>VWYH01000157.1:0-11946 GCA_013399365.1 Pampusana beccarii
TGCAGGAACACCCTCCCCTGCCTTTCCTCCATGGGCCCAGCAGAGACCTAGAGCATCTTCCCTCTCCCTGCTCAGCCAGCTGCTCTCCACCATCACTGCTAGAGACAAAGTTCCCATACTGAAGTGACAGCCATCGGCAGGACAACGTCACCCGTCACAGCTCTGCTGCGTGGTAAGGGGATTCCTCCAGGCACTCAAACCATCTCCCTTGCTCACTGAGTTTTATGTAGCGGCTCCCCAGCTGCACAGCCCTGCACCGAGCCTGATGGCCCCGAGCGAGGCTGTGGCTTTGATACAGGCAGCCAGAGCAGCTGGTCCCTTTTCCAGGAGGCAAAACCAGGCTGAGCAGTGAGGTCCTGACTCTGCTCCAGTGTCAGGAGCAGAGTCCCCATTCCTCTGGGTTATAGCTGAGCTTTGGTGGTGCTTTTGGGGTGCATCTCCCAGCACCAACCCTCTGCCAGTTGGGACCTGCAGACATTAATAAGGTGCGGAGGCTGTGCACGTCCAGCTCCTTGGAGTGGCTTGGCAAGAGAGATGTCACAGTGTCACAACACGGATGGTGGCAGCAGCAACGCTTCCAGGAACGGGCATGGGAAAAGCAACCGCAGGCACTGAAGATCAGCAGATATTCAAAGCAGCCCTCACCTGCTCCAGCTCCATCCGCATCTCAGCTCTGCTGCTCCCAGGAAACCCCACCAAACCCCCACTCCTTTCAGATGAACAGCAGCAGGGATAAGACTTTTGAGCTGCAATATCAGCATTTAACGCACGTGCAAGAGAAGAGCTGACTCCTTAGGGCTTTTGGTTCCATGGGGACCCAAAGTGGGTCCATGCCACTCGCTCCCAGGCTCCTGCAGGCTCCATGGACACGGCGTCTTTGTCAAAATCAGGTCCCAGCTCCAGAAAATGAGTCTTCCTTAAGGCTCTGGTTACTTCCCCTCAGCTAACCAGAGGGTGCCTGTCCACTTCAAGCTCGAGGCCATAAAACTTCCCCCCTCCTCAGGCAGGCATGAGTTAAATCCTGCACTCGGCTCCTGCTGTTGGGCATCTCAGGGCTCCGACTGGTTTTGGGCATCCTCTTCCCACGAGGACTCTCGCCTGTTGTACTGCCCGCTCCAGGGCTTCTGGGGCAAAAAGCAGTGTCCGGCAATTTTGGCTCACACCTCCGAGGACAAGCGGGGTGGCTCAGCTAACAGGTGATAACAAAGCTCGGTGCCCCATTGCCCCCAGGAACGGGATGCACCCGCTGGATTTTTGGCTCCCACAACTTGGCTAAGATGTGATGCCCAGAAGCCTTATGACTCCACAGCCTATTTTTGGGAGCCCTCCGAGGCATCCTTTGCTTGTCAAAACACCATGCCCCCAGGCTCTTCAGCAGAAGGGAAGATGTGGCTGGGANCATGATTAAGCTAAGCCTCTAAACAAAAATGCTTTTTGATGACAGAGCTGGGTGCAGGGAACAGGGTGAGGGGGTTGGAGCCTTCCCAGCCCAGCAGTCCTGGCTGCTGGCCCCAGAGAGGACAGGCGCTCTGATCCTGCACCCAAGTTTCCAAACCATCAAAGAAATTCTCCTGTTTCCCACAGGGTCACTCCCCAGCTTAATCTGCTGAAATTCCCCACTGTACACAAGTGGCCAAGATAAATAAACCTATCTCTAGGCAGATTAAGGTCAGGCCGCACTTCAGCTGGTTTTTCGTCTATTTTTTGTAATTAGGCTTTAATCATAAGTACTAAAGCGCCAGGGCAAATACTCCCACGCTGCAGAGCTCTCCATCCAGCAGGTCTGTCCTTTGGCTCCCCAGCAGACGGGGCAATAGATGTTCAGTTAGCAGCACATGCACAAGCTAGCAATGCCCTTTTAATTTATTTATTTTATTTAACTCTTAAATCCTGCAAAATCCTTTACATTTTCCCCAACATAAATCCACAATCTTCTTTAAGGCTGATCTTCTTCTAGTTGCACGCAAGTCTGTGATGCAGTGTTTTCTAAAATCAATGATTAATTATTAAACATGTGCCCAAAATAACTTCTGCCAGGTCTGTTTTTCTCTTCTGCATGGCAGGGGAACATGGTCTGTGCTGGGGCTTCCCACAGCAGCTGGCACCAGGTCCCTCATCCCTCCCTTTGGCAGCAGCAGTATTGCTGGGCAGCTTTGGCATCCGCAGCCCACGGGTGGTTGGACAATTCGTCTTCGCCACCCCACGTGCCCTGGCTATCATTGCCTGCCCAGTGATGGTTTGGGACATCTCCCCACACTGCTGATGTTTGTTACTGGTGACCACCACCAGCTCACTGCAGCTCTGGTCCCTCCATGCCCAGGCCCAATCCAAAAGGCTTCTCTAAAATGGGGGAAATAATCCCTGCTCTGAGTACAGTCCATGCTCATCCTGCCCTGGACCTGCTTCTTGGACCACCACTGTGTCCTCTGCAGAGGCTTCTCTTCATCATGGAGATGCCCAAATCCTCCCACATGACATACCTATGCTAGGCAAACGGCTCGCTCTGACATGCATTGGCTTGGCACTGCGTTTCACCTGCTGTCACCCTGATCCAGCCTTGGTAGGGCCTGGATGTTCCCAAACCACCTTGCCATCTGCTGATGGGGACGTGCTGTCAGCTCCTCCTGCTCTGCCAACCAAAACTACAGGCACTGTCCTAGTCCTTGTGTGTTTAAGCCAGGACTGAAACGCAACCACTCCTGCCTCGTGTGTGTGGGAAGGAACGGAGGGCTCTTGGTTTGGATAGCAGGTTTGAAGTCTGGCCAAATAATCAGTAATTCTGGGTGAACTTCCTCCTCCACCCAGGCCTACCTAGACACACATCCATCCACATTTCACCAATACGTTTGCTTTCTTCCATACGGAAATTCTGGCTTGGTGGATTCGGCCACTTCTCTGGGATCCCTGCATATCCAACCACCCAGCTGCACATCCCAAAATCCTGGAAATATCTTCTTGGCAAGCACAGATGAGCTGTTCAGGTGGTTATTTCCATCTAGGAAACTTCACACAGAAGTGAGACGTCCCACCCCTGCCCAGCCCTTGTCTGTGCTGTTTGGCCAGGCTCTCCAGTCTCATGGCTATGTTTGCATTTGTTGGACACTAAGTACAAAAGCCTGTGACCCCAGCTGCAGTTTCAGGTACTCCAGACCCTGGACCACCCCTCAGTGTTCTTCCAGCTCTACAGCAGCCCTTTGGTCCCAGCTTGTGAGCCCTTGTCCTCGCACAGCATCTTTCACCAGCAGGCTGCAGAGAAGCTCAAACTCACTCATCATGAAACTATGGTACAAGTTAAACTATTCATCCAAGATCCCAGATGTCCAGGAGAACCCAGAACTGCTGGGTTAACTCCACCACACAACCAACCTCCCTGGGACCACGTCATCTAAATGTTTTATTCTAATGATATTATGGTGTCAGCTAGCTGAGCTGGTGTCTAAGGTGCTTAGCTAGAATTACCCAGAACTGCATTTCCCTGAAAGCCAGGCTCTATGCTGGCCATCCTGCCCCCCTCACCCTGGAAACGTGCACCAGAGCACGCAGAAATCCGTTAGATGGGATGAGACTTGAGAACCTGCCTTCTCCCCTCTGGATCACAGTTCCTCCAGGAATGGCACTTCCACATCTCCAGGCTGCAGCCATGCCCTGGGGCTCACCAGCTGGCATTCTCCCTTGCAAAGGCTTCGGGGCAGCACACCAGACACCAGGCTGCTGCAACTATGGGACCAGCCACACTCTGCACACCCATCATCCTGGACTCCTTTGCAGCAGAGGGGCTGGTTTAAGGTGTTGAACTGCTGGGGCCTCATTCAGCTGTCCCACCAGCATCTCCCCAGCAGTGGACAGAGCAAGCCCCTGACATCTCTCAGGGCCTCAGCTCCCAAACAAGAGCCCCAAAAGCCTCTCAGACAATGTCTGCTGGCCTGGCTGCCCAGGCAACCCTGCTGCTGCCCTCTGCAAGGTGGTTACCCTTACCCAGCTCATCCCAGAGCTGCCGGCACTTCTCGGTTATGCCCGTCCCCTGCTGCCTCCAGAGGGAGAGCCGAGGATCAGCCATGAACTGCTCTGTTATCAATGTCAGCATCCTGGCGCCATTGGAGTCCCTCATGCGCAGCATCTCCCGAACCTGGAAAGGGCAGAGAGAAGGCCCTTTGTGAGACAAACCACAGTCCCCTGGAGGTCTTTAATAACTTGGTCACCTGGCTGGCAACCCATAGCTACCTCAGTCTGGGTGTCCAGACTGTAAATATATACATACATACATATACGTATAATGTATAGTTATACAATGTAACACTCATGCAACGGCTGTGACCTGGCTGGTTGGAGTCCAGCTGAGGAACAGCCACAGCCTGGGCTGTGAAGAGGACCAAGCAACCAAGGACATGAAAACAAGGCCCTTCTGCAAAGAAAATTAAGAGCCTCTATGCTGCTGCCACCCCTCCATGGCCTTGGTAGGCTCTGCAGAGTCTGCTTTACCCACACGGTGCTGACAGCAAGATGAGGGAAAGCCCTCCCTTGCACAGGAACCACAGCAAGCCCATCATGTGGGAAGAAGGGACCTGCCAGGAGAGCAGGTGAGACAACCCAGGCCTGACCCAGAGCCTGGATTAGAACTGCCTGCTCCACAACCAGGCGAGAAGGCACTGGAGCAGAGATTCCCAGCTGTGACGGGCACCCTGCCAGGGCAGCCAGCGAGCTGCCAGCTACGTGACATGCTGAGCAGAGAGGGGAGAGAGCAGCCGGCTCCTCCTCACCTTGGCAAACATGGAGTTGAGCTGCTTCCCCGAGCCGTAGTACCCTCCCTGAGATAGGAACAGCTTCACCTGCTCTCGGACCTGCTCCTCATCCAGGTGCCAGCAGTTCTCATCATCGATGCTGGCCCCAGCAGTGGGGTCAGGAGCACCTGGGGGGACAGGGAGGAGGAGAAAAGAAACAATTGTGTTTATAGCAGCAGCATCATCAGTCCCATCAGCAAGAAGTGGACCCACCTCTATTTTATCAGCTCAGGTGAGGGAAAACCAACCAGTTCCCAGGCAGTGAGCCCCAGCTGACAGCATTATGCTGTCCTTCCAGGGTGGTAGCAGCAGCCATCAGGAGGGATCCTGATCACAGGGCTAATGCCCAGCCCCTCTCCCTCTGCATCCTACATGCAAGGAGGCTGAAGAAGAGCAGGGACCTGCCTTGAAGCCTCAGGGTTGCAGACAGGGCAGCTGTGGAGGCCGGAGCACTCCCCAGCTCCTAGGATCATCTGGGGTGCTCCTCCTCCTGCTCCATATTGACAGTCTGTTTAAGCATCAGTAAGCTCCAATTCCTTCAAGCCCTTCCCCACGTTAAGAACAGTCTAACAGAGGTATCACTGCACAGGGGCTCCAGGTTAAATGCCCGGTCCTGCCCTTCATTTGCTTTAGGACAGCGGAAAAGTGCCTGTGCATCAGTGTATCTGCCTGGGACACCCTCCACTGGAAAGAGCAAAGGATTAATGATCCATCCAAGAGCAAGCTGCAAACAGAGCAGGGCCTTTGGCAGACACATATGTGTTCACAGGCTGTATGTCATCTTCGAAAGAAAAAACCAGAAACAAAACAGAAAAAGAAAAAAAAAAAAAAAAACAAAAAAAAAAAAAAAACCCACAACAAGAAAACTCACACAAGTGCTTTAAACAACAGCATGGATTCACCTCCCCTTGCCTTATCCTTTTCAATTTCCATTTTCCCCCTGAGCGCTGCCCTACCTCCCAGCAATGCCCCAGCCTCCTAAGCTCCCAAAGCAGGCAGCAGCATGGCTCCAGCAAGCAGCCAGGAGTACAAAAGGGAACAGAAACTCAGCTTTTCAGCTCCCCACTTCTGAGTCCTGCTCTGCAGAAACTCTTCAGGGAAAGACAGATGCAGGGAGGGACTGGCACAGCTGAAGGATACTCCACTTTGGTCCTCTTCTCCCATCCCGTCTCCCTCTGGAGCAAGGAAGGTAATCAGTGTGGAGATGCTGCACAGACAGCTAAGGGATGCTGTAGCTGACGTTCCAAATTAAATCCTAAGTCTTTCCCACTTGGCTGGGATGTGGCTGGGGAGCAGACATCACTTTCACATGGAGACAGCTCGGGATGCTGTGCATGCCCCAGCTCCACATGTTGCTGAACCAGGAGCTCAAATGCAATTCATAAAAAAATCAGGCTCCAAGATGCCTGCTCAGCAGGGTGACTGTCTCTTCTTTGCTTGTAAGCGAGAGGACATCAACCCAAGGGGTTTTGCTCCTTTGGCAAAGGCTGAGAATGCTCAACCCGATAAGATACAGCTATTTGTATTTAATGTCCTTTACAAAATTCCTTTAATTTCTGCTAACAGTTGCTGCCCAAAAGCTGTTCCAGCAAGCTCTAGGCACAGCCTGCACCGTGCTGAAGGGAGAAGATGCTGCTGCTCCCTCTGCAGAATAATTTATAGTTGACAGAACCATGTAATTGGGACAGAAGCTAAAGCAGCAGAAAGGAAATCACAGCCCCTGGATGAGCACGAAGGCTTTTGCCTACAGCCCTACGCATGCCCTGATCCCGCTCCCCCACCGCTGATGGCCAAGCTCTGCCGTACACCACAAGGGACCACCAGTCTGGAGACAGTCCTTCCTGGCTGTCTCAGCTTTTCTGTGCCTTTTCTTTCCCTCCCCCAACCCCGTCCTTATCTCAGATAAAGAGCAGACAAGACAGCGATTATCCCCATCAGGAACCAACGACTAATCTGTCTACCACAAGTGCTTATCCGGCCCCACCGCTGAGGTATCCCAGACACTAATGCTCTTCATATCCTTCTCCCTACCACCCCACCCACAGCTCTCCAGACCAGTCGGGTCATGTCAGCTGCTTCTATAGGGTCACCTGGCTGCATCTATAGAGACCAGGAGGGCACAGACACTGCGGGTGTCCCATCCCACCTAAACTCAGCCCATCCTTGGTCCGTCACTGAGGCTGCTGTGACTGACAAAGGTGGAGAAGTCAGCGAGACACAAGCACTTTTGTGGGGCTCCCGGGGCTACCCTCGGCACTCGCTGCTCACACACAACGTTAGTGACAGAAAGCCCAAGCACTGAGGAAAGCAGCATGCAGCTAAATAAAACCTCCTCCTCCCACGCAACACATTGAGCACTTCGCACGTTGGGTTTCGGGCTGCAGCCAAATTAGCAACACGCCTCCCGCGCCTCCAAATAAAACCCAAATTTGCTTGTAAACGTATTTCACTCTCCTATAAAAGATTCAGAGAGAGGGTTGTAATAGCAGATTCTTACACGTGNACAACATATCGAGCACTTCACACGTTGGGGTTCGAGCTGCAGCCAAATTAGCAACGCGCCTCCAAATAAAACCCAAATTTGCTTGTAAACGTATTTCACTCTCCTATAAAAGATTCAGAGAGAGGGTTGTAATAGCAGATTCTTACACGTGCAATGCAGCCCGCCAGATAACGGGCTGCCCAATTACACTGGGGAGCTGGATAAACATTTAAGAGCAAACAACGGGATTTGTGCTGGGTTTAAATATTAATGGCAGGATTTGTCCACTTCCCCTTGCCAAGATTCACACCGTGTGGGCTTCGGCAGCAACACGCCGTGACGCAGCCCGTGAGCGATTCCATGGTCTCCGCTCCAAAGGAGCAGAGAACGGCATGTAAAACAGCCCGGCGCCTGTGTAACGTGTTTCTCATGTAGCAGCATTCCTGCTCCAAAGAGCCCTGTTTTAGATGTGCTGGATCTTGGTCCTGACGGATTCAGATGTAAGGAAACGTCACCGCACATCTTGAGTGGAAAAAGGGCTTTACTAGCCCGTTTACACCGGCTGTGGAAACAGAGATAAAAATGCAATCCATTGCACACCAAGCAGGACCCCCCCTTCACTGCAGGCTCAGGGTTCAACTGTTTGACAGCCAGGTGAGACTTCTCCAGGCGGATACAAAGACTGAGAAATAAGGACTGGAAAAATCTACAAATCAGAAAACAGAGTGAAACCAGGCATGGAGAATTCAATACCTTGCTCAGAAATGAGCTGCCTAACACAAAATAAAACCCTATAAGGGGCTCCTGAACTGGAAAGCAGCAGGTTTATAGGGCTGAAGAGGTTGTGGGACCTCATGGCTCATGCTGAGGCATCAGCACATCCCAGACCCAAGCTCATGAACCCAGGAAGGGGAGATAAATCAGTCAAGCAGCATGGTAAGTACTCCCAGAGTGTCTCACCAGGAGCATGAGTAGCGACACAAAGAAAAAGGGATAAATTACTATTTTTAACCAGTGCCTGGAGCTGATAAACTCATGGTAAAAGCAACCTAAGGATGCAGGTGGCCACCCCAGCAACTACTTTGCGGTCATCCTGGCCAACTGTCCCCAGTCCCTGCTGGCAACCTGAGGTCTGGCCGTGGTGGCCGCGGTGCCGGGGTTGGCTGTGCCAGGAGCAGGGCTGGCTGTGGTGGTGGCAGTTCACAAGGGACATCTCATGACTGCACGCAGTGGTGTGTCTGAACGCCTCCGGGCTGCCTTGCCAGCGTCCAGACAGAAAACCAACACGAAAGAACAGCTCAGTGGGGAGAACGTGGACAAATAAACCAACAGCAGGAAACCTAGGAGAGAAAATAACCAGGCACCAGAAAGAAAATTAACTCTAACGAGGGATTAAAAATAGCAGCAAAGCAAGGAGACGGGCTCTGCCAAGGCTCCTGGTTCATTTTCAAGGGGAAGCAGGTTGGATGAAGCCTCCAGGCTTGAAGAATCAAACCCATCTGACAATGATGGGGCAAGTCAAAGCAGATTGACTCCCAGCATGGTGGCCAGGAGCTCTCTGGTCCAGTGGGTACCAAGCATCAGGTCCAGCTGTCTTTGGAAGCCCCTTGTCAAGCACCACACATGTGCTCTGGGGTCAATCAGCAACCCCAGCAGCTCTGCAAGACAAATGGGAAGAGTCACTGGCAGGGACTTTCTAGCACTCAGGTGTGTTATTTTCCCTTAAATTCACATCAGCTCAGCAACCAGGAACATGAATCCCCTGGAGACCTGACCTTCTCCTCCTCCCCAGTGGGAAGGCAGAATTTCAAATAGATTTTGCAGTGCTGCTCTCCAGATGCTGTCATGGGATAGCCTCAAAGTTAAAGACCGCCTGAGGACTCCTCAAACATCAGCCTTGGCTCAGTGTGACAGGACAAGCAAGCAGGGACTTCTGCATGGTTGACATGGCCACTGACTTGCTGTGCACAAGGAACAAGATGGGCCAACAGGTAAAAGGACAGTATTAGCCCAGGAACTGAAGGAATTGCTCAAGGTGGTCATCAATACATCTGGGACAAAAGTGAGATGACGCAGAGGTCTCCTTACAGTTTTGCATGAGCAGATTGGGTTTTCCCATGCCAATGCTTGAGGCACCATTCCCACTAAGAGCTTTCTGAGGGTCCTCTCCTCCAAGGAAGCTCCTGAGANCAGAGGTTTCCTTACAGTTTTGTATGAGCAGATTGGATTTTCCAATGCCAGTGCTTGAGGCACCATTCCCACTAAGAGCTTTCTGAGGGTCCTCTCCTCCAAGGAAGCTCCTGAGACCTTGCAGGCCCCTTGGTGATTCTCCACAAGTTTGTCCTTGGAGGGAGCTGCCCCTGCACTGTGAGACAGTGGAGGTTTTTGTGGCTTTTCCCCCTTCCAGCTGAGAAGAGCATCCCAACCCTTTCGATGGCATCACCTCAACAGCAAACTGTCACCCACTGGCGTTTCCCCAGGACAGACAGATCACCCCGACCACATCTCCTGGGCCAGGGGCAGCAGCTCTCCCTGCCGTGCCCAAGCACCACTCGAACAGGGTGAGTTACTGAGCTGCTGGCACCGGGCCTGCCAAAACCTCCTGCTCCTCACCCAGGGAAGTGGGAGACTTCACAGATGACACATGAACAAGCCCCCTCTGAGCCCCAAGTCTTCAGAGCCCACAGGCACTCTCAGTCCTCAGAGCTGCATCTCTTGTCTTTAAGCTTGTAATTTAATATTTTAATGACAACTGTCTCTGGCCCTGCAGTGGTCTCCAGCAGCCTCTTCTCCTTCCTTGGCCACAGACTTCTTTTGCCCTGAAGAAGAATCCAGCATTTGCCTCCAAAGTCCAGACATCCCAACCAGGCTCAAAGGACTCACCTGAAACAGCAGCTTTCCTCTTGTACCCCCCACACTGATCCTGTCTTCCTCTTAAAATAAATTCAAATCATTCTCAACAAGCATGAACCTAAAACACAAGAGGAGATGAATGCGCCCTCCAAAGTCTGCTGGTTGACTAGGACCCTGGGCACTCGCTGCTGCTGGATGGTGGATCCACGCTGTGAGAGCAGGAAACGCAGCGCTGCTGTCAGGACTCACTGGTGCCTCTGACTCCCCCTCCTCTGTGTTACTTGCTTTTGCCCCTAAAATCTCCCTCTCTGCCTACAATTGGCATTTCAGTTCCTTTTCTCAGCCTTGCCCTCTCCAACACCTCCTGGGCCTCTCTGCAATACCTTACTGCAGCAAAGCAATCGCTCTCCGTTCCTCATTCACGCCTCAGAAGGACATATTCTTCCCACGGTTCATGGTGGTAGAGCACGGATCTCCCCAATGGCAAAGCTGCACCTATGCTTGCCACGTTCCACCACAGCTGGTGGCGCTGAGCCACTTTCTCAGCTTGTATTTCTCCCAAGCCAGACTGGCCCCGCAGCAAACCAACACGAGCCCTGTCCGTGAAGAACGGAGGGAGCAGGGTGACAAGGTGGCCACCACCAGATGCTCCTCACTCTGTTGGAGCCCTGGTTGTTAGATCCAAGCTCTCCAGCTGCAGGTCCTGGCTGCCCCCAGCAGTCACCCCACCAAGCAGCTGCCCGTCACATTTGCTGGCGCAATGACAACCTTACACAGCCCTGCTCCATGATGGACAGCCACACCGCTGACTCTGTCCCCAGGAAGCAGGAACACACTTGGGGAGGGGACACAGCAGCACTGAAACCCACGCCAGTCTCCTCGCTCCAGCTGCCACTTCAGATGCTGAGCGCAAAGGCATCATACACGTGAGACACTCTCACTGCCCTTTGCAGTCAGTGACCAGCACAGAAACGTGACCTGCCAGAGCAGGCAGAGGTCAAGTGCAGAGCAGAGCAGCAGGCACACCTCAGCACTCTACTTGGATTGAATCCTTTGAGAACGTGCCAGCGCCTTGGCTGCGCTCCGAGACTCCATCATTACTGGAGAGTCTGCATTTCCTTCTAGGAAGGCAGCCGGGAAGATCGGCATGCGGTGCACAGCCCGCGGCTACAGACTCCTGCAAGGAACAAAGCTCTGAGCCCCGAGAAAAACGTGCCAAACAATGGCCTGTAATTTTCTTTGCCATTCAGGCTCTGCAGGGGGAGAAGGAGCAGCCCCGAAAGCCTGATTTTACAAAACCAAATGATCCCTTAGCACAAGGGGCATTCCCAGAGCCCAGGGTGCTCCCAAGGTGCAGAATCATCTCCATCCCATGCACTCACCATCAGCATAGAAAGAGCAGCCCTTTGGGTGACCAGAGGAAGGTGGGGAAGACCCAGTGCTGATCTGAAGCTCAAAAGACCTCTCCTCAGAAGAAATGAGGGAAAATAAAGGATTTCTGCAGAAGCTCTTCTTGCTCCAAGGTGTAACAGCCTCAGGTGTCCAGGACACACACTGCATTACTGTTTGGGCTGCATGGCTGGCCTGCCAAAAGCCAGCCTGGCCTCAACCCAGGGGTGAATGAAGGTGTGGTGACCCCAAGGGCCTGAACTAGACACAGCCAAGAAATGCACACATAAGGCTGTAAAGCTCTATGTAAAGCAAATCCCAGGATCAAGGACCCTCTATGAATGTGTGAACCACAGCAGGGCAGGGCAAGATGGGGAAAAATTTCAACCATAGCTCCAGAGGAGCAGCCGGATTGCTGTCGCATCAGCAGTCCCACATGCCTGC
>VWYH01000158.1:0-15571 GCA_013399365.1 Pampusana beccarii
ACATGCTTCAGAGAGGCTCAGGAGAGTCTGACCTGCACGAAGACATCTCCAAGGTTGGGTTATGTGGGCACAGAGCAGGAGAGCACAGTGCAGAAAGGGGCTGTCAGGTGGCAATTAAGGTTCATGCCCTCCCTCTCCTCTCGTTACTTTTCTAAGCTGCTTGATGACCAGCCAATTCTATTCCCGCTGCACTCACTGGAAAGCGTTCGAGTGGGGCTTCCTTTGATGCCACCAGTGGCACAGGAGCTCTTCTTCAGCTGAGTCTCTGTCCTACACTCACCTCTTTCTACTTGTGCCAGAGTAAGATAAGGTTGCTTGAGTTGAAAGGGAGAAATGTCCTCCATTGAAATGCTTGGTTAAAAGCAAAAACTTTGTAAGCGATTAAGAGAAAGCAAGATACAGCTGTTACAGAGAATGGCTAAGGGAGGAAAGCAGAACTTTCGCTGAAAATTTTGCAAATGCCAGTCAACTTGCACTGCCAGAAGTGCACCCCTTTGCCTGTATCAGTGTCGCTCTGCTCTTTCCTGGCTCATTGACTGCACAGCAGAGCCCTGCTCCAGCGCAGCACCAGCAGAGGAGTTGTTGCTGCTTGTGAACCGCTGACATTTTTTCTCTGAGAGCCACCAGTACCATGTTTCTCATTTTCTGGACGCACTGGAGTTCAAATTATAGAAGTGCTGAGTGCTTACAGCTCTGGCTGAGGTTAGGGGAGCTGAGATTTGAACAGATACAATGTGGGCACCCTGAAAAATCCCACCTGGGCCTCACTAGTGAAGCATTCTGCAATTCACGTCTGCACCATGTTTTCCTGTAGGTAAAACCCAGGTTCTCTGCTCACAGGGGTGCTGGAAGAGAAATTCCTTCCTATGTGGAATGCTCTCAGTTGCTGCACTGATACACATGAGATAAAAGTCCAGGAGAAGATGAATAATTCTAAGAGCAGGGATTTGATGGCATACAGCAAATAGCGCCTGGGGCCAAACACTGAACAAAAAAAGGACAGAACAAAATATTGACTGGCCCTTCATTAATTGCCGTCTGTCCACCGTGCCCTGAATGAAGCAGAAGCCTTGTTAGAAGAAAAAGTAGGCTGTGATGAGGTAATTAAAGACTGCATCAGAAGGCATATCCGCCAGAAGCTAGAATTAAAATTGCTCTGACAGCCTTTATTCTGGCAATTCCTCCTTTCGCTGCTTGACTTTGCAGCCTTAATGATGATGTATGAGTTCACAGCTGCGTATCCAACAGGCTGGGTCACCCACGGGACTGTCCCTTCATCCTCAGAGGCGATGGGCACCATCATCCGTGTCATGCTGGATGGAGCTGGGGAATGCCTTCCTGTGTATGGGCCCAGTCTGACGGGAGGCATTTTTGCCAGGACAACTCAGCCTTTCAAGTTTTGAGCCCCATCTTGACACTAAAGAACTGTGTCCAGAGGTTGTGTGGTTTTACAGGCTGACACTGTCCCAGGGATTTGCTGCTTTCTGGTACNACCATGCTGAGCAGATCTTGCACCTGCTCACACCTCACACAGGTAGAATGCTGGTCTCCCTCACCTGCCAGCAGCAGGCTCTGACACTCCCTGCAGCCAGAGACCTGAACAGCCACGGTTAAGGGCAGTTGCTCCATTTGCGTCGACACAGTCTTTTTGAGACAAGCTCTCTTTCTGGTGGAGACCATGGTCAGCAGCAGTCTAGGATGCTGACAAGAAGTGAGAGGGTCTAACAAGTGAGGAGTGCTAACCTCTGCACCTGACTAGACAAGCTACCACACCTGCTTCTGCAGCACAGTGTGGCTGATACTCACCCCCGTCACAAGCTGGTTGCCCTTCTCAGTGCTCGGTTGGCAGGGACGCGTCGCTGTTCTCCTCAAGGCTTTTTAAAGGCGAGGGGGCGGGGCATGATCGCCGTCACCGTGGTAACGCCCACGCCACGTTAGCCGCTCTCGCAAGGGCTGCCGGGGGCTTCCGGGTCGCAAAATCGAAACCCGCCCCCGCGCTTCTCCTTACCTCGAGATTGCTCTGATGGCTCCGCCCGACCTGGCTCCGATCAGCTGATCTTGAGGACTGAGATTTGCAGTGTTTGGCCAGCTCCCAGCAGAGGGCTCACCAAAATACCACATTACAACAATTACCTTGTCAAGCATTTGGGAACCAGAGTGCCTGCTGCAAGGATTTTATCCTGGATTTAAGCACACACACACTAAAGCACATGCAAACAGCCAAAACCACCTCTGGCTTGGTCCTGCTTTCAGACAGTCCCTCAACAGAGGGTGTGTAAAAATACTTCAGGACTAGCCTGGAGAGCAAGTGTGCCTGACGGGTGGCCCAGCAGGAGAGAATAATCTGCATTATTGTATGAAGTAGATTGGGTCCATGTTAACAATCCCTTTCAAAATGAAGGTACTGTCAGCTGGTTTAATTTAATTTGCTCTACCTTAATTTACTTTTGGAAATGAGCAAAATTAATAAATTGAATTATGGCTACTTTAACTCTGAAGGAGCATATCCACACAGGAGCTTACTGTGGTTTCACTAATCAGCCTTACATTTACACCCTAAATGTATTTGGATTAGCTCTCACAGGCATCCTCGTATAAATAATGCCTGGAGATGCCCACCTGCTTTCCTTTTCCTTCCTTGGGTGTGTTGCTCTGAGGAAGCCAGGGCTTGGTAAGCAGATTTACAGCATCTGTGTTATTTCATGCCTCATTCCTGTCTAGATTCTCCCTCTGTTTCTAAAGAGCAGGACAGAGCACTCTGCTCTGAAAGCAGAGAGCTGCTTTGTGTAGGGTGGGTTAATGTGGGTAATATCTGATGTACATAGCACACTAATTCCAATATCATATTGCTAACTTGAACAAGCTCAAGAGACAGTCACTGTCTGCTAGCATCTCATCAGGTACGTGCAACCTGTCGTTCTCCTTCTGCACCTTAGGAAATAAGAGGATGGAAGACAAAAAAAATCTATTCACCTTCTGTCTGCAGCTTCCTGCTACAGGTTCAGTAAAGATACACAAGGATGGCTGGGTCTGAACCACGTGCATTACTTGTAATTATGGCTATTTCTCTTTCTCTTGTGTAATAACATGGTTCCAGTTACAAGCCAAACATTCCTGCCTCTGTGCAGAGTTTCCTCAGCAGGTATGGACCTGCTGAGATTGCCAGATAGCACTAGGATTCTCCATGGTTTGTATGACCCAGAGATGACAAGCTGCTGTAATAGCTGGATGGTCATCTAGCAAGTGTGAATTTGTGCTCAGTTTCTGGAAACAGGCACTGGTGAATGCTTTAAAAATAATAAATCAAGCCTGTGGTAACAGCTGAGGATTTCTGACCTTTGCTCTAACATTTCAAATTTGTTTTTATTGCTTCTAATTGACCTTGCTTTAGAGCACGCACAATGTCTAACTGCCGGGGCACTGCCTGTCATTATCTGCTGGGCCATTTGATGTGTGTTTTTTACGTTTGAAACTTGTCAGACATTCCCAGAAATTACTGCGCTCCCCTTGCACTGTCAAATATGGGCCTGGTTAATTGTGCATCCCTGACAGTGAAGCATTTGAAGTAATCAGGCATTGATTGTTTAGCTGCGATGGCTGAAATGGAAATGTGTCTCCTCTATATGGAAAGTGTAAAAATTAGATCAGCAGATACATGACAACAGCCAGATTTCTTGGTTTCAGGGATCAGAGGTTAGCCATTTTCCAGCCTTGATGATTCATTTTTGATCCCACTCACGTGGCTTGGATAACTTCGTTTTCTCCTCCCTTTGCAATTTAAACACAAATTATCTTCTATTTTGGCCCTCTTTAATACACCAGCTGAAAAGTCACTAATTCAAATCTATTGTTCCCCACCTCAACTTGCATCACCGGATAGAAACAAGAGTCAAGAAATGTGTTCGTGACAGAGCTCAAAATGCCACAGTGCCACAAGCATGCTTATGGTGGTGGCTTTGTAAAGCTCAGCTCGTCTAAAACATTAGCCTCCTTTGTAAGTCTGCTGATTCATTTTAAGACCTTTAAGGTTTAAGTTTTCCTAACAATTAGCAATTCAGGTACTGTTGATGGAGATGTGAACATATACACTACATCTGCAGTAGATGTATATAGGGCTTGTCTTCCTGCAGATGGGCTGAAAACACTACAGAAAGCAGTAGGAATACCCCCATTTTGCAGAATGTGAGAAAGAGCATCGCTGGAAACACCGACATGTTAGATCTCAATGTGAATTACACATCTGCTGTATTTGGATAGAAGTAATTTTGCTGTTGAAATCAGAGCTTGGCATTTTTTTTCCCGTGGGGTTCCATAACTCAAAATTGTGTTGAGATCAAGCATGTAGTAGGGCTTTTTTTAGCTGTAAAGGTGAATGTATTCAGATTATTCAAGTGGTGATTTTTTGGATGTACAATTAGTTGACTGAGAGATGTGGTATAAATTTGGTATTGTAATTGCTATGCCTCTGAGATTTCAATTTGCAAAACAGTTTGCAGGGCTGCAAGATTAACTGTTGTATGTGCGAAGAGCATGGAGAAGAGCTGCAATTTGATCGTGACTGTCTGTCAATGTGGCTGTACGTCTAAAAAAATCACTTTGTCACAAGTACCTGATGTGAACAGAGTGGCTGATACTCACAGTGCTTCAGTTCAGTGGATGCCTGGATGGCTGCCAAAAAAAGGCCGCTGTCTAAAAATCTCACCTGTAAGTCTTGTCAGTTAGATTTCCTTTTTCTGTGTTACCCAAATTGTGAAAAAGGAAGGAGGTTTAAGGCCCATTTTTATCCTCTTTGCATGTTCCATATTATATTGTTTCCTGCCCTTGCAGAGAGGAGATTGGGAATTATGTTCAGCACCTCTGCTCCAGTGGCCCAGCCAAGTGGGCACAGGGCAACGTATGTGTGTAGGGCAGGGGCAGCCCCAGCATGGGCAGGAGCCCAGTCCTGCCTGCCCTGCCTGCAGCGGGCAGGCTGGCAGCAGGGACATGGGCAGTGCTGACACCTCCCCAGGGCAGGGGATGGATTGACGGGCTGGCTGTGCTGTGTTTTGCGTGATTCTCCATTTGGTCCACAGCTGCTGCCGTGTGTTGGTCTCCAGTGTTGTCTAGGAAGATGTCAATGTAATTACACACGGAATCAGAGAAACCGCTCGTTCTCACTTCAGTGTGCCTGTCAGGTCTCCCTCCCAGGGTCCTAATTTATTTATTTTTGTCTCAGTGTTTATCTCTTCAAAATGCCACTGTGCCTTAGGTTGGTGATTGAACGGTGGAGACGCAGTAGATGCTGAACTGATGGCAGCTGTGACAGCACTGCAGAGAGGAGGGCTGCTGGAGGTAAAGCCCCCTAAGCCCTGTGCCCCATTGGCCCCTGCATTATTTAAATTCTTTTAAAATCTATTTTGAAACCTCTTTTTGCAAATAAAAGCAGAAGCAGTGACAAATACACACCTGCGTGGTGGGGAAGGGAGGTTTCCCTGTGTCACTAGAGCAGGCAGGTTCCTCAGGGGTGAGTCAGGGTGGAGTGATCAAAATACCTGGGTTTCAATCTCAGCTCTTTTCCTTTCAGTTCTCCCCAGGTCAGCTGAATGCCCTTTGACAAGTCACTTCACTTTTGGTGACATGGCTATGTGAACAGAAATGTGGAAGCAGTAAAGGTTGAGGGCTGCCTTGGTTGCAGCAACCATGAAATGTTGGAGTTCAGGATCTTGTGTGGTGGGAGAAGAATAGCAAGCAGAATTGCAACCCTGGACTTCATCAGGGAAAACTTTGGCCTTTTCAAACAACTGCTAGGGGAAATCCCATGGGCAAGGCTGCTTGAAGGCAAAGGAGCCCAAGATAGGTGGTCAGCATTCAGGGACTGCTTCTACCAAGCTCAAGATCAGAGCATCCTGACACGTAGGAAGTCAAGGAAGGGAGCCAGGAGACCTGTGTGGTTAAACAGGGAACTGCTGGGTAAGCTCAAGAGGAGAGTTTACAGATCATGGAAGGAGGGGCTGGCCACTTGGGAAGAGTACAAGGCTGATGTCAGAGGATGTAGGGAGGCAACTAGGAAAGCTAAGGCCTCCTTAGAGTTAAACCTGGCAAGAGGGGTCAAGGACAACAGNTGTGGAGGGACCCCGCTCTCTGCCAGTGGCCTGCAAGCAGGGCTGTAGGGCAAACCTGGCTGCCAGCAGGGTCAAGAGCTGGTCACCAAAGAGTCTGTCCCCAGCTGTGAACACCCCTGCAGTGGGAGCAATCCAGGGGTGAGCAGAGCCACGAACCCAGCTGTCCTGGGAACGGTGTTTGCACCAGAAGGAAATATTCACAGTGAAATGAGGGCTGTTAACGAGCAGAAATGAAGTGAAACATGTCAGGTGTGTGGGGGCCACAGTGAGGAGAAAACAGGGGTAAGTGCATGAGCCCAAAGGGAGCAGTGGGGCCTTTCTCTTGGAGAACTCAGAGCCAGCACAAAGCCCTTGAAGTCTCCTGAAAGAACTAATCCTGCTCTGGCCAGAGGAAGATGGGACCAGCTGGTCTTTAACCATCTCTAATTTGTCTCGAACTGCCAAAGCCTTCCTTGCAGATGCACTCCACTGTGAGAGCACACATGGCTTCTCCTTGGAGCACGGCCCACGCGCGGCCTACCTGGGGCTGAAACACCCCAGCGTTCACAATACCTGTCTTCCCTCTCTCCTCCTTTTGCAGGAAAGAAAAGCTGCAGCTTTTTAAAGGCACTACCCAGCCGGGCCAAGGGAGCAGCCATGCTGGTGGCAAGCCGGAGAAGAGGAGCCAGGCGTATCTGAAGGACCAGTCTCATTCCACGCGATGAGAAGAGGGCCGGTCTGTGGGGCAAGGTGGAGGAGCACATCTGGGTCTGGAATCGATTGTGTTTTTCTTTTTTTTTTCCAGACAAGTATTTCTAAGATAACAAGTAGTCCAAGAGGGAAGGAGTGAGAAGGAAATTATCTAGAAATTTTACTATTGATTCTTTTTTATTTATAGATGGTAAATAAATTTCAAGGTGTTTCCCCCCCCTTTTTTTTTTTACTCCTCATCTCTGGAAAAAAAGTGTGACCCAATAGATTTGCAGAAATCATTTGTGGTGGCTGCAAAGCTATTTGTTAAAATGAGAAAGGCTCCCCTTCCTCCACCAGCCTCACTCTCTCTCTTTAAAGAGGTAATCCATACGATGAGCTAACGAGGGAGTCCTGGCTCCCCTCCTGCGCCATGTGATGTCTCTACTTTTAGTGTCAGGCTCAGAAGCTCTTATGCCAATTGCATGTGCTAGCCCTGTTAGCTTGCATTAAGAGAGCCTGATAAATAGCTTCTGGGAGTCAAGCAGGTGCTCCTCAGTGTGCCGTTTGTCATCCACTGCATGGTCAGGTTTTTTTGCTCTTCTATCAGATCATCTGTGGAATGGGGTCATACGAGAAATGTTACTGTCAGGCTGCAGGCATGAAACTTGCTGCAAGGCCTGTCCAACAGGCAGGAACCATGGTCCTCCAGCAAAAACTGGCTGGGGGTCTAGAAAGACTGGATATCCCAACAGATGTATGACTGAGGCAGTGTGAGCCATGGTAGTGCTGAAAGGGATGAACAAACAGTGTTGTGACACTACAGTAAGAAATCCCATGTTCTGTGCTTCTGAGATTACTTTGGTTTTCTGGCTGCTGAAAACTTCCTGGTTGCTTAATCTGGGCACATTGTGCCTTAGTGTGATATTTCAGCTTTCTGTTTCGCTCTGACTTTGAGACCAATCCCAGAATTTCACTCTCTATGTAAAACCTCACTACCTTCACATTACATGGACAGCACATGAAATCTCTGCTCAAAGCCACCATCACTAGGCAGTCTTGTCTCCTCTGTTGTGTGGCTAACTGAGCATCTGCCAGTGATGTGGATTTGAAGCACGAGGCCAGAATTTCTCAAACGGAGAGCAGAAGGTGACCCTGAGGGGAGTCCAAGTGTCTCCCAGGGGGTAGGAAGGGACAGTGCACTTAGAAGTGCATCTCACCCAACCCATCAGTAGCCTTGGGAAGCAGCTTCTCTTCACTGTCTTCTGCTAATAGTTGGCGTCTTGGAAGAGAGAAGGTGCCAAGACCCAGTGGACAGAGAGAGAAAGGACAAACTAGACATGTTAAACAAGACTGAGTGAGCTCTTGGTGTGGGGTGGCCCTGAAGCAGCAGTAGCCCCAGACACTCCATTCTCTAGTAAAAGAGCTGGGTTGGTTGCCCCTCTCCTCTTTCCCAGGATTTGAGCACCATGGTCTAGGAACAGAGTCAGACTCAGCTGGGTCCTCGAGCTGGCCTTAGTGTGAGGAAGAACACATTCTGGGGATAAATGAAAAGGTATGAGAAAAACTGAGAATTACCGGGTAAAACAGATCTCCCAGGTAACTTAAATTTACTATCCCTTGTGAAAACACTCTCTGATTCTCCAGCAGCGGAGACCTTGCTGCAAGGCCTGAGCATGACCAACACCAAACCAAGGTGTGATCCTAGGAAGAACTGAAAGCAGCTTGGGTTGCATTTATGCAGCCAGGAAACTAGCAGGCCCTCACAGGGGCTCATCTGTCTTTGAATACAGTTCCCATATCTATCTCTTGATGGATGGACATCCATTCAATCCATTCCATACCAGTAAACACAAAGCAAGCAGGGCCAAGGCTGAGGTCTGTGTTCTGTGTCTAGGGATACATGCACTTCTGGAGCCCCATCACAACAGACCTCCTGGGAGGCACATGGTTTCCATCCACTCAGCATTACTGCAGCCAGAAAGAGTGAGCAGGTACAAGTCAGGACAAAAATTTGGCTTTGCATGCCTCTGAAAAAGGACAAGCTATTCAGGATCTGACAAAACTCGAGCTGATCGTGTCTATGTGTTAGACACCCACTAGCTAGGTTTTCATTAGTTAGATACCTTCTGTCTGATCAGGGGAACTTGGCTGAAAACAAGAAAGAGATATCCCACTGGAAGGAAAATGATGTAAAACACCAGGCAAACCTGATATTGTCAGTATCTCAAGGTGAGGGGGTTAAACTGTGCATGTTTTTAGGGGGAACAGAATGACTTCATATGATGAATTCCAAGGCATCCAAAAGGCACAATGCTGGCTCTCTGTCTCTAGTACCAGTGACAGTGTGATAATTAAAATGATCTCTTTGAGATATGGATTAGAAGGTATGCAGAGGGGGGATAAGTTCTCCTTTGAATTAATCTAGTGTTAATTTATTACTATCGTTGGGTTTTATAGGAGTTTTTAGTGAGAGACTTTCAAAGTTGGTTTACTGAGGTGATAATATTCCTTCTGCATATTCATTGGAAAAACACTTGCAGAATTTCTCATTATTTCTTTTTGAATGGTTCTATATATACGTATATATAATGAAAGGTATATATATTTCAGGTATTTGCTTAGCTGCTAAAGAGTCTACTCTAGAAATATGAATAAAGCGATAAAAGCAGCTGTGGAATGATTGTGTTGTTTCATTTTCATTCCTTCCTCCTCACAGGCCCCCAGAGTTACTTCAAAACCGAGACATGGACAAGTGGGTTCTGGCAAGCCCTTGTGCTGCCCTGCAATTGGTTGGCAGAGGTTCCTGCTATCTGACTTGCAAAAGTTGGTCTTTTAAGTTTAGATTTAATAACCGGATCTTCCTGGAAATCACTGTCTCGGCTTCTTACTTGTCTCCTGCCACCCACATCTACCCCACAGCCTGCAATTTCCAGGTCTTATCACAGACCTAATGTAGAACGCTCATCTCTGCCAGAGATGCTTCCTTTCTGCTGAGATATCCCAAGCTTTTAGTTGGAGAGAACGGACAGATTGGAGACTGTTGCCTATATGGGAAATGATGGCATCCCATTTGTCAACTCCCATGCTGGTAACTTTCTTCCCATCCTCTCCACCTGCCTAGCAATACCATAACATCCAAACACAAGGTTATCTGCCAAGAGCATCTGCCTTGCTCCTCAGTTGGGCAGCATGCCCGTTTTGGAGACCACCCTTCCCATCCTTGTTCCAGCACATCATGTTCGAACTCTTTGCTTGCACTCCAGTCTCAGTTTGTCTCTGGCACCTTCTGGTCCACTCACAGCCACAGCCACCCCCACCCAATTCTTTCCTACCCTGAGATCCCAATCACGTCTTCTCTGAACACTATAGGGAGAGCTGACTCTATAGTGCTTTCTTAAGAGACTCACCTCTGCTTTTGGAGTTCACCAGTAAACCACCTTTCTTGAAAACTCTCCCTGACCAGGTAGGGATGGGAGCCTGAGCCTTTCATTGTGGGCTCTTTGCTCGCTTGCATCAGGAGGGCTTACACTTTGGCGTGGCAGAGTCTGCATGATGTTCACACACTATTTCACAAATGCTTGGGAAGACTATCACGGGAGCTGAAAATATCAGACCTTTTTCTCCCAGTCTCTAGTTCACCTTCCCCCCATGTGAGTGCTGAAGTATTTTCCTCCACCTGAGCAGACAGACCCTGCTTCAGAGCCCGCTTCTGGCCTGCCATGAGCCTCTGCTTCCCAGAAAAGATGACCTGGGTCTCAGACGTAAGTAACGCATGTTGTGCATTCAGCAAATAATTCTTTACTAACCACTTGTGTCAAGTCCAAGGTAAGGTAACACCAGCGACTTTGAAAGGTTCAGAAGCCAATGTGGGTCCAGTGCTGGGTGTCTCATTTGACACAACTGTATTTACTCTAAAGAACAAAGGCACATGCTTATTTGAGCACAAATGGATGGTTCTTCTGGGGAGCCCAGAGCCTGTTGCATCGCCCTGACTGTTTCCACTCTGCTTGGGCAGCTGGAGGGCCCTCCCTTGGAGCAGTAGCAATGTATTTACTACCCTTTGTACCAGACTGGGTGATGAATATTAAAATGAAGAAATTAACTTGTTTTCTATGCATTCTGCTCTCCTGACAAGAAAATCCCACTACAACCCCCTGCACAGGCAGTCTAACTGCGCTGAATTGGACCCTCGCTGTGAGGGGATTATATATTCTGATTGGGGCTGCATTTGCAATTATTTTCTCTGCCACACCAAAGACCTTTACTGCAGAGCTGCAAACCAGTTATAGGAACATGAAATGCTTTGACTTCTTCACTAGGGAAACATTAATCCAATCACAGGTTATGTCCATTACAGACTATGGCAATATTGTATACAGGAATTCCCGGGAGAAGGTTCTACAAAAATTGGAATCTCTCTGTAACCATGTTATGAGATTTACTGGTGTGGATAAAATGGGCAGAGTTAAAATTACCAGGCTAGCTATCTCTAAAAGACAGGTGAAGTCTGCTGGCTATCATTGCTTCATAATATTACAAATGGAAAAGCCCTGAAGTAATTGAATAACACATCTGCTGAAAAAACCTTGTGAACTTCTATAACCTAAAGATAGACTGCAAGGAAACAATGTATGTACAGCACCCAGTTAAAAGAAAAAAGATGCTTTCCTTACCTGGTGCAGGAAGATATCGCAAATGCTGATACAGATTCTGTCTTTGCCTCCTAGATTATATTTGTGTGTGTGCTTTTTATATATATATGTGTACGTGTGTGCTTGTGTCTGTCTATCTCTTTTCATATAAAATAAGTTAAACCAGTTTCCTCAGCAGCCTGAAGCACAGTGCTAGATAGTAACGATCCATAAGCAGAGTTCACTGCATTTATTTTTGTACTAAAGGGTCCTAAAAACATTTGACACGGCTTGCAAAGGAGCTGATTTTTCTCCCCTTAAAGTCTTTCTGTCCTTGTGCAGAAAAAGATTTCAGAGCACTTTGCAAGAGTTGATTAAGGTTTTCCCTGTGCTTTTGTATCAGTATTCAGTGGTCACTAGACCCGGTTTAGCAGAGAGCAACTTCCCTGGGTCTCTGCAAGTGCAGAGCTCCAGGGAAGGTGTTGCTGATGCAGCTGCTGCAGCCATGGCCAGTGCAGTCTGTCCATGTCAGTACGTGCTCCCTGCACACACAGTTTGGAGGGGAAGGATGGCCCAGACCTGCTGACCACCTCAGTATCTCCCTATAACACAACCGGGTCACCTGCAGGCATGGAAGAGCCAAACTTCCCAGAGCCACACGGTACAGACCCAGCAGAGTTGACCAACCACCATCTCACCTGTTCTCTGGAGGTAAGTGCACTGCGGACTGGAGTTTTGTGGTGCTTGAGAGGGGTTTTCAGGTCAGATCAGACACGATGCAGCTGTCTGCGGTGCCTGGGCATAGAGGAGCACCTCTCATTACTCATGTTCTTCCCCATCTGGTGGCTTCGAGCAGAGATTCAAGGGCACCTGATGTGAACTGCATTGCAGCAGCATGGCAGTCAGGGGTTGTCGTTGCTGGTTAATACAGGGAGGTGTGATTTATTCCTATTTCATGTACCTCTCCATTGCAGACCAGCACACACAGAAGGAAGATATGCTTTAGAGAGAGCAAGTCTGGAGAGGTTTGAATCCTCCTGTGCAAGGAACACAGGGGAGGCTGAAATCATGAGTACTGATGGGCAAGGTATGTGAAAGAACGTTAAAATCAGTTCTTTTTTTCTTCCATGAAATTGTTCATTAAAGAAATTATCATTGAAAATGTTAAAAAAAAAATCTAAATTTATGAAATACAAAAATGCTGCTTTTCCAGTAAGGCTTGAAATTTACCATCTGGAAGCAGTGGGAACAGAAACTATCCAACTTTAACTTAAGTTGCAATATCAATAACCTGGATATACAAAGGAAAATTTTATTACCTGCTAGTGTCTGGAAGAAAAATAAAGTACTAGAGCAAGTTTTGCCATTGAGGATGAAGTCTTTCTCACAGCCATAAGGGAATCAATATCCTACTGTGATCCCCTGTTACATACACAAAATCATACTGAGTATAAAGAGTTCCCTGTTCATTTTGCACATTTAGGGCTGTTACCTCTGTTTCTTCCAGCTAAAGCAGCACAGACAAATGCTGAGGAATTGCACACATTTCCCCTTGGTGCTAGGTGAAGGTGAAGGATTTTATTGGTTTTGCTTCCTGTGTGTACCACTAAGATTGTCCTGCAGCATTAAGAACCCATTTTAAGGCTGGATGAAGAAATTTCTAGAGGTGTAAATTTTTTTAGGCCCTAGATGTTACCCATGTTGTGTGATGCAGCTGCGAGGTGCTGCTGCTCGCTGGCGTCTGCCGTGCCGAAAGCAGAGCACGGTCCTGCGGGGAGACAGCGCTCTTGGTGGGGAAGTTGTTCTCTGGCAAATCCATGTTGTACTTTACGCTTTCATTTCTTTCTCCCCTAAGACAGATTCCTTTTCCCTCTTGGTTTGTCACAACCCTGTTACGCTCCCAAAAAATTTGAGCAGCTGATACTGAGTCACCAAGTGGAAAAGTACACAGCACGTCCAGGGAGGCTTGACTAACAAGTAGGAGGAACGGGGGAGATGAAAAAAATGAAGGAGCACAGTTTAACTTTAGCTCAGAAAGCTGGTTCGAGCACAGAGGTGTTCTTTAGCATGGGGTGGGTCTTGCAGAACTTGTGGTTCAGCACTGAGGGTTGGGTGAAACCTTTGGTGAAGAAGAGTTTTGCTGTTCTTCTAAGTAGAGCCAGGACTTCACCTTGGAAATCGTCAATGCAACTCTCAGCTCTTCCATGGATCTGATGTTGCAAGATTTAGGATAAGGTGAGGAATATTTATTTCTGTGATTCACCTCTACCATCCAAAACCCTACGATAATTCTACCTCATACTAACATAGACATTTTTTCCATGCGAGGAAACACCCACTTCTTGCATGGTGGCCCAAGACTCGGGCAGCTGAAGTGAGTTGAGGCAGGACAGAACTGGGCCACTGAGCCAGCGAGGGAAGTGAATGAGACTCCGCAGCTGAGCCATGGTAGTGGGTGCTTGGCTAAATCATCACAGATGCTCCCAAGGTAGTGTTGGCAGAGAGTGAACAGTAATTAATGTAATGGCTGTTAAATGCAGATGTTTCATACCTGTCAACCTTGAAAAAATAGGGAGAAGGATTTTTGCAAAATACTTCCCATCACTCTAACACTATATGTTTGGTGCACCTTCTTCCTGAACTGAAGCATTGCTCAGCCAAACTCAGACTTCCCAAACCATTCATCTGAAGATTTCTGACTGCAGAGACTGTAAACATCACAGTTCACAGGTTGCTAGTTAGTCAAATGCCCACAATACGACTGGGGGATCTGTGAGATGACAGAGGTTGTATGGAAAGCCACACAGAGAAGAATCCCAGAAACCCCCCTGCCCCTTGCTATAACCAGTGTAGGTGCCACCTTTGGGGGTTAATCTTGTTTGCCCAGGAACACCTCCAGATATTTTTGATAACAAATCAAGTTTTCCTAAGCTGCTTTGCTCAACTTCATCATCATTTCACACTTATTACATCCATGTAGCCCATAAACAAAAAGCTAAAAAGAGTGTACTTCATCTAGGTGTTGCAGATAGGTACAAAAATGGTTAAACGGAGTAGTTTTGCCATGAATGCCAACTGTCCTGCCTCCTGATACCATGGAGGTGCAAGACATAATAGGGACAGTATGATGCTGCAAAAAAAAAATGGTCACAGCCAAACTCTCCTTTCAACTTCAAGGCATGTAGTATTTGAATGAAACTATTCTCTGGTGCCAGTGCCATTTTTAAACAATTTAAACTCTAAGTTTCAAATCTGTAACTGGATTTACATCAGCCTGTGTATGGGCTGAAAAAAAATCTCTAATTTTAATTGATTTAGAAAAACGACAGCTTTCTTCACAGTATGGGGCCAGCAGTGGAAACCCAAGCCCTGTTTTGAGCTAGGGTGCCATGTAGCATGGGACACGCCAGGTTACAAGGAGGGCACATTCTGGGAAGGGGAATCTGTATTTGGAAATCATCAAGGGTCATCAGAGCAACTAGTGATGGCCAAGGTAAATTTGCCTGAATTTTGTTCCAACCTCCTCACACTTTCAGTATCCAGATGCCTGCATTTTGAATAAAGATGTGTTCATACTCCAGGCAGCCACTGTGGGTTCAAAACACTGGACCTGACCACAGGCACAACGATAGGGACATGGAGATGCATATTGCTGCTTCTTTGACACGAGTTTATCAGCACGTTTGTGCTCAGTGTCCCGCCTGCATGTTTCCATGACCTGGAGTGTCTGCTGTAACCCACAGGACCACGCACGCAGGCAGGGACAGGGCTGCTCACCGTGAACCAGGTACATCCCAATCCTGCCTGTGCCAGTTCTGGCCTCAGAAAAGCAGTTCCAGTCCCAAACCAAGCCAGAAGGCTGATCATTCATCAGCACAACTGCATTGATGCCAGTGCAGACTAGCAGGAAAGACTCTATCTCCGTGTACTTTTAAATCATCAAGCTAATAAGTACCCTGGATGATAAGATGTAATCTTTTAAATGCAGTATGGATTTCTTCCCCTGAATTATGCATGATAACATCTTTAGGCGTGAGCTTTTTTTTTTTTTTAACTGAAGGAGCTGTCTTGTGGTGGTGGTGGTGGTAATCACTGTGTTTTACAATTCGTCAGGCCAGCCCGGGGAAAGCTCCCTATTGCTAGACAATCTCTGCTAACTTCCTAGGC
>VWYH01000159.1:0-57713 GCA_013399365.1 Pampusana beccarii
GAAGATATTCTCGGTCACGTAGTCGGAGTCGTGGTAGGAGGTGTGTTTAAGTTTGTCTTTTATTCCTTTTTGCTTAGAAAAAGCCACACCTGTGCAACTGTTTAACTGGCTTCTTTGCAGGTCCAGGTCAGCTTCCTACCGCAGGTCCCGCTCCGTTTCTCCTCGTAGGTCTAGGTCTGTGTCTCCTCACCGGTCCCGATCGGGTTCCTTGAAGAGATCAAGGTAATTATTAGTAATTTTCTATTTGGTTTTGTTGTTTTCATTTTAGTTAAGGGATTCAAAAAGGTATTAGCAAATTTCAAAACGTGTTGACGTTTAGTGTGCTTTACAAAATATCTGATAATCCTAGTTGGATTTACAGGCATGGTGATACCATTAGTTTTGAGAAAATGTCTAATGATCATGCAGGTTTTAAGTTCAACATGTAGACATTAATCTAAGTAGTGGTGTAATTGTCATCACTTCTGGTTGACTTCTTTGATTTTGTTTTAATTCGTCTTAATTTTTTAAATTTCAGATCTAGATCAAGATCCAGATCTAGATCCAGATCTGTTACATGGCCTCGAAGCAGGTAAGATCTCTTCCATGATAGCTGTCTGTATTTTCAGAAAAAGCTGTGTTTTCTCTCCACTAACTTAGGGGTCTGTTTTTAAAAAGCAGTGCCAAAGACTGTTCTTTCTCTTTTCATTGTTTTACATATCACTGATATCTAGGTCCCAATTGTCATCACAAGCACTGTTTTGATCCGGTTGCATTAACAGCTAATATAAAACAATTTTGGAATTAATCATAAAAGAGTTTTTTTTTTAATCGTCTTTGTGTAGTACACGAGATTGTGGATTCTTCTCATTATTTGTCAGAGAAATCAGGAGGCTCTTCTGGTAGTGTGTTAAAGCATTACTGCATATAGCCAGGCAAGTCATGACGGGCTTGCTCGGGCCACCAGTGTTACAGCTGGTTCCAGCTCTGTTGAGTAGCATGGTGTCAGTCTGCAGAAACTGAATTAAATTTTAGATAAACACCTGTCAGAATTATTTTGTACCAACAAATGTGCCATAAGAGTGACAATCACATTTTAAAAGAACACAAGATGTCATTAGTTAAGTTGTAGTTCAGTCCTTCCATAGTAAGTGAATGCAGCTTGTGCTTTGTACAACCTTGGCCAGGCAGCGTGGCTGACATAGATTGCTTGATGTTGTAGGAGAACAAGAGTAAATTGAAGTTCTGCTGTGAAGGAGATGGTACTGCTTTTGTCCCAGCCCATTCATGCGCCTACCATTCTGGTTTGATGGCTGGTCTTTGAAAAAAATAACATAATACTCAACCATGAAAACACACAAAAAAATAAAGGAAAGCTTTAGCTGAAGGCAGCAAGTTGAAAAGCCTACAGCTGAAGATGGGAGATTCAGTGCTGAAAGGTGGTGGTGGCATTTTCTGAGAGTGGAGCTGCAAGTAATGACAGTCTTTAGGGAATGGTGAGATGGGAGACCAGAAGATGGCTTGGTTAAGAGCAAAAACTCACAGAAACCATCCAGAAGTTACTAAAAAGAGAAGGGAAATTCCCAGAGGCAGCAGAGCAATGCCCTTGACTGATCCAGGTACGCTCTTTCTACCTGTTGCTAAAATATGTTGACTCTTAGCACCAGTTGTTCCAATGTGACTTAATCATGGCTCATCACTGTTCACTATCAGTGAGGAGCAGAAAGCAGCTGCAGTCAACAGGCTCTCAAAGAGAAAAACATCTTGATTTTACCACCATTGTTTTCTTTTTATAGTACTAGGAGGGTATTCTGGAGTGTAAAGGATGCTGTTAGTGAAATTTCTAGACTAGTGTGACACCTTTCATTGTAAGTAGAGATTAACTGACTGAGGCAGAGAAAATTATAGACACACAAGTACAGAGAAGTGGCAAACTATTGGTACTTAACTCGAAGTTACTGTTAAGCTTCCACATGAGGCAATTGAAAGATGATTTCTTTATAGAAGAATCAAAGGAATGCGTTGCACCCAGAGACGGGCTCTTGATTCGTAAGGAAGACAGCCTAAAGAAGTATTACATGATGCTTGCTGGTTTGACAGTGTCAAAGTGTGCATCTGGAAGTTGTTGTGGCAAGCCTTGGGTGTGGAAAGTAGAACACTTCCTCTGGGAACCTAAAAATTTCAGTTATTCTTTTAGGCAGTATTAGTATTCTTACGGTGCAGCAGTCTTAAAGACACGTTTTTAACAGTCTTTTCACGAGGGTTGAGAGATTTTCGAGCAAGTGCCATATAGAAGAAAAGTGCACTGAGAAGAAGATACTTGGAAGCACATGCTGCCTGCAGCCAGTTTCAACTATAGTGGTATCACTCAGACCTAATAAAACTTTGGAGTTTAGAGCATGGCTTTTTACTAGCTTAGTGAAAATACTGGTCGGGATTTGGATTGTTTATGTATTCTTGCCACCTGCATCTGCAAACACCAGTCATCAGCCAGGGACCAAAGTACAGAGCAACATTTGCAGCATCCATTTAAAAAGTTTTCTCTCTCCTAAAACTTACCTGGAAAAGCCCTGGACACTTGCAGGATTCTATCCAACATGAGAGTTCTTATACATTTAGTGTGAATCTTGCTGTGTCAAATGTCAGAACATGTATGCTACCAGCTTCCCTGCTGAGCTGTGTTTTTGCTTCTTGTTTTAGGTCTAGGTCTCATGGCAGATCAAAATCTGGCTCACCGGCTAAGAGGTAAGTATAGAGGTAAACCTGCAGTATCATCTAGAATTCAGTATTGCATTTGCATGATGAACAGATCCTGGTCTTTTAGAAAAAAATCCCCCAAACATGGATGCCCAGCTAATCTGTTTGCAATATGACTGAGATAAAAAAATTTCCGGGTATTTGGAATATGTTCCGTACCATCTCTTTGTTTTCATTAACTGTTTGTAGTGTCCAACATAGTACTGATTTTTTTGTGGTTTTGTGCTAAGTTCTGTTACATTTTTGTATCCATCATATAAAGGGCTTCGGCCTTATTATGTTGCTGATAAAACAGCAGGAATCTGTGATGTTTCTTTTCTTAAAGCCTCACCTCAGTACCACCCCTTGTTTTCCTGTTTACTGAAGACAGTTCCTTAAAATTAATCTCCACGCTAAGTGAATTGAGAATCCGTATCAAAGTCGATTTGAAAACTTTGCTGTTTTAAAGAGCTTCTGGCTAGATTCCCATAATAATTCCATTGCTGCCTAGGATGCTTATTTTTTTTTTAATATTTAAAAGTTCCATGTGACCTTAAGCTGCATTGATGATATTCTGTTTTGACAGTCGGTCAAAGTCCCGATCACCATCTCCAAAGAGAAGGTATGTTGATCTCCCTACTAATAATGTAGACTCCGTAGAGCTGGCATTTTAGTATCTGCAGTGACCTCTGCTGAGGAGTTTGACTGCTGCTTGTAGGAAAATACTGGAAAGGTATTTTGCCAAGATATCTTTCACAAAAATAATGTTGTGATTGTGGTTTTATATCTGGTAATGTATATGTGGTAATAATTCCTCAGGATACTGGTTATGTAGCAATGCTACATCTTGCCTTTGTCTGCTCCTGTGTTCATTTTAGTTCACTAACAGTTTTATTGCACAGAGCCTTTCTACTGGTGAGCTTAAAAGCACAGAATACGTATGAGAATTAGCTCTGAGTCTCATTAAAAACTACAGTGAGATTTGGGATGAATAGTGTGAAGTAACTTGGCATAGCAGTCAGGAATGGAAGATTGAGACTTCTAATCTGAGTAACAGCAGTAAATATTTTTTTCCCCAATTGGTAAATATCTGTGTGTGTATTCATAGGTGTAGTCACAGAAATCAGCAGCATTTTTTTCCCTAGTTACAATGATCACATTTAAATTGCATTACAAAAAATAACAGCAGAGAAATGCAAAAATGTGAAAGTAAAAATAAAATAAATGTATTATCTCTAAAAAGAAATCTCGAGCCATTAACTTTGTCAGTAGTGATTGGTTATTTTATTAACAACCAGTGCTTAAGCAGTGCCGGAGTGGTCTAGGTGTCTGTTGCTTTTTCCTGTATTTGTGAATTGCAAATGACTACTGAAATGTTAACTGTGGTTTGTTTTCCTTTCAGTCGTTCACCATCAGGAAGCCCTCAAAGAAGTGCAAGTCCTGAAAGAATGGATTGAAGTTATGATGTTAATCTTTTAGGAAGAAAGTTATTTTGCTTACATTATTATAAGGGATTTTGTGGTGTCTTTGTAAATGTAAGAATGTAGATAGAAGAGTATATCAACTAAAATTTGGCATGATCTGGGTCTTCTGAGTTAGTCACACCAATAGACTAGCACAGGTCTCTTTTTATTGTATGAATTAACTTCCTGTGATATGAAAATGTGGGACTTTTTTATTGGCACATTGAAATAAAATGTGTATTTTTAACTAAAACTTCTCTGTAGTAACCCTGCTGCTTCTGTTAGTATTTGGGTAATTTTAACTGTGCCATATAACATGGATCAAAAATGTCTAAAATGGGAATGACTAATATCTGGGTCTTCTCAAACTAGTCACTTTTTGCATTTATTGTTTAATCTTCTCTGGTGAAAGGATCAGTTTCTTCTTTCTTTGAAAAGGCTATTAAAATCCATCTCTGCCTGCAGATGTCTAGAAATATGCATATGCCCTTTTTATTCCTTTATGATATTTAGCGGGCATTCATTTTTCTCCTTAATTTGGCAAAGCTTACTCTGTGGTGTTTGACTAGTTGACAAAAATTTAAGGATGAGCCGTTATTCAAAACACATCTTTTAAATGAATAACATCTGCAGAAGCCTCTAAACGTAATAGAAGTCATTAATAACTTGATGATTGCTATGATTGCTTGTTGCTTTTTTTAGTTCTTTAGGCTATTAATATAAAAACAACTTCTTAAAATGTCTCAAGGCATGTTTTCCTTTTTTGGGGGAAGACATCAGGTCTTCTGACCTACTTTCTGATGGACCTGAGGAAAATGTGTGAGAAGCAAGAGCAAGCTGTTACTAGCCTTTCTGCAGCTCACTGAAACTTTCCTCAAAGATTCTCACAGCTGACCTCAGGCATTCTAACCTGCTTCACCAAAAAATTGATATGGTTTTAAAGCAGCCCAGATCCTGGAGACGATTTTGTTGAATTAGGCAAATTTTTTATGCACCTGTAGGATTAATTATTTGTGTATAGGTATGTCAAACTCTGTGTTTGTCCTCATTCTGTACTCAAGAATTGCATGATAAGGTACTTCCTTGACACAGATCACAGTGAAGGACTGGAAACAATGTTAGACTGAGCAAACAAACTGGTAGGCAGAGGAGAAAAATATTTTTTTAGTGCAATGGGATGTCTAGCAGAAATAAAGGCCGATTTTGGCATTAAACAAGCACTGAAATGGAAAGCGAGGCCTGTTTTGGCTTCTTATGAAATCTGTGTTGGCAGTTTTCTTCCAACATGTAAACCACAGCGGGGCATTTTAAATGAAAAAAAATTACAAGGGGAACTTCAGTCACACCTTGGGTAACTGGTGATTTTCAAAAAACAGGTGTCTTGTTAATGACTTCATGGAGCTTTTTTATCGTATGAGTAAGTAGTCCAGATTCTGCACATACGGTCATGTTGGACCACTATCTGGCAAGGCCAACTCCCAACTACTGTCATGCTTGGGCTCTACCTTAGTGTTTCATGTGTTGGGTGCAATGACCAATATTCCGGCAATATCCATTGAATTCCACCGTCGCCACACTGGGAGAGCAGAGGGTGACACATGTGGCCCTGCAGTGATTTAGGAGAAATACCCAAATCCTGTGACTTGTGTTTGGAACATTTATGGGTTGTGCATCACCTGCCCGGTTTCTAGCGTACCTGGTGAGAGGCACACGTATGGTGCTGCTCTGGCATTTCATCACCTTTTTTCTCTTCTGTACTCCTAAGGCAAACCTGCTCCACAATAAACCTGCACACTAACACGACAGCTGTACTGGTACCTGTTTTTCAGTACCCAGGGGCACTGTGGAACATGGAGTGGAGGAACCTGGGTTCCTGCAGCCACATAACGTGTGACCACTGTGCATATCCGTGCATTTGGGACACCACAGGAGAGTAGCAGGGTGCTCGTTTAGGGGGACATGGTGGCAGAACTGACTGTGATGGGTCTGCCATATTTGCTAGCCCAATGGCCAGGCATTACCACTGGGGGCAAGAGAATTCCTGCAGCAATGCAACCGAGGAAGCCAGGACTTGTGTAGCCCCTTCAGCAGCATGGCAGGAGAAGGCGGGAGTCAGGGTGTGGCATCTCACACAGGGTGCCTGGACCAAAGGCTGGCTACCCCTCTGTCCCTGGGGAGATGGGTGCCAGCTTCCTAATATGATGGCCCTGCCACCTCCCTATCGTGTGCCAATTTTTTATGAAACCTCAGAAACATGGAGGTTTTAATCAGACAGGGCCCTGTTACAAGGTTTTGGGGATGATACATATTTGGTGTGGAAACACAACATTACGATGATGGTTTTCCTCCTGCAATTGTATGTTCAGCGCTACAGATGGATGCACTCACTTCAACAACCAAGACATAGCAGGAAAGATCATAGAATCAGATAATCACAGAATGTTTGGGGCTGGAAGGGACCTCTGGAGATGATCTAGTCCAACCCACCTGCTAAAGCCTGTTCACCCAGAGCAGATCACACAGGAATGTGTCCAGGTGGGTTTTGAATGTCTCCAGAGAAGGAGACTGCACAACCTCTCTGGGCAGCCTGTTCCAGTGCTCTGGCACCCTCAAAGTAAAGAAGTTTCTCCTCATATTCATATTCTCCTCATAAACCTCCTATGCTATCGTTGGGCACCACTGAAAAGAGTCTGGTCCCATCCTCTTGACACCCATCCTTGAGATTTTTATAAGCATAAATAAGACACCTCTCAGCCTTCTCCAGGCTGAACAGACCCAGTTGTCTCAGTGTTTCCTCGTAAGAAAGATGCTTCAGATCCCTAAACATCTTTGTAGCTCTCCGCTGGACTCTCTCCAGTAATTCATTTTTCTTCTTAAACTGGGGAGCCCAGAACTGCACACAGTACTGCAGATGGGGCCTCACCAGGGCAGAGTAGAGGGGGAGGAAAACCTCCCTCGACCTGCTGATCACACTCTTCTTAATGCACCTCAGGTACCATTGGCCTTCTTGGCCAAAAGGGCACATTGCTGGCTCATGTTCACCCTGTTGTCCACCAGAACCCACAGGTCCTCTGCTCTTGTGCAGCTCTCACTGCTGGCTTCAAAACAGGAGTTAAGCCAGAGGAGCCAGGTCAGCCAGGTGCGATAATCCCAGCACATTGTCTTCCACAAAGCTATTCCAGATGACCACTGCATACCAGTGCCATTGCAATGCTGCTGTCAGACCTGGTGGCTCTGGCTGCAAGGGCTGCTCTGTTGTCCAGCATGGGAAGGGCAGGGCACCCCTTGATGAGCTGACAGTGAGCTGTGGGACAGGTCAGTGGCAGGGAGAGAGCAGCAGCCAGTGCAGCTCAGAGCATATTGCTGGGAATAGCTCATATTGTAATGAAAAAACACAACTTTACCAGCCTTCCCCAAGATCCACATGAAGATTATAATTATTTTCCTGCTGTATTTTGAGCTACAACATACCATGTCCCTAAACAAGGCGTATTCAGTGCATTTTTACTGCAAACCAAAACCTAATGCCCAGGGTGAGGCTGGACAGAGGGCGTGACCTTTGCACAGACCAGACAGTGGCAGAGGTGGTGACAGAAGTTAAAGTGAGCAGAAGCCACAGGTGAAAATCACAGAGGAGGAAAAAAGGTCTCAAATGGGAGGCATCACCCAGGATGGTTTAAAAGTGCCATCAGGCACCCAGCAGGATTTCTGGCTAATGTGCTAGAGGCACTTACCCCTCTCGGTGGTAGGAGTCAGCATCACCTTTCCTTAAGCAGTGCTGAAGACGAACCACGTGGTGTGGTTGTACTCCTCACCTGGCCGGAGCAGGGTGTTGGGGAACTGGGGCTGGGGAGAGGCAGCAGTATGTCAGTGACTGCGAACACACACCACGGGACCAGAAAGGGTCATGAGGGCACAGCCGCATCCCCTCAGCCTTCCTGGGACAGCATCCTGCAGCTCCCCTGGGTATTTCCTGCAGCAGTGTTTCACTGCCAGTTACTTGTCAGCTAGCTGAGTGCATAAGTCCTCCCCAGGTTGAGTTCAGCCCCTGTGGGGAGGAGGTGGCAGGGCCCTGGTGGGGCCTTCTGCTCTAGACTTGGCTCCTTGGGAAGCTGGGCTGTGTGGGACCAGTCCCCACTGCACTGGCTGATCCCTGCCTAATGCTGCAGGATGCTGTGACCTGCGTCTGCCTCAGTTCTGGTGTCTACAAAGTGTGTCCCCTCACCAAACAGATTCTATTCACATATTTAACACCCCAGAGACATGGGGGGTTGAGGAAGTGTGGTCCCATGCCGCAGGACCCGAGCAGCTCCCGCGGGTTGGGGGGACAGCTCACCTTGTTAACGGCATCAGGCCAGTTCTGGGTTTCCAGGCAGAAAGCTGAGTGTTTGGGGTACGTAACAGCGCCTTTGCCCTTTAAGGAGCCATCCAGGAAGTTCGCGGTGTAGAACTGGATGCCAGGCTGGGTGGTGTGAACCTCCATGGCCCTGCCAGTGGGCGGGTGGTGAGCCCTGTTGGGGGTAATGCTGCTGGAGGATGCCAAGGGGCTGGATGAACAGGCGCCCTGTGGCTCCATGATTGGGGGACTCCTGCCAGGGTTCCAGCCTACCTGCCCACAAGGCGTCGAGCCTGCGCCTGCTGCAGGCAGAAGTTGTGGTCGAAGCCATCCAGGCGAAACTTCTGCAAGTGCTTCCCCAGGACCACAGGCTGCCGGAGATCGAAGCTGGTGCCCTGCACCGTGGCCACTTCCCCTGGGCAAGGAGGACAGCACTGTCAGGCACTCACCCACATGCCAGCAAACACCTGTGGTGCTGGTCCCTGCGCAGGATTCATAGAATCACAGAATAGTTTGGGTTGGAAGGAACCCTCCAAGTTTGTCTGGTCCAACTCTCCTGCAATGAGCAGGGACATCTTCAACCAGATCAGGTTGCTCAGAGCCCTGTCCAGCCTGGCCTTGTATGTTTCCAGGGATGGGGCATCTACCACCACTCTGGGCAACCTGTGCCAGTGTTTCACCACCCTCCTTGGAAAAAATTTCTTCTTCATGTCTAGCCTGAATCTCCCCTCCTTTAGTTTAAAACCGTTACTCCTTGTCCTGTCACAACATGCCCTGCTAAAAAGTCTGTCCCTTTTAAGCACTGAAAGACTGCAATAAGGTCTCCCCAGAGCCTTCTCTTCTCCAGGCTGAACAAACCTGGCCAGCTCTCTCAACCTGCCCTCACAGCAGAGCTGTTCCATCCCTCTGAGCATTTTTGTGGCCTCCTCTGGCCCCTCTCCAACAGGTTCATGTGTGTCCTGTACTGAGGGCTCCAGAGCTGGACACAGGACTCCAGGTGGGGTCTTACTAGAGCAGAACAGAGGGGCAGAATCACCTCCCTCAAGGTTTGACATCCCTCACTTTGGTGAGGCGAGGGCTTTAAGCATTTTTGTGATCCCTGTCTCATTGTGGTGCCCCACTTTGAGCAATCTGCCTTTTAGCCACTGTGACTGGGGCTAGGACACCACCACCTCATCACCCAGCAGAGGTGGCAGCCCTTGGCAACGCTGCTGTGCTGAGCCAACACAAAGCAAAGTCAAGGAGCCAAAAAACAGAGGGGTGTTGTATGTGTAACTATAGAAGCTAATCAACATAAACTCAAAACTTATTAGCTATTAATATTTATATATGCATAAAATTGACATACATATATCCTCCCAGATCTCTGAAAAAACATCGCTGACAGAGCCATAGAGGTGGCCCACCTGCCGGAATGGTGAAAATGGGCTGTATACTGGGACTGGTCCCCTCTTGCCTCAGAGCATTGTTTCAGGGAAAAAAGGTTTAAGACCATAAAACAAGCATTTTCTCTCAAGTCTTTTTATAAGATCTGATGTGGGGACATAGCATCCTGTGATAAAGCTCTTGCAGTGAGAACAACCCTAAGACATACTAAACACAGTGCAAAACACAGCCAGCCCAATCCAAGCAGCTCTGCACCAGTTCTGCTCTGCAAACCTTGAGAAACATCAGTCTCCACCTGACATCAGCACAGTTCTGTGGCTTCTGATCCTATCTAAAAGGAGCACATTTACTGATTTCAGCTGTGGGGTGGAAAAACACCTTGAAAAAAAATACACCACTTTGATTCAGGCCCTCACGTAAAATACAGCAGCCATTTCACGCAATGACTCTGCTTTTGATAGTTACACAAATCTCATCTTCACCCCAGGGCTAAGAACAAAGAAAGAGTTTTACCAGTTTCAACAGCTACATTTACCCAAAACACCAAGAGAGAACTGTAAAAGGCAGGGGCAGCAAGACACCCCCAATTAAGACGTGAAACAGCTCCACGGTGAAAGCAGTGGGGAGAAGCAATGCGGAGGTTTGGTATGGCCTTAAGCTCTTCCCAGCCTGAGGCCAGGCATGACATCAAGCTGAGCAAAAGCCACCTGGACTGGGAGACGCACTCCTCCAGGCACAAGCCGATGCATGCATGCACAGTGGTTTTGGTTCATGAACACAGACTAACTCTGGTTTTAGCAGGCCGCTGAGCTATAAAGCTTTCTTGCTTTTTTTTTTTTTTTCTTTTAAAGTCTCTTAAGCCTCTCTTCCTCTCCCTCCTGAAGTCAGAAGCTGCACTCAGCAAAGCAGCCCTGCAAGAGTATCAGGGAAACACACCTGCCATTTCCAGCAGAGCTCAGTGAGCCTTTGCTTACCAGAACACACCTCATACACCCCTTGGGCACATATCTCAACCCCCAGCCAGTTTCTTTCCTGTCGATGCTAGTTGCACTCAGGAGCACAGCCTTGATGCCCCAGACTGGCTGCACAGCGCTCCATTGTGGCTACTCTGTCTTCCTGAGACCTCCAGCATGATACTATATCACCTCCCTCGCCTGCCACAGCTCAGTATCGCACTCCAAAGGCCTCCATTCCTCTAAGCCTGTCCAGCTAGACAAAAATCCATCACTTAGGAGCAAATCTAGAAGTCTGCTTTTTTGATTATTTTAATCTATTTTAGATTTTTTCAAAACTTAAGCCAAACACAGCTGCTTTTTTTTTAACAATGCTTTTCATTCTTCAAAACAATAAAACTTGGTATCAGATTAATTTTGAAATCAGGTCAACTCTTACTGCACCTCAGCAGAGTCACCTATGCTAAATGAAAAGTGGGTGTTGGAGCAGTGTGGTTGGAGGGTTGGATCAAGTCACCCAAAGCAAGATGCCCTTTTGTCAGCAGTGGGACTGTTGTCAAGTGCATGTGGTTCAGTGCTGGTTCTCCTGTGTGTACAGGGAACATGTTCTCTGTCCCAGCTTGTTCAGATTATTTAATTTAGTGGCTTGATCATTTACGGGGAGGAACAGAGTGGAAGTGGTGGGGGAAAAAAAAAACAACTAGAAAGCCCTGTTTTCTATTCTGCTTTTTATCCCCTGAATCAAGACTGGGTACAAGACACCGTCAACTTGCTTCTCCATACTGAGGCTGGAGACAGCAGCAATGCTACCTTTGTTCAATTAACCTGCTTAGCATGCAAAACATGCTGTTTCCTTAACTGGCTTAACTCTGCTCAGGTGCTGTGGGACTGTGCCCATGGGTGAGGGCACTACTGTGCCTGGGCTCCCCTGGGTCCTGGTGTGTCCCCTTGCGGGACAGCGCAGTTCCCTGGTACCCACGAACACTCATCTGTAAAACTGTCTCCACCATGTGCCATAGGACTCATGCCACTCACCAGTAGGGATGTTGGTGTCATCCACAGGCAGGTAGGAATCTGCTTCAATAGAGATTTCATGGTCGTAGATATCCTGTGAGCCCTGCAGGAGTATACAAAATATTCCTGCTGCGGCCCTTCCACCATTCCAACAGCCCTAAGCACACCCAGGAAGCAAATGACCATGGCGGTGCTACAGCTGATCTGTTAGTGGCTGTGGAACCCCCTGGCCATCATCCCACCTTGACCTTGGGCACAGGACAAAGGTACCAGCAGAGGCAAAAACCTGCACAGGACCTAGGAGCTGTAAATCCTGCAGGTCTGATACTATCAGTAGGAACTTGTACCTTGCCAAGCACTACCACCCTGCAGATCAACCAGTCACAACACATTGGTTGCTGAGCACACAGAGATGAGCAAAAGGGGAAGGAAGCAAGTGTGGAGAAGTGCAACCCATCCTCCTGGCTCATCTCCTGCAGTGTGGAGGGTTGCACTCCTCTTGCTCTCCTGCAGCCTCGGGGATGCTGGCAGGGAACCTGCTGGGCTGGAAGGGCAGCATGATCAAAACTGAGTCTGCATATCACTGTCTAATCTGAGCAGCGATTTCATGCCCAAAGGTCTCCTGTTCCTCTGGAAACATGCCTGAGTCGCATACTGTAGGTGTTGATATTACTGCACTACTGGAGGGACAAACAGAGGGTAAAATAACAACCGCACAGCCATTACCGGAGCAGTAGCTTGAGCAGACCTGCTGCGTGGAGGGGCTGGGATGTCTCTCACTAACACTTCTAAACGTCTTAGTCTCACAGCCAAGCGTGACTGCAGCATCCCATCCTATTGCTCTGCCCAGCAACATTTTATTTCCCTGATCCTTTTCCTCCAAGCCCAGTTATAGACAGCGTGAGACTAAAATGCAGCTGCAATACAGTGCCTGTCTAGTTGGCAAGACACTGGACTGGTGCGTGGCAGCCCTCTGCACCCTGCTGCTGCCCTGCTCTGCAACCTTGGCTGCCTCACATCCCCTTTCCATGATGTTTCTCCTCCCCATTTTGACCTGAGTGTTTTGGAGCTGCACTGACTCTGGCTGGCACTACAGGCCAGCTGCACGATCCATGCAAGGGTTCAGTATGTTATTTCAGAAGCACCAACAGAAGACAGCTAAGAAATGCTGGTCCATTACTACGGCATACCAGTTCTGCACCTCCTCTGTAATCTTCCCAAGGGACCAGGAGAGACTGAAACTCCCCAGTTACACACAAAAGGAGAGTTAATATTCATGATGGGCTGTATCTGTTTATGACGCACTGGGATAATGCATCCTCAGTTGGGGTCTGTGTGATTCAGCCCTGTCTCAGCTCATAGGCTGCTTGCAGCTCATGGTGCATAGACACAATCCCCATCGCTGTGTCCCCAGACCAGCATATTGGTTCCAATGACCCCATGGGAAACCCACGGATCATCCCATGGGTCCCCAGGCTTCCTTCCCCTGCACAGTGTCCCTCCATGGGCTTCATCTCCCCATGCTTACCTGCCCTGCAAGGTTGAAGTATGCGTGGTTTGTCAGGTTGATGGGTGTTGTCTTGCTGGTCTGGGCTCGATAGTTGATGGCCAGCTCTCCGCCGCTGAGCGTGTAGGTCACCCAGACTTTCAAGTCACCAGGGTAGCCTTCCTCACCATCAGGGCTGAGCCGGTAGAAGCAGACACCATCCGGGAGGATCTCAGGGCTCCAGAGAACCTGCAAGGAGCACGCCGTAGATGGGACAGTAATGAGAAACATGGTGCCCTTCTCTCCTGACCCAAGGGACAAAAGGTACTCAAGGAACGATACACTAAACCAAATAATTTTTCAATCATCTTTCCTGCCCTTACTCCTAGAAGAAAAAAAAAAAAAGTCCAAACCATCTTCTCCTCCCTATGAAGGACTAAAAACTAGTATGCCCTTGTTGAAAAACGGAAGTGTGAGAAAACACAAGCACTAGCTTGCTCTTTGTTCAGTCAGTGCCAGCAGCAGTGAACAAATTTTACAACGAGCAGCCAAACAAATGAGGGAGTTTGCTTTGATGGGGGGTCTGTTCATGCCTAAGAGAGTCCATGCATTTGATTTTTGTCCTGCAGCTGGACTTATTTCCCCTCCCATAGATCTCCTGGTGTGCAATATCACCACAGCAAGCTGCCAGCACACTGTAAATTTAGCTGCCCATGCAGCCTGTTTGACCTCGGCCACAGATCTGATGCTAAGCAGATGTGTCCCTGCGTTGCAGGACAGATGCGTGACAAGAGGCGAGGTGCCCAGGCTCTGAAACTTTGCATCTACCTAAGGAATAGTCACTATTTAACCACAGAGGACAGATCTGCGAGTAGGGACTAGATAACACTTTTTGAGACAGCCGCTTTATGTCTTATGCAGAGATCACAAACTCAGGGCACTTGCCAAAAGCCACCATTTTCACCAAATGTGAGAACTGAAGGTGTCAAATGTGATAACCAGGCTGCCGAGCAGGTCCTCCTGCACCAACTACAATTCGACTGCAGCTGCCACTGCTGTGGGGACACTGTGGTTTTGTATGTGAGTGTCTATTTAAGTCATTCAAAAGAAAAGGCTATTAAAGGCCAGTAAGCATACAGACACCACTATTTTTAAAACTAAGAGGGTTATTTTCTGAAGTCCCCCAGTTCCCCAGCAGTGTGGCTGCAAGCTTCCATGTCATCAGACCACAGGCTGACTGCAGCACTGAGATCTCCAAGATCAGTAAAAAACCCACAAGATGGCCAAGACAGTCACAGCCAAGCGTCAGCATGTCTTGTTTTTGTCAGAGCTGACCACAGGTCTCTGCACAGTGACCATCACCTGGCTGGAGGAGATCTTGAGCAGGTGGTCAAGCATGTCCCGTGGCCAGAGGACAGAAAGCCCTGGTGGGGAGGGGTCGCTGCCTTGTCCCCATCAAGGTGGGGTGCCTCCAGCAAGCAAGGGGAAGAGGCAGAAGAGATCACATCACCTGCCTGCAGAAGACAGCCTGGAAGCCCTGGGTGCAAAGGAACACATGTTTTCAGCTCCAGCTCACAGGGGGTCAGGGTGTATAAATAAATTTTAAACCAAATTGTCCTCTTCAGAGGTACAACAGCTGAGTCATTCCAGTACTCCCTTTTTTCCAGAGGCTGCTGAGGAGAGTTTGATCCTGATCTGAGGCCAGTTCACACTGCACTGCTCAAAAGTGAGCTTTTTTCCAGACACTCTGAATTTTTCCCCATCAGTGTGGATGTCCTTTCACAAAACAAAATATTAACCCAGGAATGCAGCTGCAGTAGTACATTTGCACAAGTTCCTCTGGGAGAATGCTGGATCAGCTACTTGCTGGTTGAAAATGCAACTGATCTGACAAAGTCCAAGGCTTCAGAGACTTGTGAGCCTGCTATGCAATCAGTAGGGTTACCAATAAGGCTTTTGAGAGAGGAGATTCTCTGCTGCTCTTACCACTGTTAGCGCATGGATGGTATCTGGACTTCAGCAGCAGCTCTTGGGTGAAGATAAGAAGAGCTGAGTGCCCTGGGGCAAGAGAAAGGTTATTTTGTCTCAGGAAAGGGCTGGGGAGGGAACACAGTGACGCTGGGGCATTTTGCAGGCCTGATCTAGTAACCCACTGCTGTGAGTCAAGAGCAAGAGCCCAGGGTAAGCTGTCACTGGGATGAAAGCAGCACAGAAGAGGGTAATGCAATAACTGCACTGAACCCACAGCACCACCCTGTTCTCCCTGTGCTCAGGAGAGCTGTCAAAAGCAAGCAGCAATGATATTGAATTTCTGCAAACCCAGGGCCTTGTGACTCTGGGAGGAACCATGGGCAGGTAACAGCCTTGAAACTGCAGGCATGAATGAGTCTGTGTGGATCACTGTTCCCCAGGAAACTTTCCTTTGGCACTGGAACAACTACAGCACCCGCTCCAGGTCAGTGCGACTGGCACCTCGGGAGCCTCCATTGTGCATGAGGCTGCATCCTCACCACCACATCCAGACCCAGGCCCTGCAGGAGCAGCACCTTGCCCCAGGACAAACCCATCAGAATTGGGCTCACGAGGCCTCAGGGCTTGTAATGCAGAAGAAGCACAGCAACCCTAGGTGGGAGTGTTGATCTGCTGGAGTGTATGAAGGTTCTATAGAGGGATCTGGACTGGCTGAATTGATGGGCTGAGGCCAATTTTATGAGGTTCAACAAGACCATCAATCCAGCCAGTCCAGATCCCTCTGTAGAGCCTTCTGGGTCCTGCACTTGGGTCATAACAATCCCATGCAACGCTACAGGCTTGGGAAAGAGCCGCTGGAAAAGGATCTGGGGGTGTTGGTTGACAGCTGGCTGAATATGAGCCACCAGTGTGCCCAGGTGGCCAAGAAGGCCACTAACTTCCTGCTGTGTTTCAAGAATAGTGTGGCCAGCAGGATCAGGGCAATGATTGTCCCCCTGTACTCAGCACTGGTGAGGCTGCACCTCGAATACTGTGTTCAGTTTGGGTCCCTTCACTACAAGAAAGACATTGAGGTGCTGGAGGAGAGAGTTCAGAGAAGGGCAACCAAGCTGATGAGAAGCCTGAAGCACAAGTCTGATGAGGAGCAGCTGAGGGAACTGGGGCTGTTCAGCCTGGAGAAAAGGAGGCTGAAGGGAGACCTTATTGCTGTCTACAGCTACCTAAAAGGAGATTGTAGTATGGAGGGTGTTGGTCTCTTCCCAAGCAGCCAAGTGATAGGACAAGTGGAAATGGCCTCAAGTTGGATATTAGGAAAAATTTCTTCCTGAAGACATCACATCCTCCACCAGAGAACACCGGGACCCATCAGCCTGATTTTTACCTTGTCAAATCCCTTGGCTCCTCCATGCAGGCTATTGGGCCCATTGTTGAGGAACAGCTGATACTCCTTCCCATCCACGGTGAACCTCCCTTTCGCAATCCTGTTGGCAACACGTCCCACGACAGCACCGAAGTAAGGGTGCTTCCCCGTGTAACCTGGCCAGACAAACAGTGTGCAGTTAAATGGAAGGATTGGGACAGAATGGGTGGTCTTCAGATGTGCTTGTGGACTCAGAGGTGTCTCTCTCTGCTTCCCCACACTACTAGATGACTGCAGTCCTGGCATTTCACAGGACACACAGCTCACCAGTCACGTGCATCTTTTATTAAAACAGCCTGATGGGATCTTTTATCCTCCACAGATTTGCAGAAAAGGCCTCTGCCACTGCCAGTTAAAGCGTGACACAGAGCCACCCGATTAAAGAGGCAATCCAGAGCCACCAGTGCCCCATTCCCTGCCCACCACAGAACAGGCAGTAGGAGTTATATTTATTCAGCCCATGATTTGGAGGGACCCTTAGAAGCAGATTATGAAGTGTGGCAATAAACCAGAAAATTATTTTTAAATTGCCTGTTTTTTTTGTTGTTGTTTAAGAAACAGATTTAGACCCACCTTCCAAAGTGTCAAAGCCTAGGACAACATCTGAAAACTCTCCATCCCTGTCTTTCATCTCCAGAGCAGCGATTATGCACCCTAAGGACAGGATCTCCACTTTCACGCTGTCCGACTTTAACACGAACTTTTCCACCACTCCTCCTCCTTCCTCCCGGGGCATCTGCCCGAACACCTCCCTCTTAACTTCGGTCATAGCTCCCCAAATCCTGCCCCGCCGCACCGCCTGTAGGGAAGAACGCTGAGGAGGAAACAACGGTGGCCGGGAACAAACACGAGTCCAGAGAGCAGTCACGACAACCGCGTGATCACCGCCCCGGGCTGGGAGGAGTCACGCCGGGCAGGAGCCACCCCGGCCCGGCCCGGCCCGGCCAGCGCAGCCGCGGAGGGAGGGGGCGGAACCTGGCGAGGTGCTGTGGGAGTCACAGAATCACAGAACGGTTGGGGTTGGAAGGGAACTCTGGAGATCATCTAGTCCACCCCACCGGCTAAAGCAGGTCCCGTGAGAGCTGCGGAATGTCCCCAGAAGGCAGTGGCCATCAGGGCCTCCTGGGCTGGGGGTGATGGAGGAAGGAGGGAAGGTGCTGTGGGAGGACACCTGGGAGTCCTGGTGGATGACAGGCTGACCATGAGCCAGCAACGTGCACCTGTGGCCAAGAAGGCCAATGGTACCTGGGGTGCATTAAGAAGAGTGTGGCCAGCAGGTCAAGGGAGGTTATTTATCCTCCGTCTCTGCTCTGCCCTGGTGAGGCTGCATCTGCAGTACTGTGGCCAGTTCTGGGCTTCCCAATTTAAGAAGGACAAGGAATTATTGGAGAAACTCCAGTGGAGAGCTACAAAGATGATTAGGGGACTGGAGCATCTTTCTTATAAGGTAAGACTGAGATAGCTGGGTCTGTTCAGCCTGGAGAAAAGAAGGCTGAGAGAGGCCCTTATTTATGCTTATAAAAATCTCAAGGGAGGGTGTCAAGAGGATGGGACCAGACTCTTTTCAGTAGTGCCCAACGATAGGATGAGGGGCAACAGGTATTGACTGAAGCATAAGAAGTTCCATCTGAACATGAGGAGAAACTTCTTTGAGGGTGAATGAGCCCTGGAACAGGCTGCCCAGGGAGGTTGTGGAGTTTCCTCTCTGGAGACATTCAAAACCCGCCTTGACGCATTCCTGTGTGATCTGCTCTGGGTGAACCTGCTTTAGCAAACCCCCTTCCAAGCCCAACCACTCTATGATTCTGTAACAGAGCACCACCAACAACAGCTCTTCTCCCCCACTGCCATGACACCACCACAGCTTTCATGGCCCTTGCAAAGTATGTAATGACAAAATGCAGTTTTCTCCCTTTATGCCCTGCCTTTTAGCCCGTCCAGGAGAGGCACAAGGCAGGTCTAGCTCCTGCTGACAAAACCGTAAATTTGGCTCAGGGCATTTGCTGGCCAGGTGTTTTTCTCAAAGTCACGTTCACATGGCCCTGACCTGGACTCCATTGAAAAATCATAATCTTTTGAAATATCGCCGACTTTTACCCGTGTCAGGTCTTTGCAGGCAATTTCAGGCTGTGGGAAAACCCTAGCAATGTTTAAGTAATGTGTATGCACATTTTTGATGTCTCTTTGCAAGGCTCAATTGTGAGGTGAAAGAACTTCATTACAATTTGATACTGTTATATTTTTATAAGGGCCCATTTTCAGAATTTGTTCAAAAAAACAATAGTCCCAGGAACCACCACCAAAAATCCTCAGTCAGCCAGTGGTTGCTAAATATTTATTTCCAACACAGCAAATCAGCTTTGACAAGACAAACTACGGATTCCGAGCCGACACAGAAACAAAATCTCCCATCCGGGGCTGAGTGGAGGTGGTTTTGAAACCTGCACTTCGTTAACTATGGCCTCATGTTTGCAGCGTAACACAAACGCTGTTCTGCTGTTTCCTTCTGCACCTTCACAACTAGTGGTCTCTGTCTGAAAACAGCATTGCAAGTAAACATGCCTTTTACAGCTCATCAGTACCACCTCCCATTTGAAACCAGCCATGGAGCAGCACAAACTTTGTTTGGAGCAACGAAGGCTCCTGGCAGGTGGGGAGAGAGGGAAACCACATTTATAACCCATTCATGAAGTGTTTTCACGTGCAAAGCATTCCCAGAAGCTCAGTCATTAGCACCTTTGCTCCCCCAACATCTATCTCTTAACTTGCTTCTCCAGACAAAGGAAGCACTTCTGCTTCACAAAACCAGGTTTTCATTAAGGGCTTTTTTGTTGGTTGCTGTTTGTTTTCTGTTTTTATTTGGTTGGTTGGTTTGGTTTTTGTGTTCTGTAGTTTTGTTTATTTGTTGTTGTGTTTGGTTTGTGGGTTTTTTTTTAACCACGACAGAAATTGCCATTTTGATTTACTTCTCTGATTCACACCAGAGAATATCCATAACCAACTCTTTGTCTGATACAATAGTTATGCATACTCTTTCACTTTCTTATCTAGCTTCACAGATGCAAGATCATTCAAGCCCCAGTGACATCTAAGACTATGCAGGTGCAGAAGCAGTACCACAGACAAATCTGTTCATGAACCATCCACCCAGTTCTCAAGCTGGCAAACCAGAAAAGAAACCAGCTTGTACAAGATGGACTCTTTGCACAGTACAGTAAGGGCAGTGAAGCAATGTCGACTTCAGGATCTGAACAAGGTATTTCAAGAGTCCTGCTTCATTACCTAGAGGATTTCTCATAGTTTGCCTTTGCGTGTGTCCTACCTGTCTGCTTCTGGCAAATGGAGGAGAATACAGGCAAGTTGTTTTCGGTATCTCACTACGCTGGATTTTCTTTTTGGTCATTCATTTTCCTAAGAGAGACTTTGTTTCAGGCCTTACTCACTGTGGCACTGAGTTTTGATTACAATGAGGGTCAAATGCAAGCTCCTTGCATTTTTCTCTTATTCCCAGAAGAAAACTGCAGTACTGGGCCTGAATGTGCCTGACATCAGGGCACTTCCACAGCCAGTGAGTGTTCAGAAATGCTTGCTGCACATCTCCAGGACTTTGGTTTCACTTCTCTGCCTTGTGGCTCTGCACAAGTAGCATATTCCCCTCCTGATTCTCCTCGCTTTCACTGAAAAGGTACCGTATCAGCCTTTTGCAACCCATACCCCAAAACATTTGTGAGGAACAAGGATTTATCCATCCTGTCACAGCCAGTGACCCTGCAGGCATAGCAGAGGCAGGGCATGAAGGCAGGTTATGTGCTGCCCAGAAGCCTGGCCCTAGCTCCTCTAAACCAGACGAGGAATTTCTGTTTAGTAGCAAAGGCGAACTGGGAAGTGAGCCTGTGAATGAATGGTCCTGTCTTTCCCGCACCAAAAGCTGGTAAAAAGGCAGATTGTAAAAAAGAACAGTTTGGGATATTTTTTTTTTTTCATTTGGGCGGGAGACATTGTCAACTACTGTCAGAAAATAAACTTGTTATGAGAAGAATTACAGAGAAGAATATTTCCCTGCGATCAGCAGCTTAGAAATTCCAGGTGCCTACAGGGCAGCTCCTGTTTTGCAAAGTAGAAGCAAGGCACTGGATATTACACATGCTTGTTCTATTTTCTTATGGATGCTTTATGCTTTTTTTCAGATGTTTTTCTGTAATCCAAAACAAAGTGACTTTGCTTAAAAGGCTAGAGACAACCAAAACTCTGTCATGCAGTACCTACTATCACAAGATCCTCTTTTGGTTGGTCCTAAAGCACTTCTGTAATAAATTATGTCACAACACTTCCTTCCTTAATTTTGTCTTTATTTTAAACCTAGCTGTGATTTGCAGCTTACTCTGGACCCAAAGCAAGAGTTTAGGACTTAACTGATGAAAAAAAATCTTAAAAGTCAATTCAGGTTTGTGAAGGGATGTAGTGTGCTCACTTATGGGATCCAGCTCTGTTCTGAGATATCCAGATCTGTAAGCCCCGTTTGCCACAGAGCTGCCTTGTATAATGGAGCAGGAATGTGACATTAATGCTACTCACCATCCTGAGAGAGGTGACATGTCTGTATCTGCCCTGTGGGGAATCTTTGTACAGTACTCCTGGTCCAGGTTGCTTGGATGAGGTCTCTTGTTTTGGGGAGCCCAAGCTGTTTGTCTCAGCACCATGAAGTGGTGCAGCTTTGAACACAGAGCCCAGAAACGATCAGGCTCCTATTTACACCAGTAGCATTCTGATTTGAAAGTGACAGGGACACTCCAAATGTTGTAATACTTAAGCGATGACCAATGACTACAGTTTGCTGTTGCCCAAGAAGCTTCCTTATTCACTGATAGCAACGGTAACATACCCAGCGCTGCAGCTGGGGTGCTGTCAGGGCTGGTTGCTGCACAGACACAGAAAAGAATGCACGCGGCGCTTGTTACACCCTCCAGCATTACATGGTTGTAATTAAATCCCCTTTTTCCAGCAAACTTTGCGTAAGCCTGCAGGGATGAGCTGGTACTGAAGCCTGCAGAGAGTTTGCATCAGTACACAGAACAGAAGAGGAGACATTCCCCTCACCATTTCATTGTCTGTTTATTTAACGTGTCTTCAGCTCTGCTGGGTGCTTCCCTGCACACAGGCTTAAAATAGAGCCTGTGCTTTTTTTTTTGCTTCATCTTTTCAGGGGCAAATATACTGAGCCATTGATTAGGTTATTTTAGGATCATGGCAGAGTACAATTGCTTGCAGTTCTGTCAGTCATTTATCAGGAGCCAGTTACACACGTTTTAGAAAGCTCTTCAAAAAACATAGCTACCCAGGAACACTTTACACAGTACGTTTCACATGTGCCTTTGTGCGCAAGTTGTTTGTGTGTCAGTAGCAGCCAAAAAGCTATTCGGATATGTTGGTTGCTATAGTAATTACTTTCCTTGGGCACTAAAATAACAGCTTACAGCTCCTGCAGCTTGCTGTTGTGTAGGCTGCCTTGAAGCAGAGACACTTCCATTTTGTTTTGGAGGGGGCTGGGGACTATAATGAACGCTGAGAGACAGACTTTCCTTTCTGTGCTTGTGCAGCTAATTTTGAATTTAACCTTTCTAGAGGATGTGTCACGGGTCTAAAGGCTCAAAAATAAAAGCCGCATATGAAATGGTAAGACAGCCTTGTGACTGAGGTTTCTGATGGGGATGAAGACTTGGATGTGATTTCCATTTCTGTTACTGAAAACTGATAGGAAAGGGACTGAGGGTCATGCTCTGAGACTGATTTTCAGTGCTGAGGGCCCTACAAAGCCATGGGTGGAGGGCTCGCAGGAGTTTTGAAAGTGCCTGAGCAAGTCAAGTGGGAACGTGACAAGGAAGACAGCTCTGCATCACTCAACAATTTCTTCACTGGTGACAGTAGCTGCTGTACGGACCTGCAGCTCTGGAGAGGGTAAGGGGTCTCACTGTGGACAAAGTTTTGCCTTTCAGAGCAATCCCACAGCTGGCACACACCAGCTTCTCCCTCCATCTGCAGTCACGGAACATTTCTGAGTAACATGTTAAATTGTGGTCCTGTGGGCTGTGAGACTTTTGCTTGCAACAGTGCTGTGCAGAAGCATTTCCCAGCAGTAGAACAAGCTCTGTGCTCGTGGCTCTGCATGGTCATGAAGGAGGCACCGAACAAGAAGGTCTGTAAGTTGTTTTGGGCTCCTGGCCTGACAAGGTGGTGATTTTTGTGCAGCTTTCAGCCAGGTAGGTTTGGCACTTGTATCTGCCAAAGAAGCAGAAGAGAGGCAGGGGCAAGTGTCACAACAGATGATCAGACCGATTGCCCTCCTGCATCAAGAAGCAGCTGCAGGGCCACTGCAGCTCAGATTAATGACTCACACGGGTTGACCTACACTGGGTCCCAGCACCAGCAGTAAGTACCAGCTTGGTTTTGCAGACAGAGACCGGAAAAGGGGGAGGTTGATATAAAAAAAAGCTCAGAGAAGGGGGCAAGGTGAGTTAGGCTGGAGACAAAAAAATAAATACGGAAAGTGTTTTGCCTCACAGTGCTGTCCTAGAAAATTTGCTCTCAGATGTGTACATAGCTGCATTGGCAACTGGCAGGGAGATGCCAAAGGGAGATAAAAGAACTGTATCATCTGCTGAAGGCTGCAAACACGAACAACAGTTCCTGTTTGAATAACAGCAACACACAAAGATGCAGGGAGGGAGGGTGTTTGGGGAAACCACAGGACAAAACTGGGCCTTCAGATGTTAGGGGGGTGTGCTTGGCTTGCAGGCAGCAGGTGATAATAACTTATTTCACACGTGTAAGATGTGCAGATGCCCCAGATCCCCCTCTCCTCCAAATTTAGGCATAGCATAAACACAAGTTTTATGCCTATGTATATTCTAGGGAGCACTTCGAAGAAATATCAGCTTTGCTAATTCCTTATTCCAAGCTATTTTTCTTTCTGCAATTTTATGCTCCTGAAGTGTAATGCTTTACCAACAGAGTTAAAGCAGCCTTGCCGGAAGTTATATGAGCATCCCCCGTCTCCCCAGACCATGCTGGGTAAAGCGGCCTTTGGCACGCCTGCGTATTCCTACACAAGGCTTGTATCTAACAATACTGCTGCTACAACAGGTCCAGCTCTGGAGCCCTCAGTACAGGAAAGACATGGACTTGTTGGAGAGGGGCCAGAGGAGGCCACAAAAATGATCAGAGGGATGGAACAGCTCTGCTGTGAGGACAGGCTGAGAGAGCTTTCAAACTTTCCCGTAGTTTGAAGACCCCAGTCCCATTTCCAGAAGAGTCTTCCTAATTAGCATGAAGAGCAAACAGATGGAGGAGACAAACCACCCTCTCCTATCTCGCATGTAAATGAACTGGGTTATAGAACGACCTCATGTGTGACATGAGGTGGTTGTGTGTACCAAAATCTTCAATGTGTCCACCCCCCTCCAGAGGATGTCACGGGACCAATCGACTTGTAGAGCAGTGATATCTTACTCTCTCTTTCTCTCTCTGATATTTTAGTTTTCCTTCTCTCTCTCTTTTCCTTCTTCTTGAACATATAAAAGTAACATCATTGTAAGTTCTGCTGCTAAAGTCTTGTTAAGTTTTGTGCTATATCAATATACTTTTGCCAAGTCACTAATTGCTGTAATTTATATTCCACCAAGTGCTTTTAGTAAATTCATAATTGAATTGGACCTCTTGAGTGATTCACTTTGCATTACTGCGCAGAAATACCCTGAGTTAACTCACACCTGATCTCATCTGGTGAGACAGGGTGCGTGTCACATTCAGAGTTAACTCATCCCTAATCCCACCTGGTGGGATGGGACATCGTGTCTCAGAACATGCACTTTAGAAAGCCTTGCCATATTAAAAGCAAAAGCTGCTGCTACGTTATAAACTCAGAGGAGGCTGCAAAAAGCTTCCTCTAGTGGAGAATCACTTTGTGCTAGATAAGTATTGTTGCTAGCATAATTATGATTTTTTTGCAGCAGCGATTCTTCTTCAGTACAGACATCATAAGATGAAAAAAAAATCTTTAAAGTTTGCTCACACATATCATAAAATGACTTACCTTATATCAATGTAAGGTAGGTAGCCTAAGTGTGTGGCTGAGCTGGACAACGCATGAATGCTCCTGTGAAGTGGAGTGTGGAAAGATGAAGTGTGTCATCCAAGGTCTCAAGGACACCCTAAGGACATGCTTCGTCAAGTGCAACTTCCTCGCTGAGTCACTGGAGCTTAGTAACGATGCACCAAAGACCTTGTTTGTATAAACAGAATTTCCTCAGGCAGGGAGAGTGTGCTAGCTGAAGGAGTAGTCACGGAGTAGCTCAAGTGGTAAATCGTATTGCAATTGCATAAGAGAAAGCTGACTGAAGCTTGTGTTACTGAGCCTGATTCCTCCACCCCCACCACAATGTTCTCATCTTTGGCTGCCAGCGGCAGCACCAGCCATTTAATTGACACAGGTTTAGATAGTCAGTTAAGGCAAAGTAGAACAGGGATTTTTTTTTTTTTTTTCTTTTTCCTCCTTGTCAAACCAATTGCAGCAATACTTGGGAACTCACTGCCTTTGTTGCAGACAGAATCCTTGTGCTAGTGCTCTGCTTGGGGAGTCTAAGAAGGTGGCAAAAGTTATGGTATAGGGAAATCACAAAGGATTTATGTCAAAGCTATTGCAGTTAACTAGGTGAAATGGTACAAAACATTTTATTCAGCTTTAATCATCAGAACATTCTTTGTAATGGGCAAAACCAAGCAGAGACAATATTATTAATGATAATCAATAAAACTAAACCTCGTGTACCACATACAGCACAAGAACATCAGTAAGCAGAACTGTTTTGAGCTTACAAAGTGTTTGTGCTGTACAATGGACATTAAACCACTCTGGGAGCCCAGGAAAATATATTTATAAGATGCTGGTTCATGCTTTGGGTGGGGGGCATAATCTCCAGCCAGCATGAGGGTGAGGAAACCTCTGCACCAGTCTCACCCTGTTGACATTCTTGCTTACCTATCAGTTCAAAATCCATCACCAATTTGCACTCTTGCCAGAGCAAGTAAAGTAGTCCAGTGATGCTACTCCATCCTGGATGGGAAGAGGCAAAGGAGATCAAGATTAGAAATAAAATACAATACCGTGTAGGAAAGCACCTGGTTCTCAGACACTCTCACTTAGACGATGAGCCTTGTGCTCCAGTTAAGTTTTCACCATCCAAGAGCAAGGTGCAAACCACAGAACATCAACTAAATTTCTGGTTTAGAAGTGCGTATCTTTTCTGGTAGCTCTTCTTCATGGGTACTTACCAAATAGTGATTCTGGGAAACAACCTCACCTTCACAAATTGACCACTGCTCATTTTTAGGAACTGTTGCCTAATATAAATCCAGAATTGTGGCCCATTCCTCCTTGAGGGGTGCAATGCTCAGGAACAAAAAAAAACACTTCCAAAAGCTGTCTTTAAAATGGAGCCACTATTTTAAGAGTGGACAGTCCTGGTGTCTGCATAACTATGCCCACTGATGGCGGTTCAGGTTGTAAGCAAGAGTCAGAATTGGCTAAGGGCGTGAATTGTGCCCACAGGAGAGGGAAGCTATCTGCCTCCTCAGCCGGAGAAGCTGCCCCAGGATTATTTTGTGTGAGCAGCCCTGAGAGCATTATACTGACAGGCAGCCAGGGCATCTTAACCTGGCAGGCCATGTTGGTCAGCCCCCCCTTTCCCTTTGCACCCTAGGACACCCCAATGTCCTTCATGATTCTGTGTCCACATTTCCTGAGCCAGGCAGGATGAGGAAGGTGTCTGAGTTTCTTTCAGAGCACTTTGCTATGCACAGGGCATAGCCAATGTTCGTGCAAATGAACTGCGGGTACACTGCAAAGTCATCGATTTAATGGGACCAGGGATGAGTGTAGCAGCTGCAGACCTGACTTTAGGCATGGGCAAAGGTAGTTTTCTAGGACAGCAAGGCAGCCATGGCTCTGCTGCTCATGTGTGGACCAGAGCCCTGGAGAGATAAGCTGCCAACAGGGGGTGTGGAATGGCTGCTTTGAGGCACAAACACAGCACTGCTGCATGGCACATGTATATGGCACTGAAGTTGTCCACCTCTTCTGGAATTGCCAACAGATTGGCAACCTGCCAAGAAACGGAAGAAATCTCAGAACTGCAGTTATTTTATGCTGCAGCCCGGAAGACACAAAGCCAGCCCTGGATGGGGATGTGAAAGTGCCATTAGAGTGTTTTGAAGAACAAATGGTGTCTAGTGTTTATGCAGAGAAAGATGATTTGAACTAGATAGAGGAAGTATTGACTAGACAGAGATGATGTACTGTCCATCCAAGAGAGAATGCTGATAAACAAACAAATGATACAGGTGAAAAGCAAACACCATCACCACCCCACCACCCAGTGGCCCTGTACCTAGGTAGGAGCTGTGACACCAGGACTTTTATCTCTGCTGTGGCTACACTAGTGCAAACAAGTGTAGTGCCTCTGGCCTGCTGGCCTACCTCTGCTATACTCAGGTCTGAAAAATACCACAAGATGACCCATCAGGTTGCCTTTTAATCTTTTTAATGGAAGGAAAACACACACGCTGTAGATTACAAAGAAAAAGAATTAAACATGCGAAGTCAAAAACATACATAATGGAAAATGCCAAGATGAAAGTTGCAAACGCAGGCTGATTTTGTTCCCTCATGTGTAACTTGCTGTGATAAGGACTTTAATTTTACAGCTATTGATTCATTTGTTTATGGGGCCTCAGCCTCACTTGGTGTACTGGACAGGCTGTGCCCAGGTAACAAGCAAGTGCTCAGCCTTTGCTTTCCTCCCACTCACGCAGGGAGCCCAGGCCATGCCCAGAACGTGCTCCTCAGCTCTTCCACTGCTAAAAGAATGACTTGTTTTCTTCTGAGTATTTTTCACTATTGTGGGGAAGAGTGTCACTGCCATGTGAGGTGAGCAGGTGCTGTAGTCTGCTGCAGAAGTAGAGGACTGATGATATGTAGACAGCTTTTGGCCAGATGTATTACTAATAATTTTCAAAGGATCATTTGAAATACTTAAGGCCTGATTCCACAGATAATGCAATTTTATTTTGCACTCAGTTCTGAAAATTAATTCTGAGGTTGTCAGCTCAGGTGTAAGAAAATGAGGAAAAAACAGTGATTGGTTGGTTGAAGCGACTTGCTTAATATTACATTAGTCTGAAGAGAAAGAAAGCGATGTCATTGCTTTTAAAGTCCATGAGTGTGTGCGTGCGTGTGTGCATGCACTGACTCTGTATATACAGAAGAGCAACCGTAATAAACTCATACACTTGAAAACTTCGTGTCAGGACATCCAAAAGAAAGCCAGAGATTTGCTTGTGAGATTTTATGGATCACATACTTGAACTGGCTACATTTGCTTTGCCCCTGGCATGGGAGCACTTAAGAATCATGTTTTTCAGCTGCAATCAAAGGAATTAAAGTATTTTTTCAGAAGTACTGACTAGACAGAGGTAAACTTCTCTAAGTCTACTTACAGAATTAAACTAGGAATTACTTGGAGTCTGATGCTTTCAGAAACAATAAATACCTCAATATTTGTGATCCTTGTGAAAGTGCTGGTAACAGTGCAAGGCTTGGAAATTCTGCTATGATTTTAAGTCCTTACTGCTCAGTGGACCTGACCTCTGTGACAGCTGTTTATTGACCCAAGTGCACACCACTTGAGGCATTCAAGCCAGTGTCAAACATGCTGAGCAGTCATAGTTCCTCTTGACAATAACTAGTGTTACATGCTTAGTATTTCTGGGTTTTGGCTTCAGAAGTCTTGTAATGAATACTCAAATGCAAGGCTCTATAAACTGCTGGTGGATTGAAAAAAATAGCAAGGAGCTGTAAATGCTGTCCAGTTTAGAGGAGAGCATGGATAAATCCAAACCAAAATAATAAAAAATAAGAACTGAGATAAAAATTCCAGTTCAGTTTGTCCAAGTATGTTGGTGTTTTCACCATCCCTCTGCAGCTGAGGTAGTGGTAATGTCCAGCAGGAGTGTAGTCAGAGCACTGATTTTGTAAGTTGTTGAGACTAAATGAAAAAAAAAAGGAACAAAACCCCTGCACATTCGTGCCTTAGCTATATATAACGAACACCAATGTAGCCTTCTTTCATATTGCTACACACCAGACTTCACATTCAACCTGCATGCTATGTGTAACTCTGTGATTCTACTGACTGTCAGTAGGCTCCTGGGTTTTTGGGAAAAGGGGAGGAGCTGAAATGATTAATGTGACAAAGACACACTAAACATCACTGTTGGAAGGGAGGCCTTAAGCCTTGAACATGTAAACTGCAGCAACACAAAACCTCCGAAGAGCTGTTGCCCTCCCCTCCCAGTCACAACCGCATCCTTGGTCAGAACAGCTGAGTTTTGGCTGAGCAAGAACTGCAGAATGAAACCTACAGCACCAGAGCCTCCCTCACCACCAACCCCTGCTTACGTGAGCCACTGAGGCACCTTTCCTGCCTGGGCTCAGGACGTCATACTCCTCCCATCCTGTCCTGCCACCATCCACTTGCAGCATGATGCCTCCTGTGTCGTGCTGCGGCAGAGAAGCTGTGCAGAGCGCTCCAGTTACACCGATCTAACCTGTGGTGAAATTACTTTTCCTTCAAAATGGTATTTTCTTGGTTTCAGTCCTTGACTGAAGCTCTTGCAGTTGCATGCCTGCAGCTGCACTAGCTTGTGTCAGCAACAGGCACAACAGGCCGGAGGGGGAGAACAGTCGTAACAGCCCCCATGTTGATGTGCTGAGAAATGCGCTGACATTTGTCCCACAAGCTGCATGTCTACTTACGATTCTCCTCAAGCTCCAGGAAGATCCCTGGCATTAGTTTCCATCAAACGTGCATGCAAAAACATGCAACCCAGGGGTGAGACATAATGGCATCAGAGGACTAATCACTACAGGAGAACCTTTATGGAAGCAAAAAGTATAAATAGGAAAGAAGAAAAAAAGACTAGGCAAGAGCAAGCTTAAGGCTATTAAACAGAAAGCTATAGAAACAGCTTCTGATTCAGAGGATGCTTAAACTGATGACAACTGGAAACTAGAAAGTATACTGGGGAACGCTCACTCTGTGCATGCCGTGTTTTACGTGGTGCTATATGCACCCGCTGCTGGCAGCTCTCCAGTATAGGATGCTTTGGTATCTCTGATCTGACCCATTTTTATGTTGACTCAGCTGAAAAGGATAGATCAGGTCTTAGTGTAATATCGCCCCTAACACCCAGCATAGTAATGTGTGATGGCTAAAGGACAAACTAAAACCTCTACTCATTTTTATTCTAGCTGTTATATGTATTCCCATGGTATCTAAATACACTGATCTTAGCACTGGAAGTGTAATGTGTTAGCACGGTAAGAAACATTCCTTGCTACAACGAGCTAATAGCTTAATGTAATATAAATTACAGTAAAGGATGTAAGAAACACAAGGCAGAAAAGGAAGAAGAGAGAAAATTGAACTGATAACAACATACACTTCCAAACTATGTGCATAATAAGGTGGTTTACATTTTGGCCGGGTTTTGAAATTTTTCTTCATGCCATTGTTCTGCTCTTTATGTAATTATGTGGTTGTACTTGACTGCAGGGTAGTGAGTAAATACCACTAATTGCTTTTCTTATTGGAGAGTAGTGGACTTAAACCATGATTTCTGTTTATCAGCTCCAGGTAATAAAAAATGTATGAAAATAACTATTTCCGGCAGTATTAGCACCTTTCATCTCTCAGTTTCTTTTATACAAAAGAAGCAGGTCTGACAAGCAATGTAACAGTGAAATCCTTCTCCTGAGTCAGATGTTCAGTTTCAAACTTACATAACTAGGATGTATTTCCATATTTCCTCACACCTTTCATATGCACAAAGCACAGACAGAAAGAACGACTGCTCCAAGGCTGCTCACAGTATCTTAGTGTGGAAGCCTCAATGTCACAACTTAAATGTGAAAAATATTTTTACATCTCCACTGTTATATATATCTATAATTATATAAAATATATTAAAAAAATATGTAAAATAAAATATATCAAAAATTATAGAAAATATATATAACATATATAAAAATTATATAAAATCTATAAAAAAGAATTCGGTCAAACAGTAAGTCATTTCCTCATTTTCAGAAAAGTAATTTTAAACACATGGGGGGAAAGAAAATCTAATTATTGCAGCAAATCTAATTATTGCAGCAGTTCAATGCCATTTTCTGACTATAACTTTGGCATGTTTTGTGATTTCTCAGGCTGTTTTTTTGGGGCTTTTTTTGCATTGTTTTTTTGCACTGTGTTTTTTTTTTTTTTTTTTTGGTGTGTGTAAATGTCTGCTAAAATCGCAGAGCTCTAACACATAAACCTAATTTAGCAGAAACTTAATCTAGCAAGTAAGCATTTATGTCCATAACAGAAATATTGGTAGTGTATTTAGAAATAAGTGCCATGAAAAGAAAGTTTAATATTCACGGATGGCATGTTCCTCATGGACTATTTGAGCCTACAACAGATGTATGTACAGCTTCAGCCCTGTGGATGGTACGATCTCAAAGCTGTGAGGAATCTTTATTAAAAATGAAAAATAGGTGCAAGAAATACTGAAAGTAAAACATAACTTAAGAACCAAAGAGAAAACAAGAAGGTGAGAAACATGGCAAGCTAAGTTAAATCAAATGTATGTGTTTGTAGATGAGATGATTAGATGAGCTACCTGAGAGATGCAGATTCAAATAACGTCAGGCAGAACAGGAAACTGAATCTCCTCCCACTTCTTGGAGGAGTGCCTTTACCACTGGGTTTCAGGGTAACTGAAAACGTTTAAACAGCAAACCATTTGCTTTCTTTTATAGCTTACAAGTACCATTTCAGGTTGAACAACATATTTTGTTTGATACAAGTGTGGGGCTTCCCCCCCCCCCACCAAAACAAGAAGAATAATGTTTATTTTGGCTTCTGACTTACTTCCCTTCCTCTTATTTGGCTGCTCAACTGAAAAAGCAATTACTTGCACAATCCTGTATCCATCATCCATTGACCTACTTTCAGCAGGGTTCTATTACACATCCACCTGGGTTTGGCAGCCACAGCAGCAGAAACTAATTCAGCTAAGAAAGCCCTGTAAGCCAGTTATAAAATTGAAAGTCTTGTTTCTGCGCTTCTATCCGTGAGGAAGCCTTCTGCTGGACAAACTGGCAAGATACAGATTGGACAGGTGGTCTGCAAGATGGGTAGAAAACTTGCGAACAGGCTACACTCAGAGGGTGGTGATCAATGTTTTTTACTCATGCTGGCAGCCTGTCACAAGTGGGGTCCTCCAGGGACTGACATTGGGCCCCATGCTGTTCATCTTCACAAATGATCTGGATGATGGGATTGAAAGCCCCTTGACCAAGTCTGCTGATGACACTAAACTGAGTGGTGAGGTGGACACACGAGAAGGCAGAGCTGTCATATGGAGAGAGCTGGATGGGCTGGAAGAGCGGGCTAGGAAGAACAATGTAAAGTTTAACAAAGACAAGTGCAAAGTCCTGCATGTGGTATGACATAAACAAAGAGCGTAGTACAGGCTGGGACCTGCGTGCCTGGGGAGCAGCCTTGCTGAAAGGGACCTAGAGGTCCTGGTGGACAAGATGCTGAATGTGAAACAGCAGCATGGTGCTGCAGCAACGAAGGCAGATCAGCCCCTGAGCTGCATCTGCAGGGGCATTAATAGCAGGGATAGAGATGTGATCATCCCACTCTATTCAGTGCTTGTCAGACTGCACCTGCAGTATCATGTCCAGTTATGGACCCCACATTTCAAGAAAAACATGGTCAGACTGGAGAGGGTCCAAAGAAGGGCCATGAAGATTATCAAAGTGCAGGGCAACCTGCCCTATGAAGGAAAAGTGAAGGACGTAGGTCCCGTCTCCCTGGAGGAGAGAAGGCTCTTGGGAGCGGTGAGCCTCATCACAGTATTCCAGTATTTTAGAAGTGGCTACGAAGAGGATGGAGGCTTTCTTTTCACAAGGAGCCCCATGGAGAAGACAAAGGGCAATATGATTTTTGTTTTTACAGTGAGAACAACCTACCAGTGGAACCTGGGGATGTGGTAGAGTCCGGATCACAAGAGGTTTTCAAGATGAGACTGGACTGGGTGCTAGATAATCTCATCTGGGCTCCCTTCCATGAAGGGTTGGATGAGATCATCTTTCCAGCTTCCTGCCTGCCAGGGTTGTTTGATGATGCTATGCAGAGAGACACGGGCTCCAAGAGCCACCTTCAGCGACACTTCCCTGCAGAAGGAACCCAGACGAGATCCACCTACTGTTTGCACCGCCAGCAATTGCCATTGCAGTAAAATATAGCCCTATGACACACATCGACACCGTTAGCACCAGTCACAGTGCCCTGGGGCACATAGCCAGCCATCCAGGCAGCTCTCCGACATCGCAGGGAGCACATTTGGTGCGGTGCTGTTTCTCACTCGATGAACACCAGACCCCAAGGCCCCTCTGAACAGGCAGACGAGCTGCCACTCCGTGAGCCGGGGGCTCAGGGCACGGAGTGAACGCCTGTGCGTGAGGAGGTGCCACGGCAGCGGCCCCAGGGCTCTATGACCTTGGCAGCTCACGGCTGGGAGCTGGGACACACTGGCCGTGCCGCCGGCCCGTCCACTGCTGGCGGGCCCGCAGCGCCGGGGTCCGCGCCTCCCGCGGCCTTCCTCGGCTGGCAGCACTGGCAAGGAGACAAAGGCGGCGCGGACTGCGGGTGGTGGCCCAGGCGGCCACGCCGGGGGCGCTGGGCCAGGCGGCCACAGGCCCTCCGCGCGGACTCCCGCAGGCGCGCGCGCCCCCGCCGGCCGCGTCGCGTGCGCTCCCGCAACCTCCCCCTTCCCGAGTCCTCAGACATGAAAGACCCGGGCGGGGGAAGAGGGAAACGGGGGCGGTGCCGAGTCAGCCTCGCGGCGCGGTGACGGGCACGCTCGCCGGCCAGTCGCCGCGCAGGCGGCGCCCGATGGGCATGCCTGCTGGCCTATCGCCTCGGCGTCTTCGCCCCCTGTCCGACTCGGAGCCAGTCGTGGCGTCGGTGGGCGGTGGAGAGGCGTGACCCGCTCCCGGCGCAGGGAGGGGTGTGTGCGGGGGAACGGAGCGCAGAGCATCTTTAGTGTTCACCGCCGTCAGGCTCCATCCGCGCACCCGCTCGCCTCCCCCAGCCGGTAGCCGGGCCGTTCCTTCGCTCCTCTCTCGCGGCCATGTCGTCGCCGTCGTCTGGAGAGCGGTACGAAGAGGAAGAGGAGGAGCAGGACGGCGCTTACGAGAGCCAGGCCAAGCGGCTGAAGCCCAGCGCCGCTGCTGAGGAAGGCGAGATCGAGTACAGCGGCGCGGAGGAGAGCGAGAGCCGACGGGACCATCCCCCCCCCGCGCCGCGTGGAGGGGCCTTCTCGGGCGGGGTGAGGGACACGGCGGCAGCCGGGGTGGGGGCGCCTCCCGTCAGGGTGTCGGCGGGGGGCGGGAGGCCTGCGAACCGCTTGCCCCGCCCTCTCCCGCGGGGCTGGATCGGGACCCTCCACCTCCTCTGTTTACCCCGCGGCCTTCCTGAGGCTGGAGCGTGCTGACCCTCTCCCTCGAGCATGGAGGCGCTTCCGGTGGGGGGTGCGATCTCCCCCAGTGCCCGGGGTCGGGAAGGTCGGGGAGGGAGCCAGGCCGGGTCCTGTCCTTTCCCTGCTCCCCGCCGCGGGCTGCGCGGCTGGTTGTTTCTCACCGTGGTCGCCGGGGGAAAGGGACTGAGTTTGCAGCTGGCTGGATATACGTGATTTGGATTTTGCAGTTCTGAGGTTGTCTCTATTCCGTGGGCAGCTTGTTGCCTTTCGAGATGTAGCCATTGCGAGTTTTGTGCTTGCCCTGTTGCTGAGTGTAGCTATAGAAACGTAGAGCGGGGGAAGAAAGCGAGGCAGAGGGTTTCTTTCATCCTTCTGCCTTTGTGTCTGGCAGCGTGGGGTGATAAGGCTGATCATAAATGATTGCCTCCTTTTTAAATTCACTTGTATTTCTGCTTTCTCCCTCACAAACAATGCATGCTCGTTCACTAAATGTTTTAGTACGTACCTTTTATTCTTCATTAATTTGTATCTAAGTATCAGGATAGTCCTTGATGCACAAATTTGGGCCAACAATCCTTCGGTGTCTGCTGTTTGATTTCTTAGCCAACTAATTGTCCAGCTGATTGTAACCATTTTTCTTCTTGATGACGCTATTTTTTGCTTGAAAAAGCAAGATCAAGAAAACATTGATTTAATAGCAGACCTTGAAATTTAGAATACCTCTGTTTCATGATTTGTTAAAATGAACTTGCTTAGCACTGGGATAAGTTAGTGAGAGAGCATTTGCTGTTACAATCTCTCCACCAGTTAAACCTCTTGATGGAGAGGATGCCTGCTAAATTAGTACAAGCGTCCCCCAATAAACTGCAGCGAAGACAGATCTCTGGAGATAACTATTTTAATTCTATGGTTTCTTGTGACAGAGCATCATCTCTGTCGCAGTCAAGGCTTAGCAATATGCTTTGTCTTAAAGGCCAGATCTGAATGAAATCTGTATGCTTGTTTAAGTTATCTTGAAATTTTCTCGTGGAGGAGAGCTGGACGTCGTGCAGTGTTTCAAGTAGCAACAGGATACTGCTCTTGTCTTTCCTCCTTTCTGCAGTATTTTGTAAAGTCAGATAGTTCTTTTTTCTTTTTTTCCTTCATTTTGGGTTCTGGCTCTGACTGTCTTCATGTTGACCTCAGTATCTCAGTTTATCACAGCTAATGTGCAGGACACACTGCTCTGCCCCTTTAGGTAAGGAGAACATGAACTGTATCTGTAACTTTACATTTTGGATTTCAAGAATGGCATGTGCTGAGTCTCCTGAGCCAAAACCAAACAAATGTGTAGCAAGTAAAAAACATGGGGATTTTTAGACAGCTCGTTGTGTCAGGTTCAGTGTGCCTCAAGGAGCTGCATGGTCACTGACTCTGATGATTTATTGGCAAAACTGTATTCACAGGTCTGCAATGGAGAGGCAGAAGTTGTCTTGATAATAGAGATCAAATTAGTTCCTTAAGAATAAGTTGTAACATCAAGTGGACATGTAAAAAAGGAACAACTGAGTGCTTTTGTTAGTAATTTTATGTGGGGCTTTTAATAGCAAAATGCCAGCATCTGTTCATTAGAGTTTGGTAATGTGAATTTTAATTTTTTTTTTCTAATAGATTAAAAAACTGTGCAGGAAAGAGAAATGGAAAAATGGATGAGCAGGGTAAAAAGAGTGATAGGAGTCTGGTAGCCTCACTGTTGGTTTTTTTTGTTTGTTTGTTTGTTTTTCTTAACATGCATTCTAGTATATCTGTGAACAGTGCACTCCTATGAATTATATAGTCTCTTTGTGTAAAAGCTCTTTTGTGGTAGGACCCTGATAGCGGGTTGGTGGGGTCTCCCTGCTGGACTATATTTGTTGTTGTTTTGGCATTTTGCTGTTTCTCTGGAGTTGTTTAATTTTATGCCTCTAAGTGTGGTGTTTGGTGTTCTTTTTTTGTTTTTGTGTTTTTTGGTGTTTTTTTTTGGTTTTTTGTTTGTTTGTGTTTTGTTTGTGTTTTGTTTTGTTTTGTTTTGTTTTTTTTTTTTTTAGTGCCTCAGAGTCTGTATGTGAGATCCAGATGGGGAAACCCAAAATTTATTTTGATCTCTTTTTTTCCTCTGTTTCCCTCTCATGTGGACACTCCTCATAGCCCAGAGGTGAACCCTCCTCCTCATGGCTCATCTCAAGGCTGAGGAGCATACAGAGCCAGGAACAGACCAGAATGTTGACCAGAGAAGGAGATGGAAGTTGTCTTGCAGAATTTCGGGGGGGGAGTATGATTTGGAAGCAAGACTTTTACAGAAGCAGTGTTGAGTGGTGGTGAAGCCTTGGCAGAGAAATCAGAGTTGTGGTGTAGCAGAGAGTCAGAACAGTGGGAGAATGTGGGTTAAGAGCTGTGTTTGAGTGTGTTTGGAGGGCTTTTTCAGCTGCATCCCATCTCTATCCCTTAAATTTCTGTTTCATTAATTAGTGTTGTATTTATACAACCTGTATTTTCTGTGGCATCCACCTGCCTCACTGTCTCTGCCATACATATTCTTAAACATTTCTATGAAGTAAGGAAGATTGATTATCCCTGTTCTTACAGTTAGGGAAGTGAGATGTGGTATCTAAATACACAAACATAACTACAAGCTGCCACAAGGTAAGATAGGGATGTGAATTTGCAGCTTCTCATCTACTCTGCTGTAACTTCCTATGTGCAATGTTCTTGCTTTGTGGTAAATGGTAATCAGCTCACTGCGCAACTCTGTTGCTTCATGTCTATACAGACAATTGCAGTTACAGTAGTTAGATTGCAATGAGTTCAGATCTTCACCTATTTTGCATTGACTTGTTCATATATCCATTTCTTCAATGAAGTGCACCCCAGAAATGGGTTTTGGTGCCAGTGTAAATCATCCTCCCTCCTTTACCCTCCATCAGAAAAAGTAACTGTTACCTTCAGGCTAGTTATTCCAGAATCTCAGATTGAATCTCTTGATAATGCTGTGTGGTGTGTGGGGTTTTGTTTTGGCATGTTGGTTTTTTGCTTGTTTGTTTTTTTTTTTTAAAAGGATATTCAGATTGTGCTGAGCTGAGAGGAAAATAGAATAGACTATTTCAGTTGCAATGATCATCTAGGCCAACTGCCTGACCACTTCATGGCAGATTCAGAATTAGCAGAAGGGGCCAGGGTGCAGGTATTCTGTTCTGTAGTGATTGTATAAATTGAAGACACAGTTCTAGACAATGCTAGGAAGAGGTATGTTCAAAAAGAGAAACAATAGCCCAAATTCCACATCCAAACCAAAACTAACTTGCCATGTAGCTTTCTAGAATATGGGGTGTGATTAACCTTAACCCCCTTCTCCTGCCTAGCCCTCCCTAGCTCCCCAAACCAGCCAGCCAATAACAGAAAAAACCCAGGATGTAGAAAACTGGTGTATTCTTGTACTGCTGTGTAACATTAACTTTGTCTTGTTTGCATGGTTCTTCTGAGACGCTGTCTTACTTCCCTGTGTACTGGAAATAACTGTTGTCACTGCAAAGCTACAGGCATTCCAGGTGGCATGGAGAGGTGTCTCCTGTACCTCTGTGGGGAAGAGACAGGACTGCTCAAGTCAGGCAGGTATGGTCAGCAAGGATGATGTATGTCAGGGCAAACAGCTTTAGGTTAATGCCATCACTCTGTAGTACAACTAAAAGTTGAAGAGTGTGCAGGAAATGCGGTGTATCTGCTTATGAAAGCCTTTCCTTATCAGACCATCTGCACTGGGCAGAGCTGAGATAATTGGGGAATGTGTTGTGTACCTTCACTTTGCCTTCACATTGTGGTAATTTTAGCTACCCTTGACAATCATGCAGGGCAGCTGGATGCAGATCAGTCCATTGTTAGGCATTAATGAAGTTTTGGGCACTTAACAATACCTAATAAGCAACCATTTGGGGCTTCCTCCCCACCCAGTTCTGTTGTATTTATGAAAGCAATTTCAGAGTATTTTAGAAATATGTGGCGGGAGGAAAATTTGAGAGTGAATAAGATAATCTTAATGGTGAGAAATAACAGTGTATTTAGGTACGTAGGGGAGAGAATATGAAGGAAGAGTGCCATCCTTTTGCAGTAAGGAGCACAATGGAGGAAGTAAGCAGAGAAACAGTGAAGGAGCAGATGGTCCAAAAAAGGCAGTGCAAACTAATAGAACCACGGTGAAGATACTGACTGGAAAGTGTTTGGAGAAAGGATAAGGGACACATTTATAAGCAAATGGTGACAAATTCTCTAATTTGGAATTGGTGAGCAAGAGAGACATCATCCTAGAGCCCATGATGACTTCTGTTCCTTTTCGGAATGGCAAATCATAATTTGTTAGCAAGAAATCAGTGATATATTTCAAGTGTTGTCTAGGACTATGTAGGTCACCAAAGAATGGAAGTTAAAATGCTACAGCAGTTCTTTGAAGCCGCTTATGTTTGTGTCTTCTGTATGCGAAGTAGCTTGTTTGCGCTTCATCTGCTTGGTTATGTCAGCACTTCTCTTCATGCTTCAGCTCTCTACAGAAGCTCGTTTTCAATGTTAAACTTTATGTTCCTAGCTTCTTTCTTGAGGGAAATCTTTCTGCCCTTGTTACTGGTTTTCAGAGCTTAGAAAATAAGTCTGTTTCCATTATCTATTTAACAATTGCATTTTCTGTCCAGCTAATGATTCTTCAAGAAATTGTTACTGAGCTTTCAAAAACTCTTAAGTCGTATGTATGAATGGGTATGGCAGTAATGTCAGCTAGTCTGTTCTCCTGGCTTTGGAGGAGTGCAAGTGTTGTGTTGGAGTTTTGCATGTGGTTTTTGTGCCGTAGTGGGAGTTGGAGTTACTGAAAGACTCCTTCGTAAGCAGAGAAATACTGATGTTGTTTAATCTGTATGTGAGTGGATGCTTTGATGTAACCTTTGTCTGTGTGCTAACTGTAGCATGTGTAGTTTTCAAGATTCAGTGACTATGAGATCTTGGTCAAAACCCTGTATTTTTTGTCTCTGGGAAGAAATTATGACATCAGCGCAATGGTTTGTATACGTTCTGATGTTAGCTGTGAAGGTGCTTAACACTTACAGACACATTTGATTTTTCATGTGGTCTTGTGGCTTTATTTCTTTTAGAGGAAATCAAGGCTTGATACTGCAGCTTGGTAGCTGCAAAACTTGTTTGATGGTAATATGTAAGTCTGCCCTTCGTGAAGACTTTTTTTGCACTCAAACATATGCCTGTGGCTGTTGTGGGGGAGTGATTTTAGGGTTCTGCTTGCTGCAGAACAATGTTTAGATTTCTTAAAGAGAAGCGTGACTTAAAAGAGTTCGGTGGCAGGTTCACTCTATTATTTACTGCATGGGGAAATATGGCAAGCCGAATGCTGCTTACCTTCTCTCCAGATGCCTGTACCCGTTCATGAAGCAAACTTTCAGGCATCTTCCTGATAACCGTTCGCTTCACGGGCTGTGTCTTGGAGCTCCGGAGACAGACTTTCAGGTGAGGCTATATCCGTTGTGGTGCAAACTGTCAGGATTCCTCTTTCCCTGATAACCGTTCACTCCGGAGTCTGTATTTTAGAACTCCAGCAGCCAACTTTCAGGTGAGGCCTTATGGCCATATGCAGAGCAGACTTTCAGGAGACAAGATTCTCAGAAAATAAAAAATTTAATGGAGTAGAATAGCAGAAGGACTGGCTCAAGCTGGGTACCTGCACAGAGGTCCACCTGAGCATAGAAAACTACAAACTTTTATATCTTTACAGATCATTCACACCAAGATGCAGTCCAATAGCAAAATTTTACCACCAGGTCCTTTGCTCCCCATTGGACCCTATTTCCCTGACTCCACGTGTGCCTCTGTTTTGTTCAGTTGTGAACATTGGTTTTGGTCCATATCCTTGAAGGTGCTGTTTTGTCTCAATAAATCCTTTCTTCTCAGCCAAGTGCAAAATAGGCCTCACTTCGCAGATGTCTATGATGTCTCTGTGTTAGCCTTGGATCATTGTTTTCCCAGTCAGTTCCATTTTCCCAGCAAAATGCAAGCTAGACTTTATCTCGCAGGCATTTAGTGTAGTCTGCAGTTGCTTTTTGCAAATACAAGCTTAAAATTTTAGCAAATCTAGTCTATTGAGTAACATGAATCAAAGAGTATATTAAAAAATCATACAACCTTATATCTCTAAATAATCCATTACATTTGGTGTACATCTACTTAAGCTAAATGACTAATATTGAACTTGGATTTGGCTCGTCCACTGACCTGTGAGTAGTAAAACCATTGCCGTACAGCTCACTTATTTAGCAGGGAGAGCTCGAAAGTGGGCTCATCCAGGCTGTTGTATTTATAGAATGGAGTGGTTGACTCATAGTCAAATTGCATACAGTAGGAAAAGTATGCACGAGACTCCCTGCGCCCACAAGCCACCGGTGTTGAGTGTGCCATTCTGCTTCCCTGTGAGTCTCCTGGAAGGAGTTATTGGCCTGGCTGAGGCTCAGGCCCTTCCCTCCTCTGGAGCCTGGACCAAACTGCTGCTGGTTTGGCTGATGGGGGGGTCGAGTGCACCCGCCACAGTGGCACATGTTCATGTCTTTCACCAATATGCTCTGTGAGTGTTAGTTTGTGGCTTCCTCGCTCAGGACTGGCTTACACTCGGTTCTTGTGCTGCTCTTTACTGTTGCTGGTTAGAAACTATTTTGAGTAAAGCAGAGGCCGTCTGCTCAATGGTTTTATCTGTATAAATTAGTTTCTGAAATGCTGTGTAGGTAAGTCCTTAATTTCGTGGCAAGTGACTGAGATCTCACTCTTTGGGGGTTGTTTATTTTGGTTTGGTGTTGTGGGTTTGTTTGTTTGTTTTGTTTGTTTTTGGTTGTTTAATTCCATGCTGCTTGAGCTTGTGTGCAAGTTACTACAATAGCAGAGGTGTTACAACTTTTGGTTTTTATTGAACCTCCTACTGTACAACACCCTACTAAAGGATGCTTTCTATATGGTGTTACGGGAGAAGGAAATTTGACTTGGAAAGCCAAGTGTTGCTTTAACTACAAGACACAGCAAAATTTGTATTCGTTGGTGGATCTGAGAATAATTCCAGCTGCAGAAGTGCTGACACCTGTATATGTGCGTATAAGTTGGGTATAATGGATTTGAAGATGCAAGTATGGAAGTCTTAATTTTGGGGAGAGTTTGTTCTGTTAGAAAGATTTAGATCTTCAGTAGACAAGCTTAAGTGGATGGCTAATAAATACAAATAAAAAGGAATATGCTTGACAAAGACACATGAGCTGAAACTATAATGGAAGACCGAACTGGGAACGGAAAAATACTGTTCTGTTATGATCCACTCACTGAAAAACTTGACTTGGTGTATGGGGTGCTAGTTAAGTAAGATAGCTCTTTGTAGTGAGTCTTTGGTTCAGTGAGAAAATCATTGCTTATATTTGCCATCTGATTAGACAGAAATATTTTAGGTGAGATTTCTTGAATACATTAAAGGAAAGAAAATGCATACCCCTAGCATTAACTGGGATCTTAATATAGTTAACAAGTATGCAGCGCAGTGAATAATTTATTTAATAACTTCTGATTGTTCTGCAGACTGTAAAAAAAATTGCATGCTATTTTAACACCTTAAAGTACTAGATTTTGCCGGGAAAAAAATGCTAATTATTGTCAGTTTCCTTTTGAAGGTTTCCTTAGGTGCTTCTTTCAGCTTCAAAAAGTGTGTATTTGGGTAAAGAAAGTAAAAACCTCTGTGTAGTTCTGTTCCTTCTGTTATTGCCTGAGTATTTGCAGTTCAACATATTAATCTTTTATGACTGCCTTGATCACTGCTACCACTGTACGCCTTAGCTGATTAATTCAGGATATATGTTGTCTTATACAAATATCACTAGTGATGTTTTCTCACAGTTCTCGCAGCTCTTATTCAAATAGGTGTGTTCCCACTTAAAATACTTTCATACTGCAAATGGATAGAATATAAGCTAAGCTTAAAAAAATTACACAGCGGAGTGTTCTGATGTCTGATGGTATCTGGAGTACTGGCCTTTGGTCCAAACAGAATGGTCAAATCCTCAGTTTAAAGAAAAAAATACGTAATTGTTTTGGGAGAGCTGTGTATAGAACACAAGAACTAAATGTGCAAGGCTTAATGGTTATCGGGAATGTGTTTTTTGCTTGAATCTGTGGTTAAACAGGGAATGTTTGTAGCAGTAGTAGCAATCGTGGTTATTTGATTACTATAGCTGAATACTCCTTTGTGCTGCAGAAGAGAACCTCTCTCTGGTTCCAGAACATGCTATACTGCTTCTTATGAAAAAGTGAAAAATCAACGAGACTTGATCTTTTTGTTTTGTTTTGGAATATATAATGTAAATTTCAGCCCTACTTTAGGCTTTGCATGGAAAGATGAGCTGATTCCAGCTCAGATTCTTCAGTAATACAGAACTGAGACTGTCTGAAGTCTCAGTACCTCTAAAAAATGTTCATGTCGGAATTGTGTGTGTTAATGTGTGATGGCTGAATCTGTTGATGGTAGTCAGCATTGGGGCGAGAAGAGAAAGCGTACCCATATGCACAGAAATTGTGAATTTTTAAAAACGTGTATGAAGAGTGTTCAGAATTAGAAGGGAGATTTGATTTATTTCATATATGGACAGAGCTGGCATTTTCTTGCATTGTGGGGCACAGCTCTGCATACATTAGGAAAAGAATCAATTTTCGTTCATTTTACTGATGGCCTGTGTTTGTTCTTGCCTTTTTATCTCCCCAGCCTGTCTCAAACAAATATTGGCATAAACAAACAGGAAAAGTGTCAGAAATATTTTAGCTGTTGTGCATGTCCAGGGTTTTTTTTTTTTATTGCTTTTAATGAATAGGGTGGAAGACCTCTTGCAATTCAATCAAGTGTTAAATAGACTTTATTTTATAATAGAAAAATCTGGCCAGTTCCAATACATTAATTAAATCTGCAAAGCATGTTGTTTTAAGTAGACTTCAGCAACTGAACTTGGCAATCTGTTTGGAAAGAAAAGTTAGATTACTTAAAATATGCTTGGATTGTATATTTAAATGGCTGTTTCTGGATCCAGTGTAGTGTATGCCAAATATTTAATTTTAGTTAGTGATAGCAATATTCATTGTTCTGTGTTGAATTTAAAAATGTCATTTCTTTGCTAGGATGCCGGGGGAAGTCATCACAAAGTCTCTGTTTCTCCTGTTGTCCATGTCCGAGGGCTGTGTGAATCAGTTGTGGAAGCAGATCTTGTGGAAGCTCTTGAAAAGTTTGGAACCATATGGTATGTCAAACAGTATAAAGTTGTATCTCTGAGAGCATTATTTAAAAGTCTCTTGGACCTCTTTAAATACATTATAATAGACATTTGAAATTTGGAACTTAGTTAATAGAAAAGCATAGAGATTTTTCTAGCTGTGTGAAGATTCTGTGTTTCTGTACATGACAAGTCTGGTCAAGCAGAGTTACACTGTCTACATGCCATGGTGTCTGCTGGCAGACTGCAGTAGCACAGCTAGTTCTGGTCTTAATATGAGCTGTAGCTAGACTGAATTGCAGAAGAACACGAGGGTGGTTGTCTTCATAAAAGTGAATATACCAAAAATAAGGATGGGCCACAGCACGGATGATGCTTTTTCCTATGGTTTCATGTGAGAGGAGTGCTCATGATATGGCAGGACCTTCAGAATGAGGTGGTTATTCAGAGAAAGTCCCTTCAAATGTCATACAGCCTGAAGAGTCCTCATTTGTGAACAAAATAGTAAAGGTGAATGGGTAGAGCCAGCTTACTCTGAGGTTTGAGTGCTTCTTTCTGGAAACCGGCATTTTTTTTCAAGGAAATGCATGTATTGAAGTCACATAGGGTTTTGTTAATAGTACAATAGTATTCTTCACTGCCTTAATATTCAAGTAATTGAATTATACTTGTACCAGTATCTTAAAATAAATAAATAAAATGAAGTGCACATAAGCTTGTTCAGAAATACAAATAAGTACATTTTAGCCTCAGAATTTTAGTTTTCAAAAACTTAATCAGCTGACAAAGCTTCTTGAATTTGTCTTAGTTTAGTTAACTAGAATACTTAAGTCCTCTAAAGTAGCTTTGTGTCAGAATAGTATTTTAAATTTCTTAGCAACAGCAAAGATGCTTAGTGTAGTCATTTTGAATGTGTTTTATTATTTGCATTTACTTTGGTCCTTTACCTCAAATGGCTTTAGCGAGTTTTTTTTAATATTGATTGTAGTTGTAGTAAGTTAGTAAATTATTAACTGTTTGTTGTATTGGTTGAATGTTTTTATGCATCGAACTTTTTCAGGAAAACATCTGCTTATTATTTATTCGTCTTACAGCTGCATTTCTTTGTTTTGCTGCAAATACTTTAGAAATGTGTTGACCAGGTTTGGGAAGCGTGAGTAGGGAGACCTACCTTCCTTTTATGTCTTTGTTAGGAATTGCTTAGAAAAAATGTATCACATATGACAGTTATGGGACTTGGGAGTTTGAATAAACATGTTTCTCTCACCAGCTATGTCATGATGATGCCATTTAAGCGCCAGGCTCTGGTGGAGTTTGAAAATATAGAAAGTGCAAAGAAATGTGTAACGTTTGCAGCCGATGAACCTGTATACATTGCTGGACAGCAAGCCTTTTTCAACTACTCAACAAGTAAGAGGATTACTCGACCAGGGAACACTGATGACCCATCGGGTGGAAATAAAGTTCTCCTGTTGTCAATTCAGAATCCTCTCTACCCAATTACAGTGGTATGTTTCTTCTTTTTTTTCTTTAAAATAATAATAAAAGGCAGGGAACAGCAATCTCTGTTGCATTATTTCTGTTGTGTATTATTTGTTGAAATTGTTAATTTCAGTCAGGAAATTAAATTCACTTACCAAAGCTTTACACCATTTTCACATGAGTAACATGCATGTTCTGGGGAAAAAAAAAAGCTTTTTCAAGATGATTCAGTCTTCTTGTACTGATATTTTGCAAAATATTTGAAGACTTCAGTGGTCAGGATTTTGAAATGTTTAAGTTGCTACATGCTCCTGAAGTATTTCCAAATCTGTTGCCACAGCATGAGGAATGTCATTTAGCTTTGAGACTCTTGAGTAGTGTGTGTCTAAATAGCAAGTAATTTTTCCAGTAGGAGGGGGTTATTTTATTGCAGTTCTCCGATCTTAGGTATTTCCTTTGTGGAAAGTTGAAACCATCTGTTGATTATCAGCTCCAGTTTGATGGAATCTTCCTCACTTTTATTTGGGCTGATACGTTTTTCTTTTCAGTATTTCTAGTCATACCATATATACAGTTGCGTGCCAATTTATTGCCATATATTTATGGCACACGTGCATTTTTTTTAATGGTATGGATGTTTTTTGCTAGTATTTAAGAATGCATGTTTTCTCATACATTGAATGCTTATATTTTTTCAGAGAGATTTTATAGTACATGTTGAATTGCACAGAAAGATTTCAGGAAAAAATTAAAAACTCTGCTTTAAGGAGACCTGTAATACTGTGGTACAAGCATAAGTTACTGGTTCTTAGGGAAATACATAGGATAGTATGGACCAATCAAAGTCTTTGGGTTGTGTGGAACCGTGTAACTTAATGCAAGTATTAAGTTTTGTTTAATGTGCTGTATTATGTTAGCAAATTGATTGAAACTTAGTATTACTGAAATTACTTCAAGCAGTCGGTTCCATATCATGCTTTTTCCTTCACTGCATTATGAATATCGGTAGGTTTTTGCCTGTTGCTTCATTAGGGGATGATGAATTTTCTTTCTCCTGTCAGTTTTCTTTATAGAAAAGCATGGCAAGGTATGAGTTGCTTTTTCATCAGTGTTAAGAATGAACCTGCTTTGAGCCGTGTGAACAAATCCACTAAGTTAAAGAATTCTTTGCATGTGACTATAACACGAATTTTGGAAACTATGTTTAATTCCTGCATTTGAAATTTGGCTTGCATAAGCATCTGAATTGAACGTAGAGGCTTAAGGAGACTTGGTAGCAGAAGCATTGTTCTGGGCGAGGAATGTTTCATGGAAATTCTGAGGATGAAGCCTCTAGCACAGTACCTCCTTTTTCAAAACAAACACCCCACCAGCACCACCCTCTTCCTTCTTGCTGCCCCCAGCTGTTTGGTGTATACCAATGAGCATTACAAGCAGACAGATTTCCAAAATCACTTGGGAGCATCAGAGCTCATTGAAGATAGTGTAGACTAGTAGAGTCATAGCAGCTGGAAAGACCAGTTGTACCCATAACAGGTAGAAGTGTGATGAGAAAAATACAAGTTTTGCACTTCCCCAACAGGTTAAAGAAACAGTTAACTTGAGAATGCCTCAGGCAAAGTCTGCATATTAAAAACAACACAAAAAGCCTGACACCACCTCTTCCTCTTCAACATTTTTCCTTAAATTTGAACTACAGATAGACAAAACAGATGAAAAATTGCAACCAGTTTTAAGTGGCAAGTCTGAATAACTGCAATAAACTGTTTCGTAGTTCTTATGAACTTCAAAACAGGATACATTTTTTCCAGATAAATTCGTCTGCTTAAGGGCATCTTGTGGATGAAGCTAAGTTGTTCTACAATGTTGCTACAGTTTATTTCCTCCACTACAATTGTGACCTGCTTCTTTCCTAGCAGTTTTTTTTCAGAGGGGTGTTACAGTAAGGGCAAGAAGGGCAAGTTAACTGTATTTAATTCCTAATTGTTTTCTACCCCTTTGTATTGGGGGGTTGGTGTTCTGAAGAAGTTTTGCCCAAGGTGTCATATATAGGTCTTTGAAGTTTTGTTTCCCAGTTTCCTTATCTGTGGGCAGAACTTTATTAGGGGATTGTTTGTAAGAACAGACAAATTTGTCTGTCCCGATAGAGCTTCTCAAAGTGACCACTGCTGCTGCAGTTGTTACTGTCTGTTCAGCTATACCTACCTCTGCTGTTGCCTCTTAGGTCTCGCCTTCTAAAGTGTAGAATCTAAACATTCTGTACGTGCATGATTGGGGTGTGATATGCCTTGGCAATTGAAATGTTTTAATTACCAACTTCTTTTGAGATTAGGTTGCTGCACCTCCTTTTTCATGATATTCTAGTAGGTATATAATGCTAGTGTTAATTTTTTATTCAAAATAGACCACCTTACTGTATCTTGTGTATGAGTTGACTGGTTTGGTAGTCTAAAGTAGCTGAATTAAACAAAAAACAAGCCTGTTGGCTAATGACACTGATAGCATTTTGAGTAGAGCTTACATTCTGAAAGACAGGTTGTTTTGTGTGTGTGTGGTTTTGTTTTATTTTTTTATTTTGTTTTAAATCAAGTGGCTGTGGAGAAATCCTTTTAGAGACAAATTGTGAAAGAAAGTCATATGCCTGAAAATTTATGTCTTGTGGAACTGGAAAGTTTTCAGGATTCTTGTCTCCCAAACAAGAGGTGATGGAGGGCAGCTGTTTTTGAGTGTGCATAGAAAACATACCTATAACCAATCTCACGAATGTTATTTTTTTAGGGGTTCAGGCTGATTGAATTCTTTCTAAAAACGTCTGTCCATCTTCTGAAAAACTTAAGGTTGGCAGTCTCCTCGGCTTGCTTCATTTAGTTATGCAAAACACTCACTGGAGTTTCTGGAGCAAGGCCTCTGAGCATGGACGATGTTGGGTTTTTTTTTGTTTACTTGTTTGGTTGGTGTTTTGTTGTTGTTGGTTTTTTGTTGTTTTTTTTTTTGGTGTGGGTTTTTCTGGGTGTGGGTTTGGGTGCTTTTTCTTGTTTTTTACTGGTAATATGCCCATATATGAAAGGTTATGGTACTTCATAGAAGCCAGGGGTTATACCACTGCAGCTGTAGCCAACATTAAGACATCCTCTTTTTCTAGTTTCTTGTTGTAAGAGGGGGTATGTGGGCTTATGTTTGTTTTGTTTTTAGAAATCCAGCATGCCCCTCACCCCTTTGCCTCCCAATTACTCTGCTATTCTGCAGAACATAATAATAAATTTCATTTCCCCTCTGGTCCCCTCAATAAGCCTGAGGATGTTCACTAAGATCTTGGAATGAGCATTTTGGATGTATTTGCTTTAGATATAAAGAAAGGAAGGGAAATAAATTGTGGTAGAGTGCTTCACTGAGATGTCAGTTCCTTTGCTTGCTAGGGCTACCTTTCAGCTGTTTGAACATGATCTAGCAGGTGAATTGTTTCAAGAAATGACAGTTCCTGTTTGTTCAGGTTCTCAAGTCTGACTCTTGAGAATGCCAAGTATGGGTGTATAATCACTCTAAAATAAGCTCTTTTTTCTTGGCCACATTCATGCTGGAGACTAATTTCTGGTACCATGAAGTCTGAATTGTTATATGTAATGGACTGTTGTTTGAGATACCCCCAGCACCACATCATTAGCCTGGCCTGATGTGCAGTAAGGCAAACTTTTCTTACTGTTTGGTTCCCCCGCAGCACTGGAAATGGTCCTGGATTTTATTGGTTTCTTGTAATATAGACTAATGCTGGTGAAAGCAGAGCATTAACAATGAGTTTGCATGAGTCCGATGTTCCCTGTTAGAAGTTTTCTCTGCCTTAAGTGGAAAAAACACAGCAACCACTTCCAGTGTCTTCAGTTTGAGTGAATATGATTGGAATTCCCCCTTTGATAAGCCACCTAAGCTTACATCGTGGGCTACTCCAGGTTACTCTTCTGAAAATGAACATGAACAGTTAAAAAAACTGTTAGCTGCTAGAGTGTTATGAAATAAAATGTGCTGTAACTACAGTGTCATTTTATCTGTCTTTGCTTTGGTGAAACTACTGCAGCGCATGCTTAAAGAGAGCACATCTTGAGACATGAATGCAATTTCTGGGTTTTAAAGCAGTTGAAGATACTAATGTTTGCATGAGTACTTATAGAAGTTTTTTCCTGTTTTTCAGATTTGACTGCCTGTGCTGTATTGATCCATAAAATTGCTAATCATGAATGTATAAACTCAATAGGGAAAACTATAAATTAAAAGTTGACAGGCCTTTTTTTTGCTCTTTGGCATTTAAATGCCAATGCAAGGAAATATTCTGTGGACCTAAGGTGTTTGAAATTTCATATCTGACTAAAAATATTTTTTTCTCCTTTAGGATGTGTTGTATACTGTGTGCAACCCTGTTGGAAAAGTTCAGCGCATCGTTATATTCAAGAGAAATGGAATACAAGCTATGGTTGAATATCCTTTTTGAGTGTGATTTTTTTTTTTTCTGTAGGTTCCTGACTGCAGATGAGATTCAACATGAGAATGTCAGAAAAATACCGTGTAATTTTGAGACCAAATTATTTTTAGAGTTCTACCTAAGACACAGTAATTTCTAACTTCTATATGTCTATAAGACAAAATAGCACTTACGTATTTCATCTTTGTAGGAAAATGACATTGTCAACAATGGTCTTGATAACTATGTTCATAGGTGACCCTAAGGCTAATAATTTGCAGATGTGAAATATGTCATAGATTTGACAGTGCATTGTACACAAAAGTTTTGTGGCTTCTGCCTGTGTTGACACTCGAGAAATGGGTAAGGGATTGCAGAGGTACAGTTTGACTTTTTCAGACTCTTCTAAAATAGTTCTAATATATACTGCTTGTCTTACAATTCTGACTTCGTTAAAGCGTGAGACCAACTTAGGCCTCCTTGACTTGTTTATCATGTGTTGACAAAAATCCCTGCTCTGTTATCCTACTGTTTACTATACTCATAGCTACTACATTCATAGCATGGGGTGAACGTTCGGAGTTGTTAATATGTGACTGTGGTTTGCAAAGTCCAAAGTCTGATAAGATTACTCCTCACTTCATAAAACTCTGATAGCCTTCTTTCTAGAGACTGATTACCCTCAATTTCTGAGCAGTTATCTGGAGAAAATGGTATCAAAATCTCAGAAATTTTTTTGTGATTTCCCCGCCTTATTAACTTTATTAGTGAGTTACTTCTGTAACATTACTTAACCAGTGGCTGCATCAGTGATTTGCCAGACAAAAATAAAAATACCCTGACTTCCATAAAAGCTAGCTAATTTCTGTTTATCGATGTAGAAGACTTAAACTGTGTGTCCTAATAGTAGTTTGACTTACTATGATAGTGTGTTGAGATTGTGGTAAGTGGTGGTGTCTGGATCAGATTACTTGTACAGTTGAGGGTTATTCTATATCTTGTGTAAGATTAGGGAAGTTGTGGGGAGGATCTTGCACATACTCTGGAACTACCATATGTCTGTCCTTTTAATTAAATCCTGCAACAAAAACAACCAGCAGTTGAAAGAAAACTCGCAAACGTGAGCAAAGTAATGGAGCAGCATAGGTGAACAGTTTGCCTGAGTGGGGAGTGAGTTTCAAGACAAGTCTTGTATGAAAAGTTCAAAAATTTACTCAAATTTCAATGCTAATTGCAGTACCCATTACTTTTGCAGGTATGCTCCTGCAGTTCTAGCCAGTGCCAAGTAATTTCTTAGAGGTCTGGGAAGCTTAACTTTTCTTACTCTTAAATTCCATAGTGAACATACATCACCCTGGAAGAAGTTGCAGGAATGTGGTAAAACACAAGCAATATGCTATTGATACAGAGTACTTCCAAAATGTCACTTATTATATCAAATGTTGCGATTGTATTGAAGGATGGCGCAAAATGTCTGGTCTGCTGTGAGTTTCAGGCTTTCTGACACTGTATGTTATTGAGTATGTATGAGGTCATGGGTTGCCCTGTACCAAGGCTCAGGTACATTTTTCTGCTAGTCACAGAACCAGTCTTGGAGCATGTAGAGGGTGAGAAATAACCAACATGTTGGAGCCTGGCATGTGCATCTGCCTTGAGCAGTGGATTGAAAGCAACCTGCTTGTTGTATTTTTTGATGCAACATTGTTTTTTTTCATTCAAAATATCTCTCGGTTCTGTGATTTTATTTGGCTAACAGACTACTCTTAGTTCTTTTCAGTGTAAATTAACTACTGAGTTCATGTTCTCCCTCCCCACAAGTTTCGAGCTAATGCTAGCTGTGAGAAGGGATGCACTGTCACACCTTCTCGCCCCCAAGCTCTGATGCAGCTTGATCTTCCCCTTTAAACTTTCTGTTCAAATATTCTCTAGGCCTGCAGGTAACTTTCTATGTCCTTTGATGAAAATTACTAAATCCACCAGAATATGCCCTTCCAAGTGGCATAAGCTCAGAGCGTAAACAAAACTTACATCTATATAATCCACACTGAAGAATTTACTGATGTATGAATGGTCTCATGATGTGCTGCATACATCTCAAAAACAGATGCTTAACGGAAGTTTAACCCATATATAATCGTTGGTAATTTTATATTAATGTCTGTGTAGACTTCTTGTAAGGTATAAAATACTGAAATATCTGCAGGCTACAAAAATAAAGACATATTACAAGAAAGGGATGTGAATGGGGGCACCTGGGAAAAAAAAATCCTTAACATGGTGTGTATGTTTGAATCAGTGTTTTGTGCCCAGAAGGCAAAGGCTGCACTCAATGGAGCAGATATCTATGCAGGATGCTGTACACTAAAAATTGAATATGCAAGGGTAATGCTTGGACCTTCTCTTTTAATTTTACTAGAAAAATATATATAATCAAGACTTAACCTTTTTCGCTTTTACTTTATTTGGACAGCCAACTCGACTTAATGTCATTAGAAACGACAACGATAGTTGGGACTACACTAAACCATATCTGGGCCGACGAGGTAGGTTTTCCTATGTTATCGCTGTAGATGTTTGCCTACACTAATGCCAATCCTTTATAGATGGTCAGGCTGTATGGCAGTAGTCATGTCAAAGCAAGCCAGCGCTGCTGGAGGCTGTGCTCACACCAGGACATAACCCTGAGCCCTAGTGCCCCCTACAGCCGTGTGCTGAGCCTCTGAGCTCAACAAGGAGCCCACACCTGCAAGCACCTTCGCAGTTCTCAAGGACTTGCATTTCTCCAAGCAGCTCTCTCTCTTTGGAGGAGAGGAAACCTGGTACAGACTATTCCTTACAAACTACAAACTTGCACACTGCTTCTCCTTCGGACTCTTTTTTTTCCCCTATGTTGGACAAGGCATTAAGAAGGATAGAGGACTTCAGCAGGCTGACTCTACACTTCATCATGCACCACATCGGCATCAGCCAAAAAAAAAAAAAAAACAAACCCAAAAAAAACCCAAAACAAAAAAAAAAAAAAAACCTCTGAAAAAACTCAGACTTGCAATTCACCTTGTCTGCATACTGCATGCACCACCACCACAAGTTTTTAAAGGAGGACACTTTCAGTACTTCAGATTTGTGTGAGATGAATCACGTGATAGACTGTACCCATTCTGTTCAAGTTTGTATGTATACTGGTCTTATTTCCCTTAAAATTACAACTGAAAAATTGAGAACGTCCAAAATTAAGAGCCTCTCTTGTTGATACCATTGATGTTGTAATCTTTTTATTACTTCCTGTATGTGAGAGTTGGATTCAGTCTTAACAGTGTAAATATTGTCTAGTAGTAGGGAAATTTAATCCTTATCTTTAGATAGTTGAAACTGAGCAGTGCAATATCAGATAGGTCCCCATAGTTATATTTAACTATTAAAATAGGGAGATTGATAATTGCTACAGGCATACTGTCTCTTAAGTACTCAGATGTAGAGATTACCGGAGTTTAACTCAAGTCAGTTGAAACTATGACTGCATATGTAAAGACAAACTACTGTGTAGCTTAACTCCTGTAAAGTGTTTATTTAAAAAAAAAAATTGTAACTATTGAGTGAAGTGTTCAGTAACTTATGTACAATAATGTATGCAATGTTAAGTTAGAGAAGTGAAGACAATGTGTCCAAGATAGAGTACCTACTTATCAAAGACTATATGAGAACCAGGACTTTGACTGTCTCAGATTATATGCACTTTCAAAGTAATTCTGTAGAGACCCTGGGCTTGTAAAAACTGTTGTACAACTGAAAACTTAGGGCTTGAATTTTAAAAATCAAGTTCTTGTAAAAAGTTAACAAGGGAGCTACAGTATTGGTTGCTGCTTGCAGATTATGACTTTGATTCAGGATTCAATTTTTTTTCTCAAGTTCCTCAGTGAAAAAAAAATATTTTGACGAAACTCAAGGGCAAGAAAAGAATGTGAAAGTTTGAATTTGAAAAATCTGAAGGATTAATTTGATCTTCATATCTTTTGGTCATTGCAGTGTTTGGTGGCTGACTTGTGACATTGTGCATCTAATTACATGATGTAGTTGGTCTGCAGATGTGGCCATATGTATGAACTAAATGTTCCCCAAGCTAGAGAAAACAGTGGAAAATGAAAAACTTAGGTACAGCTTGCTCTTTCTCAAGGACTCTCATTCTACTCTTTTGTTTTCCTTTCGTTACATTGACAGCTCGTCTATTTTCTATACATCACTCTACTACACATGAGAAGAAAATAATTAGCCTTGTATTATAGATACATACATTATGCTATATAGTATATAGCACAATTTTTCATTTACTGCAGCCCACATCTAGTTACCTAGCAAATGGGAATATAGATGAACACAGATGAATGAACACGGAAATGTACTTGAGAAAGTAGGCATCTAGAGCAATTTTGCCCATAAAGTAATTCAGGATTTTTCTTTTTTGAGAGAGAGAATTTTCATACTTGTGTTTCAGCTTACTCTTGCAGCAGCGTCATTTGCCTTTTGAACTTACTGTGACCTGAACAGTAGGGGTGTGACTGCAGCAAACAAGATCTTAACCCAAAGGAATTTAATTTTCAGGACAGGCATGCTAATACATGCTCTCAGAATTTCCTTCACCCTTTCCCCCTCAAATTTTAAGATGGAAATGAATTTTGCTATTTTTTTTTTTCAAATAACTGTTTTTAGTTTGTTTATGGTACCAAATTATAGACTTCCCCATAGTATTTCTCCATTTAAATAAATTTCCTAGCAAGTGCTTGCTGCTATGAACCCATAATGCATTAGATTGAAATGAAAAAAAAAAAAAAATGCACCTGACTTAGTATTCTACATGCCTTTAGCCAGAAAGTTCAAACTATAGTTTGGGGCATTTCTTTCAGTGGTAATACCGGCATACACAGTGACTCAAGGACCTGATTTAAAAATAACACCAAAAACCCAACAAACTCCAAACTTAAACTAGATTATAAAGAACATTTCCTTTCAGAATTATTTTTAACATAGATCAGTCCTCATGTTTTAATGCCTGTTTGCACGAGTATTTGTACTGGCACAACTGAGAGACTTTGTTCAAGTAAGGAACAAGTATGAGGCAAGGAGAGAGCAGTGGACTGCACCATCAGGAGGAGGAAACATTTGTCAAACTGTTCTCCCAGGATTCTTTATTTGAAGAATATGGTCCTTTACTATATTACTGTGTGCGGTTTCAAAGGGTTTAGCTCCACGGACTGGAATTATAATCTTGATTTTTTTCTGAAAGATGATTACTGCTTGCAGTTTAAATGCTCAAATTCTTCATATGACTGCCCATTTGCTTTCTAGAGCCAAGAAGCAGGGCTGTTACCTTGAAAAGGCAGTGGAAAAACAAAACTTGACAAAAATATTTCTCCTGTATATTTGAAGGCATTCAGCACTGCTGTCTCTTCAGACTTTATTGCCAAAGTAAATATCTGATTTGGAATCTGTCCTCAAAATCCTGACCATAAAGGGCACGTGTGTTTTCATCTCCCACTGTTGTGTCGTGTAATGCTAATAGCTCCTGATTTTCAGGGGAAATACCTCCAGCTGCATCAGGCTGGAGTTTCATTTTCAGCAGTCATACTTAAATTTACTGGAAACTTTTATAAACTGATAAATGTCTTGCCCAGTCTTTTGAATGTGGTTGTTTTAATTGTAAGAAATCATTTGTTGCTTACCACAAACAAATTTGGAAGTTTAGATTTTCTTTGTCATGCAGCACAGATCTGATCAGACAATACAGCTTTGGCTGTGATGCGCTGCTTTTCTCCAGTAATGTAGACCCCTTGCTTAACTTTATAGCCTAGAGAACTGGGTTTTCTTAAAGGATTGACCGTTGATTAAGTGCATTATTCAGTGATGTTTTTCTTCAATTGAACTGTTATGTGCTGCTGATAATGCAATAATGTACAATCCTTTCAGCACACCCATAAATCAGTAGGTGTTCTGTAAATATATATGTACACATATGTAATGCTCTCTGTTTACTGATTATGAAACCATGTAATACAGGTTGTTGTTGGCTTATGCTGAAACTTCTTGAAAGAAGCCCACTTTGAAAATGTGTTGCTGTTGAAGCTAATATTATGATTCAGGTACTGTCTTTCAAAAGTACTGCATTTCAAATTTGTTTTAAGAGACACATAGGTAAATCCTGCTATATGGTGTTATCTATACTAATGTGTGGTGTCTGTTTAGGAAAACTTTTGGGTATTTCCATAAGTCTTAAATGTCTGCATCTCCTCATTGGCCACTGCCCTGAATCAACTTAAGTGCAATTTGTTATACAGATGGCAGTCTTTAATTTTGGTGTCCCAGGGCTACAGCTTGTGGTTTTAGAAGTATAATGAATGAGAAATCATTTATAAAATTAACAAATACTCAAATTACTTTTTTTGCTTCTTAACTAGAAGCTTTGTGTCTTAACTGGAGAAATCAGGTGCATACTTGTCCATACTAAACTCTTTTCTTTCCCTTCCCGCATGTTAGACAGAGGGAAGGGCCGCCAGAGGCAAGCTATTTTGGGAGAGCACCCATCATCTTTTAGACATGATGGTTATGGTAAGTAACATAGGATGACAGGTCATTACAATTTCTTTGTGTTACGTGGAATTGTAAATATTCAATCAATGCTTAACTGGGGACCCCTACAAGTAGTTCGCATTGTGCTGTATGTGCAGTACTATCAGTCCACATCTGAAAATGCTGGTGATTCACTGAAATCTGTCTGCATTTGTTGATATACCTACCTTTCAGGGAGAGCATCCAGCCCTGCAAATTTATTTCTTGGAGGAATGTTCCCTTCCAGTTGCCATCACCATAGCAGTGGGTGAAAAATGGTCTCTGTACTGGGAAAGCAGTTTTCCTCTAGAAAACGGCAGTATAGCTTGATCGATGGTTTGATGCAACACAGAGCTCTTTGATGTTCTTGCATGCAAAGCTGTGAATTGTGGGCTTTGTGTTTCTTCTAATTTAGCTAATTCTGAAAAGCTATAGATATGTGACTGTGTAAGAATGTTGGTTTAGATTACTGCTATAGAGTGCTGACGTTGTTACCGGCACTGTCCATAAACGAACATCTGCTGTCCCTTCCATGTGTTCGACCAAGACCTCAGGGCTAGATACGACTCTCTTAACTGTCAAATGGCAATGTGATTTGTCTGGCCTCTTTCTTTGCAAATATATTTCTGATATTTTAAGTTGACCTTTAACCTACTCTTTCCAAAGGTTCTTCACATCTCCAGAATTTCCAGGTTCCACCTTGTATGCACTGATGTTCTTTTTTCATTCTTCTGATATACCTTGCTACCTTAAGTCGCGTGGCTGTATCCTCCTATACCACTGCATCCCTCTCGCTACTGTTTTCTGCTAGGGGAGAAAGGACAGAAGGTTCCTTTTATACTTGGTTTATGTGAATTTCTCCCCTCCTTAGTCTGTAATACTGATGTGTTCTATGAACAGAAGTATTACATACTAGTAATGCCTCTTCATTAAAAAAAATATAAAGTTTATTTCAGTTAAACTTTCACTTGAACAGCAGGACAACTTCATCTTGCATTAATGCGGGATTTTAATTATTCCTGTTTCTTCCAAGTGAGCCATTTGTAGAAAGGCAGCCTTCTGACTTAATCTTTTGTCTCTGTAGAAGAGCTTTGTCATCTCCTCTCCTGGCTAAAAGTTTATGTCTTTCAGTTTGTTTTCCATACTGTGTAATATTATTTCTTGATGTCAAGTAGCTCTATAAGTAGACATGGCAAAATTACTAAAGGTTTATTTTAAATATTTCTTCTGATAGATATGTGTTCAAATATTTTGTGTGGTGCAGGGAAGATACTACTTTTAAGAAAACTGGTAATTTTGAAGGAATATAACCTGTAAATCAGTAAGATAGTTTACATCCATAAATCCATGGGTCCAGATGGGATGCACCTGCGGGTGCTGAGGGAGCTGGCAGAAGTCATTGCTGGACCACTCTCCATCATCTTTGCCAGGTCTTGGGAAATGGGAGAGGTGCCTGAGGACTGGAGGAAAGCAAATGTCACTCCAGTCTTCAAAAAGGGCAAGA
>VWYH01000159.1:58536-167511 GCA_013399365.1 Pampusana beccarii
GAGGATGGAGCCAGGCTCTTCTCAGTGGCAACCAATGATAGGACAAGGGGTAATAGAATCAAGCTGGAACACAAGAGGTTCCACTTAAATATGAGAAGAAACTCCTTCTCAGTGAGGGTAACAGAACACTGGAACAGGCTGCCCAGGGAGGTCGTGGAGTCTCCTTCTCTGGAGACATTCAAAACTCGCCTGGACGCCTTCCTGTGTAACCTCATCTAGGTGTTCCTGCTCTGGCGGGGGGATTGGACTAGATGATCTTTTGAGGTCCCTTTCAATCCCTAGCATACTGTGATTCTGTGATACTGAAATAACTTTTTTCACTTGTGTATAAAAACAATACCATGAAACAGCTCCTTCCTTCTTGTCTGGTAATGTAAGAAGAGACTTGGAATATTAAAGGGAATAGAAAAGGTGTCTTTTTTTTTTAATTAGAGAAAGAATTAATGGAAACTGCTGTAACATTGTTCTCTCCTCCTCCTTTAAAAACGTGTTGTGTATGTGGGCTTTAATGCATGATTACTTAGTGAAACTTATTTACAATATGAAAGCATCGTCTTTCATCTCCTTAGGGTCACATGGTCCTTTGTTGCCCTTGCCGAGCCGCTACCGAATGGGATCTCGGGACACTCCAGAACTTGTTGCTTATCCATTGCCCCAGGCATCCTCCTCTTACATGCATGGTGGAAATCCTTCTGGGTCAGTTGTCATGGTTAGTGGGTTGCATCAGTTAAAGATGAACTGTTCAAGGGTCTTCAACCTGTTCTGCTTGTATGGAAACATCGAGAAGGTAAGGCATAATTTATTAGAAACTTAGAAATTACTATAGCCATTTTAGTTGTTTTGGAAAAAGCCTGGCTGAGATGGTCTAAAGGTATTTCCTAACAGCTTATAAAACTCTTGGTTGGGACTGTTTGTTGCAATGTAATTTCTTCCCTTATCTATCTTAGGTAAAATTTATGAAGACTATTCCAGGCACCGCACTGGTCGAAATGGGCGATGAGTATGCTGTGGAAAGAGCTGTCACGCATCTCAACAATGTCAAGTTATTTGGAAAGAGACTTAATGTCTGGTAAATATGTTTTATCAGATTAATAGTCTACTAGTGGGCAGATGGAATGAGGCTGCAAATGGTCAATATCCCATTGTTATAATTATTTGAGTTATTTCCAATTTGTAACTATTATTGGTTTATTGCTATTTAAAATTTTATTTATTATTCTTTTGCTTATATTAGTGAAGTGTATGGGCAGTACATTGGCTGTTCATGAATTGTATTCCATAATGTGTCTTATCCATCCTTTCTACTTTTTTTTTTTTTTAAGGAAGGTGTCAAATCCAACCCATTATGTTCTCCTTCTGTTTCAAATTGTTGTAGAGAAATGTCAGCTCTCTTCTGGTTAGATCAATAATCTGTGTGAAATGTGTGCAGGTCTTAAATATTTAAGAAACGTTACCTATATGTATCCTTAAATCCCAGCGTTTCCAAGCAGCATTCAGTAGTTCCAAGCCAGATATTTGAACTGGAGGATGGCACGAGTAGTTACAAGGATTTTGCAATGAGTAAGAATAATCGCTTCACCAGTGCTGGCCAAGCATCTAAGAACATCATCCAACCGCCTTCTTGTGTGTTGCATTATTATAATGTTCCCCTGTGTGTAACTGAAGAAACTTTTGTAAAGGTAGGCAGTTGAAATGACTGTGACATGCTGTGCTTTGGGGCTCTATCCGAGCTTTACACTGTGCTATGTTTAAAAAGCAATAGCTGGGATAGTCACAGCATAGCGACTGGAAAGAGAACTGATTTTAAAAATGTTTGTAGCCTCTCTATATAGAAGCTGCTGTATTTTCACAATTCTGGCATTATTTTCTCCATTTAAAAAAATATATATGAGAAACAAAGTCTTGGAAATAAAGTTGAGGAGCTTAAAGTGCGTTTTTTTTTGGAGGACAGGGAAAAGACTCTCACAAAGCCAAGTACAGGGGCAGTTGACTAAAATTCGCTTGCGCAGTTGAGTCCTGGACAATGCTGAGCCTCTCAAGTGGAGGTAGTGGTAAAACTGATGATAGTTAGTGAGTTATATTTTTTTTTTCAAGCTTTGTCTGAAAGTTGATTCTGGTTCATGAGTTGTGTGCTTGGATGTACAACTTCTGAGCCACTGTATTGAAGTGGTAATGTCAAAATAAGAACTTGTTTTTATTTAAATGTGGTGTTTGGGGTAGTAGTGATATCAGTAGTCTAACCATTTTTGTGCATATAAAATCGTGGGAAATTCATGGGAAAGCACAGATATAGGAGCCTTGTTTTGCATACTATAGAATTGTATTCTAAAGAGTTACCAATCTAAACATATTTTAAAAATAATGAATTGCCATAAATTTTTGGACGCTATCTTAAAGAGTCAGAATTTCTTTTTTGTGTGTCTCTTCCAGGAACTTGGAATTTTTGCTAGTGTCTTTATGTGCATTTTTATTGGAGTTTCACCTGTTATTTTATTTTTGTGACAGTTATGTGAGGATCATGAAGTACTCAGCTTTATTAAATACAAAGTGTTTGATCCAAAACGTAAGTAAACTTTGACTTGTTTGGGGAGGTATTTGAATTCCAGCTTTTATGAGAACATGCAGTGTCAGGAGACATTACTGATCACCTCCTTCTCTTTTTTATTTCTCATTTTGACAGCTTCTGCCAAAACACTGTCTGGTCTCTTGGAATGGGAATGTAAGACAGATGCAGTGGAAGCTCTCACAGTACTTAATCACTACCAGATAAGAGTCCCAAGTAAGTCAGTTTTACTGACTATAAAAACTGCTATAATATTTTTTTTTTCTTATTTTCTTTAATGTTGATAATGTCTTTGTAAAAGATGAGGCTTCAGCATCTCAGTCTGCAGCTAAAAACTCTGTTCTTATTATGTTTATATATGCTGGGGTTTTTTAATATATATACACATATACTGTACCATATATATTATAGAATACAAATACTATATATGTTACAGTATTTAATCTCTAGTTTAGCTTCCATTAGTTTTTATCTAAATGGCACTCATCTTAGTTTTTTGAGTCAGTCTATAGAACTAAAAATGTGCTCTATAACTAGGAAGTTATAGAAGGATGGAAAAAAATAATTGGTTTGGGATAAAAGGAAGGCAGGAAGGAAAAATATTAAAATCCACTGTCATCAAAACCAATCCTAACAGATAATGGCTTACTGAATCTTTTTTATGTCTTTCACAATAATTGCATAGCAATCTGCAATATCTGGGCAGAAGATTCTTCAAGTTACACAGCTTACTGCTCTGAATTAACTCCTCCTGTAATGGGTTCTCTTTCAAATCAGAACTTGTGAGGCCAAGCTGAGTTTAGCTCCAAACTAGTAAGAATGGATTGGGGAGTTCACCTGCTAAACAAGTACAAATGGGCCAGATCTGCACTGGACAATTAAGATAGTTTACTGGATTAAATGGAATTATTCTGGGTGTTCATAGACATAACTTTGAATCCAGCCCAGTGTCTAATATTATTTGAAACTACCTTCTCCAAACTATTATGAGTTTGTCTCTCTGTCAAGCATTAATAGTTTAAACTATTCCCATCCCATTTAAACTTTGCTCCTCCCTTCCCCACTGCTTTTGCCCCCTTTCTCAATAATGGACTGAGATTACTTCAGGGGCAGAATATTTTTAAGATATTGGTGACAACATAGTGTTCACTAATTTATTAGTTACTTCAGTTTGGAGATGTGAAATCAGCAGAAGAACTTATCCTTTTCAACATGAAAAAGGCAAACCCTAATGTATAATCAAATACAGGTATTGCAGGAAAAGACAGTATTTTTAAACAAGGACTTCTGGTTAAAACTTGCTGTAAGAAGATTGGCTGAGGTTGGCTGAACCTGGATGACATATATTCCATTACCTGAGAGGCAAACGTGTGCTGCCATCCCTGCGTCTTGGCAGCCTTTTCAAATAGCGAGGAGTGTTTTATGCTTTGCTTTCTGAAGGGTGTGCCGGACATCTTGCTGTTCTTTTCTCAGTCAAACACGTGTAAATACTGTCCAGTGCCACTGTTTCTGATAGAAATGCTGCAGTCTTGATTTCCTTAAATATCTATGCCTTTTGTCTTTGAAATTGCCTGTTAAATACTACTTTTATAAATAGCTCAGATAGGAAGTGGGGCAGGAAAAATGGTAAAGTCTTTCTTGTATATAGTACATTTGGAATTCTATCTACATTCCCTTGCGACCAGATCCATCACTTTGGTTTTATGTCTGAAAAGTGCTGGTGGACTATCAATAACACTCAGAGGTCATCTTGTGTCTGTGGGCCACTGGTGGAGCGCGGGGTAGTCGGAGAGTTGCAAGCATTAAATCTATAGAACTGGTAAACTTGGCAGATGATGCAGGGGGATCTTGGTCAGCAGGAGAGGGATGCTCAGTAAAACACCCTATGTTATGTCTTGTCTTCTGACAGATGGCTCCAACCCTTATACCTTGAAGCTTTGCTTCTCTACTTCATCCCATTTATAGAGAAGAGAACAGCATGTTAAGAGCTGCGTTCACCTTGATTTGCAAGTTTAAAAACTACATTTCATTCACAAAGCTCTAAAGTGGTTGTTCAAATGTTGCCTTGTTTCAACTTAATTCTGATATCTTGTTTTATAATAAATGGATGTTCCTTCATAAATACAAAACAGTTATTTTCTTTTTGCCTCTGAGAAGTACATGTTGTAAGCTTACTACAAAGTTTGTATTTCGTTAATGCAGTATATTCAAATGTCTAAAGAAACACCGGTAGTATAAACAAGATTGTTTTCTTCAAAAAATGACATATATTTGCATTTTCGATAATGTTAAAGATTAGAAAGTATTTTTCCATGTGTAGTCTTAACTGGCAGATAGAACTATTGCATCAGAATTTTAAATGTGGAACTTGTTTTTCAGTATGTTAAGTAGTGAAGTATGTTACAATACTAAAAAGCTTGTATTTATAAAATGCTTTAATCAGGTTGATGTTGAACAGTGATTTTTTTTTAATAGTATAGACTTATTGATTTATAGCTCAAAGTTAACATAGAAAATTATTAAGTATGTACATGTGTATGGTGTGAATTCATACTTACTTAAGGTGATTTTGTTTTTTTTTTTTGTTTGTTTGTTTGTTTTTTTTTTTTTAAAAAAACTATTTGCCATTTGCATTAGTGTGATGCCATCTATAGCTAATCCCACCATAGGGGCCTTTTAAAAATTAAAATTGCAAGCCTGTATCAATGTGTTCATCCTCATTTTCCATAATTTAAATATTTGGTGTTTAACATATCCTCTTGCCTTTTTTATTTTAAGTAGTGGTTTTGACAAATGGTAGAAGTTGGGTATGTGAGAAGATTGATCGCAATAGAAACCAAGGTGGTAAAAATAGTTAAAACAAAAAGCAAGCCCCACCATACTCTCTCATACCTGGACAGTTAATTTGATGTTTTCTTTTGTCTGATTTATCTTGTACGCCTGTTATGACCATGAAAGAGTTTATAGGGTGAATAGACTTGGCTAGCATCTCAAACCAAGGTAGTCTAGATGGGATTCAGACAATGTAACTGATTACATGACGTGAAATTAATGAGGTGAGAAATCTTTCAGTGTGGGGAAGATGATTTCATTTGTCCCAGTACTTTGAAACCTCTGTTTTCTTTTCTAGAACTGGAGTTGTGTCTTACTTGGGCTAAACCTCCCAGAAATGGGAATCCAAGCAGAGAAGTCTGGGAGCTGTTGTCGGAGGCTCCGTGTTTGTTCCGCTTTCGGAATTTGCAGCAAAGTCTTTAGGGCTTCTTTTAGTTCTGCTCTTAGTGATCAGAGATAAGTTACCAGATATTTTATGTCTTATCATACAAGCTCTTTGTTCTGTCTTTACAGATTTTATCCATATCCATCCTTTATGCAAAATTATTTGTGTAGTATGTCCTTGTGAGATTATGTTGCAGTACATTTACAGGCTGTGGGCGTTGCATATCTTTAAATACAGAGTGGATTTTCCCTATTCTTAATTTCAAGGCAAATACACTTTATTATACAAGGGAAAATGTATCAGCTGTTCTTCAGGTTTTCTCATCAACAATGATTCATTTTTGGCCTGTCTACCTCCATTTTGTTCATGCTTCAGGTAATGAGTATTTCAGGTATTCAAATTTGGCTTCTAAAATGTCTGAACTGGGAACTGAAGGACAGCTGCTCTTTGGCAGCTCTTTCAGCACATGGGGTTTGGAATAACACCAGCTTCCTGTCTGGTAGGTGGCAAACTGACTTGCATTTTAGGGGCACTGCCCCTAAAAAAGAGTATTCTCTTTCAGCCTCAGTGTTTTCACCCAGAAACTGCTTCCAGAGAGCTTGAGTGTTGAAGGGTATGTGCCATATCTTGCTGCTTGCCAACAGAAATGCTGAGTACTAGTGAAATTTTCTGTGCTGCCTAGTGTTTTAATGGCAAAAGCTCTCTCCCAGTCATTCATTCCTCGTCCATCAGTTTGAATGTTCTGTGGAAACTTGTTTCAGTTTGGGATGTAGGATGAGTGACCCTTAAGGCATTCAGGTTCAGAAAAAAAAAAAAAAAAAAAAAAGAGAAAGCACTTTAATGTTTCAGTGTCCTCAGTGGATCACAACATTCAGTGCCTAAGGTGTTCAGGTGAAAGGCATCTTTCCTGTGGCTGCTCAGATCCACCTGAGGACAGACTTGCTTCAGGTGTATCTGAGAGGACTTGAGGACTTGATACCAGCTGGAAGTCCCCAGATACAAAATGAGTAGCCTGTGCCACTTGGGGAAGAAAAGAGAGGAGACTGAAAAATTGTTTAAGCTTCTTTCTCCTTAAAATAATCACCTTATTCATGTAAAAGTTAAGAATGTGAAAGACTCCTTTTTGGTGTTTTTCTGTAAAAAGATGATAATGCCTTCTCTTGGGCCTACAAGGATGGATGCTTGTCCTTAGAGAGGAATGAGGTTGGTCTTCTCCTTCCACAAATGAGGTCTGTGTTCACCTATAACCTTGCTCTTTAGAATAGAGCCCAAACAGTGGGACAGGTACACAGTTAGTTGCTCCAAGAGGAGTGAAGTTTATAATTTGGCAGTGCTATTACTATACTTGTTAGATTTAAATTAAACCATTAAGGTCTCTCAGTGCAGTTTGTTCTGTCTCCTTTGCATAAGCCATACAAGCAAAATAGTGAACATTGCTATGCACATTCTCTGCTTGTAAGCAGCAATATCTTCATGTCTCTTCCACTTTTTGTGTCTTGTGGGGTGTTTTGTTGTGGTGATTTTTTTGGTTTCTTGTTTTTTTTTTTAAGTTTTTTTTTTAATTGATCATTAGAGGTAAATGATATATTGAGGTAGGGATCTGTTCATCTTCTCTCATGATGCTCTAATCCTTGTTTATTTTTCCTTATATGCAAGAAGTGGGAATAGTTGCTTTTTGACTTTCTATACCATCACAGCAAGATAGAGTGTATTGCTAGGGTGATTTAAAAGAAACCATTCAGGAAATGTTTGGGTGTCCTACTTTATGAAAGGAATGATACAACTTAATGTGGTGTCACTAAGTCTGTCTTTTAGTAAGGGACGATGTTTGGGGTAAGCTGGCTTGTAACTGGCTGAAACCCTCTTTGTTGTAATTAAATGCAACTTGCTCCTTTTCCTGCTGTGTGTTTTCTTGTGAACAGTGCTTGAACTTGTTTGAATATTATCGTGGCATAGGAGGAGATATTGAGTCTCTTCTGTTAAATAATATGTCAAAGTCTGGGAACATGAACACGCTCACATTTGTTTTAAACGTATTTGGGATTTTTTTGTGTCCTGTCCTCTTTTGGAAATACCTTGTATTCTCACGTTTGTAGCTACTGGTGGTTTTTTTCGCCATTCTGGATTTTTAGGTCTGCCTGGTTTATTTGTTTATTCCCCTCTGACAATTACAGAGATGGTAATAATCTCAAAAATAATCTTGTTTGCATTGGCGTGGCTTTGGCCAGAAATAGTGTGCAAGAAGGCATGGGAAAATAAAGCAGTAGTTATGGGCTCAGCTTCCTGCAAAGAGTTATGAAAGCACAAAATACCATTGTTCTGATTTTGATGGAGCTGTGCTGCGGTTAAGAGCCTCCCACCTTCACATATCTGGTTTGTAAAAGGGAACTTCAGAGTCCTGCTGTAAAACATGTCTTGCAGTGGTTGCCTATATCAGTTTGCATGTTTGATGCTATGACCAAACAACACTCTGGTGTGTTGTCATAGAAGACCTGATAGTGCCCTCTTAATACATGGCAAAAGTGTGTCAGCCTTAGGGAAACAAACCTTGTTCATTTGGGTCCCCTGGTAGCAACAGTCCCAAAGAAAAGGAACAGCGTGAAGGGAAAAGCCATCTGGTGCTTCCCGGAGCATTTCCCGTGTGTTGGTTGGCTGCCGGTGCCACAGTGCTGTCCTGCATCAAGGGTTGTCTTGCTCCAGGACTCAAAAGGCCTCACTGAATAATAGCACGAGAGAAGTATGTTGTGTGACCTGATGTGCTGTAAAATTCAAGAGTGGAGAATCCTGTCTAAGCAAGGAACAGGCAGTGCTGCAAGACCCCTGGAAGGAAGGCACTCGGGGGACAAGGGGCCAGTGCAGGTCACCAGACCTGCATTCCTCACAGAATGTGGGACTGACAAGGGTGAGAGATGCACAGCTGGACGAAGTGGTCTGATACGTGGCATCTCACCTAAGAACATCTTATCTTGGAAGTGATGTGTTTTTCACTTCCTTAATTTCTTCTACCGTATGCTATTTTTGTTCTTAATTAAGACCACATGTTTAATCTAGGCTCCTCCCAGCCTACCTTTGCTTCCATAAGGAATAGTCTGGGAGTGGACTGGAATGTGAAAAATGTTAATAGTATTCACTGGAGAAGTTTGAGTTGAGAAATACTTGGTGTCATTCATCATCTGTAAAACAAGGGATTTTCATTTTTTTTCCTCACCTCTTAAACCTCATGCATGTTAAGTGAGTGGTAAGACAGTATCTGCTCAGTTGCACCATTAAAATTGAGAGGGGAGAAAAAATGTGCTCATGTGATAATGTGATGTTTCTAGCATGCCATTCAGGTTCTGTACAAAAGCATAGCCTGAAATGAAAATAAGCTGAAACAAATGGCTGTTCAGGGTTTGGGAAGATGAGGCCTCCAAGTTCTACTGGTAAAGTATCTGATTTGATAAAGGATGAAGAGCTTCTATTTCTAGACAGTTGTGTCATCAAGTTAGAAGAACAAAATATTTATGTTCCATTAAGTCTCCTAGTGCACAATACTGTTAAAAACAGAAGATGTCTTTCTCCAAGGATTTCAATTCCCACAGGATGTGGAAGAACCTAATGCAGCCAGATGACTTGTGCTGTGCTTTGGCTGTGTCCCTCTAAAGGAAATAACCTCAGTCCCTTTACTTGTATTCGAAAGCTTTGGTATCTGTCCTATGCCAAGCCTTCCTGTTCTGGCCTTTCATAGCCAGCTCCCTGGGCCACACATTAATTCAGGTAAGTTCTCTGCTCTTCCCCTTGACGGTTGCAGCTGCTGATGTGAAGTCTTAATTTCTGGCATGATTTATTTAACTTTTTCCTTCCTTGATGTTCATGGAGCAGCTGCAGACTGAGTGGGTCTTCATGGAAGGGGACAATGACTCCTGCGGGAACGTGCCAGGGAGCCAGCAGCTGTCAAAAAGTAACCCTCTCTTCCAAAGCATCCAGGATCCTGGAATACAAATTAGTCCTGGTAAGAGCAGTATAGCCGTATTCAGAACAAAACACTGACATGGGCTCGTAGCATGGGGGATAGCTGAGGCTGGCTGTTGCTGCAGAATACAGGGTGTAAATATTCAATTTCATATAAGCCATTACCTGTTTATTTTCTCTTGCCACCTTGTTTCCATTTGTGGACTTATCCTCCTTCAAGCTAGTAAGAACATTAAATTGCAGATGTTTGTGCTCCATTCAAATTTAAGTGGGCGGCAGTCAAATAAGCCCCCAGTAGTTAGTAGTTGGAGTGCTTTCTTACTAAAACTCTCCCAAATTTTTTGTCAGTTAGGCTGTTTATACAGGAGACTTCCAATATTTCGGACAGCACAATTTGTATTAGTTGATGCTTTCTCTGTCATCCAGGTGTAAACTCCTGGCCATATTAAACTTAGTGGCATGGATGCAAGGATTTGCATGTAATGCAGATTTTGCTTCTATTTTCTGTTACTCACAGCACTGGAATGGCTAAATCAGATTAAATCAGTGGGCTATAGATGAGCATCCTGTCAAAAAGCTTCAGAAGAGCATCTACAAAATAGCGTGGTCAGACAGGGTCATGTTTTTTGAAGTTACTGACTTCTGTCTGAAACATGATAACCTAAAACTTCACTAATTTAGGGTGGGAATCCCACTCACCGAGCTTTTAATCCTCACCTGTCTTCTCGGAGGGCGTGTGAACCAATGCAGGCATGTCGCACAAAGAGCCAGAGGCTACAAATACAATTGCAAAGAGCAAATTTTATTTTAGTTACCTCACTAGCAGGAGATCTCCAAAACAGCACCTAAGCTCCTGGGCAGAGGTGACACAAGTGGAGATGGGGGCGCTACAGAATTCAGCCCTGGTAGAAGATCACTGGGCCTGCGGTGTTTGCCTGTATTTCAAGGGTTCAGGCAGGCACAGCCTTGCGCTCTTTCTCACAACCGAGTAGGGATCTCAGACATAGTGATAAGCTGCCTAGGAGTTTCTCACAGGCCTATGTTCTCTAACACAGAGGTTCTACTTGTCAGGCACACAAGGTCAGTAAAACAGTGTGATGTATGTGCTTTTTCTACACCACAGCTGCAAGTCACTTGAGCATATTGTGCAGTTCCCATACAGAGGGCGCTTTAAATCCAGAAAAAACTCCGGAGTTCTGAGGATAGAGCTCAAACCAAAATATGTTAGGTATATTTAAATATGTTCCTCTTGCCCAACAATTATGTGGAGGTCTTTCATTGCTATATAGACAAACACTTGTTTGTGCCTTTTTAAGGATCCTTTTTGTGCCTCTAACTCTTCTTTTTTGTGTCCTTCTAATGTGAAGCAATGAGAACTAACCACAGGATTTTGGATAAGGACTGTGCTATAGACTTATTTCAAAGCATTTCAGAGTAACATGATCTCTAGTCTTGCTTTTTTTTATCAGCTGTAGCTTTCATCTAATAATAAAAAACCCCTCCCTTAACAGTTTAAAGAACGAGTTTCTCTTCAGGAAGAGAAATAAAGTGATAAAACTCACCCACATCTTTCAGGATACAGACTCAAAGTTCACAGCTAAGTGTGACCCTGCTCTCCTTGGTTTCTCCAGCATAGGCTATAACACACATTTATGTTTGTTGCTTCAAGCTGCCCCTGCTGTTACCAGCATCTGCACCTTTGACCCTGTAACTGCAAAGAAAGAAATCGAGCTCTTCCTTTTTATCTCACAAAGCTTTCAAATAAAGCTTGTTCATTTGTTATTTTCTGCACATTTTGAAACTTCCTAAGAAAAGGAGAAGGGATATTCAGGGATGCAGGGACAACAGCAGCTAATCTTGTTTTGGACTGGCGGGAAGGAATGATTGCTGGCTTCTGTCCTGAGACTGCCAGCACAACCTCCATTTCTTATTACTGAAAATAGACTCAGCTTTCCAGGAGCTCTGCTTTGTAGACCTTTCTGGAGAACGCCTGGCTAAGGATCAACTTCTGCCTGTACTGAGGAGAGAGCAGTTCAGAAACCCTGATGGCATGAGTTCATCCATGGCACGTGGTTGTTCTTGTAGCGTACTGCTGTCCCAGCAGCTTTGGCGGGAGACCTACCACCAATAAGGTGCTCATATCTGACCAGTGTTTGAGAGGGGCTAGTCTGTAAACTGCTTTAAGAACAGTCATGTTCGATGTGAAGCTGCTCTTAAGCCATTTTGCAAGTACTTTTACCGCTTATATCTTGTACTCCTCTTGAGGTACTGATATTCTCCGATTCCCCAGTTGGTGTTTGGCTGCCTGTACCCTATATTGGCCTGGTTCCTGTTAAAGGCCACAAAGATCAGTGTTTCCAACAGTGTCATTCTCTTCTGTGCCTGCTTTGAGTTATACATGAGGTTTGAGCCTAATCTACCAGCTGGGAGGTCAGCTCCTCAACCAAGGAGGGTTGCAAGTCTGCCCTGACACAGCAAAGCCCTAAAAATAAGTTGCCCAGAGCCTCTAGTTTCACTAGTAGCTCAGAAACTTGTCCACATTTGTCCTTGCAGCTCAGTGAGGTGTCTGTTCACCTTTTTGTGCAAAACGCGCTGCCAATCTCCCCGAATCAGGTTTGTAGCTAGGACTATGCAACACAGAGACCGAGCTGATAACCACTGCATTTTTGTGTCCTTTCCAAGTACAGACCAAGTTTCACTGCTGAGATCTGAGGAAGCGGTGGGGGGAGAGCCTGGTGCTGTGTTCACTGGGGAGATACTGTTCTTATCTGCTCTGTTAACAGGGAGCTGAGCAAAGGAGCAAGAGAAACATGAGGGAACCTTTGGCTCCTTGTCATGCCAGCAGTACAGAACAACCACGAATGTCTCTGTTGCTGGCCTGTAAAGCAAAGCTTTCAGAGGAAGGCTTGTTGAGCTTTTTAACTGGGTGTCTGGTAGATTGATTGCTGTAAAATGGATTTTTTTTTCATGCTATTTAGGTAGCTTTGAGTTTGGTACAAGGTAGCTCTATATACCTGGCTCACACATGATGAATACATCAAGCCCAAGAACTTTGACTTCCCTGTTATTTTTTCTTGCCAGTTCTTCCTGGTTTACTAGTGACATGGTGACACGTAGCAGTGTGCCCATGCAGTTTGCTTGACCTTGGGGGATTGCCCTGGTCCTCACAGGCACAGCCAGTATGCCTGTGCTTGTCCTTACACTGCACTTGGCAGGGGAATGTCACTGGACTGGTTGTTGCATTGTGTGGAGTCCAGGCTGCTTGAACAACCTGCTAGTTGCCTGCTGGGCTATGCAGGGCCAGGAGATACTGGTTTCTGCCAGGAATCTGGTGAGAGGGAGGAGGTGAGGACAGTTAAGGATAGGGCAGCTATTGCTGCAAAGACTTTTTTCAGCTACTTTTCTCTACTGAGCTTTCACAACAGATTTATTCCTCTCCTCCATCTTCTGTTTCCTTTTCAGGGCCTCTGGTTCTGCCTATAAATAAATGACACAGTCTTTAATACAGAGAAGGCAAAAATGGCTTTAGATGGTGTGTAGTCCCCAATTCCCTTTGTGCCAGGCAGAGTCTGGCTGATGCAATCCTGGTTGTGCTGTTTATCTGAAATACAGAAGTCAGCCGTGGAGGAACAGGCAGGGTCTTGAGAGGGACCAAATGCGTGCAGCTCTGCAGTTGTTGGGCTTCTGCAGCATTTTAACTGATTTGTCTCTCTGGACCAGACACCTGATTGTCTGAAATGCTTCTCCGCACCCACTCCTCAACTTAATTGTTCTGTCACTTGAAGCAGGAAACTTCTTACGTTGAAGTAGCAGGCATAGAATTATTATTATTTTTTTAATTATTATTTCCTCTATGTCTGCAAGTCTCACCTTCCCTCTCTCCCTCCAGTGGGGTGAGTAAGCAGGGAGGAAGGTCCCTCGTGGGCCCGTCCTGACAAGCAGCAAAGGTGAGCCACCACTTACCAGGGCTACAGATCGCTTGCTGCAAGGCTGATGCTGTCTCCTGGCTGGTGTATTCATGTTGCACTGGAGGCCGGTTGGAGCAAGGAGAGCATTGCATTCGGAAGTGCTTGGCATGGGATTGAGCTTCAGCAATGACTGGTCTTGGGATGGAATTCACTGAAATGAAGACAATCTGACCTGGAGATTGTCATGCAAACTGTAGACAATGACTTCAGCCTGCAAGAAGCAGTCCTTGGTAAGCATCCACCTGGATGCTGTCTCTGAATTACTTCCCATCTCCAGTGTCCTCTGAGGCCTGGCAAATTAATTGGATGTGTTTGTCTTTTCTAGCTGCCTGCAGTGTGATCCTCCACTGCACCAGAGGTACACATAGTTGTACATTTATACACACGGCTAGTGATGCTTTTGGACATGTTCCTGTGTGTGGACACGTGTATGTGTTGGTCTGTGTCCGTGCACGTGCATGTGTGTTTATATGGAAGCTTATTTATGCAAGAGCTGTAGCCTGTGCACAACTATGAGTGTTTGGGAAAAAGTTTCTGCATATATGTAGCTGACCTCTGCCGTGCTTGCATATGGACACACAAGCAATATGAAGAGAAGCTGCTAAATTAATGTATACTGTGATTAAGTTACAAAGGACATACCCATCATTAACCAATTGACATGGTAAATGCTTTCTGACCACCTGCAAAACGAGGGGATATTTTTTGAGTTTTAGATCCTTCTGCATGACAAGAGAGACACAGAAGATTAAGTGATACATTGTTTAGAAGCAGAGTGCTTAGCCTATATTTTACTAGTAATTAATAGATGTATTCTAAGAAAGACACTCATCAATTATACTTACGTGTGTACTAGTTGCGCTTCTGCGAAGAGCTGCCAACGTGGAGAGGTTGGTCAGTGACACATGAAAAAAGACCCTCAGAAGCCTCCCTGAAAGAGTCTGCAGTACGTGGAAAGCATGCTAGATTGCAGCAAAGACCATGAAATAACTAACTCCATACTAACCTTATATTTAAGCAACTATTTCTTAGTATAGATGCATGTTAAAATTTCCAAAAATTATAATGAATATGCAATAATTGTGTGAATATAAGCAACGTAAGAGCATCCAGTCGTTGGAGCACTTCAGGTGGATAGTCCCCACTGTTTTCCAGTGCTGTTACTAAGGAATGTCTGTTTAACAGTATAATTGACTTTGCTGTGAAGTTTTTTTCTCTATTTCAGATAGCTTCTAGGAAAGGTTCAGAAACAGAAGAAAGCAGAACTGAAAGTTGTGCCATGCAATCTGTTTTCCTTGGTAGACTCTTCACAGTCACACAAAGAACAATGCTTAGCAGTAGTGCTTAAAGGGAAATGTATCGAAGAGCTCATATTGGCAAAGAACAACAGAGAGTGTGGGTGCAGAAGCATGTGCCTGATGTGTGGGTATATGGACAACTGTGAGTGTTCTCACGTGTGTGTACGTTTTTTTGCTTTTGCACACGGGCATACATGACTGCAATGGTATAAAGCTGTTCGGTCCAGAATTCAAAGTTGATCTTCATCATCCGTTTCTCTTGCCAGAATCTCACACTCACACAAAGAATAATGCTTAGTGATAGGTCTAAAAAAAAGGTACATCTCTAATGGTTTTATCGTAAAAGAAGATCAGAGGTTGTCTTCAAAAGCTTGTGTGCCTTTCTGAGAGTAAATGTGTGATTCTGCACATACATGTACGTGGCTGCATGACAATAAATATTTGGGGGGGTGCCTGCAGGTATGTGCCTGTGTTTGGACGACCCTGTGCCCATCTGCTAGCGTGTGTGAAAGCTTCTACATTTTTCTCTGCACAAACATGCACATGTATGTCTGTATGTGTGTTTAAGTGACCTCTTACGCATGTATATGCTGGTGTGAGTACACAGCTGTGCTGTTCTGCCTAATTGTGGTTGAACAAGCCTGTGTTTTTCATGTGGGCAGATACAAGTGAACTCGGCTAAATTAAGGAACCAACACAGAAGCAGGCAGAACTGGAAGTTTTGCTATTCTCTTTCCCCCGGCAGACTCTTGCCTAAATGTTGGTGTGTGTGTAAGCACCTGCAGTATCTATCTGTCTCTCCACACGCATGTGAGTACATCTTTCTGTCAACAAGCAGGTGTGTTAATGTCACCGCATATGTACATCTGCACTGGTGCGCAGAAATGAAATTTGCTCTGTGTGGCATGTTTTGTTGTATTTCTCTTGCAGATCGAATGCTTAGTGATTTTCTTGGTGTGACTAGGTATGCCGAAAGAAACATTGCATAGGAAAACTCGCAGTCTGCTTTCTTCGGTGTTGGAACCTAGTTGCTCTCCCTTGTATGTGTCCACATGCACACCTAGGATTCCTCAGCGAAACACAGGCAGAAGTGTTTCCACAAGCATACAGGTATGCGCACACACCACCACCTGCATGCATATGCAGCTACAGAAAAGCATGTACCTGTTCACACACTGATATATAAGCAAACACGTGTCCACATGCATGCTTCCTCAAGCACGCCCTCATACATCTATTTACAGAAATATGCACATGAAATGCACATTCATGCTCCAGTATAAACACGTCTGTTTACATATAGCCTGTGGACATGGATCATCTTATGTTGCATGTGCATGGGACATTGCTCACAATCAAATCCCTTTGATATTATACACTTGTAAAACATGCGCACGTCATTGTGCTACTGGTACACAGCTACATTTAAGGGCGTTATGTTTGCCATAAAACGGGGTCAGTGGGCCTTGAATATCTGTCAGGTCAATTATATCAGACTCCTACCCCCATCTAGGAGGTAGCAATATGTATACACTGCTGTGGGTACAGTGTCAGGACTAACTTCAGGGGAAATGTAATTATTCAAACAAATGGATTGTGAAGTGGGACAGCAGCCTATTTGATCTAGATGTAAAAAGTAATATAACAACTCTTGAGAATGATGTGTGGTTTTGTACCCTGACTTCTCATCTTATGTTACATCCTTTGCTAATATCATATTATCTAGTTCTTGTATTTCAGGTATCTTCAGTGAACACCTTGCTTTATCTAGAAGAGACAGCATTGGAACAATGTTATTGGTGTCACAGATACAACATCTAATTGAAGTCCAACCTGAAAAAGTGCAGGCCACAGCTTTCCAGTCTGTGTGGGCAACTGACCCACACCAGGTTGTTAAACCCAGGGTAATACCAGCTGAAGGAGCTGGAGCAGCAGCATATGTATTACTGGAAGGTGACAACACTCTTGTATATGAACTTAGATTTGTCCTGGTGAACTTATATTTGTTCAGCCTCTACTGTACCCAAAACATTTGCCTTTAATGTTTAGGAGAAATTAACAGTTGCAGATCTCTTAACAATGTGTTTCATTAGTGTGGCAACCCCAGTAGCTGTGTTACGGAATTGTGCAATGCTAAGGGATTTTGACATTAATGTTTCTTGTTGTTGTTTTCGCTGAGTAGGTAGTGGCTGCAAATGCTGCTTCAATTCTGAAGGCAGGTGTTGCTTCAACATAAATGATGAATTAGCCAGCATGGAATACAACATTTCACATCTTTGGGACTAAAGCAGCAAGTGAAACAATCTACAGATAATGCATGGCTGAATGACTTGTTTAATTCCTTGACAAGATGAATGGGACACCCGATTTAAAGCATTATTGCAGAAATGTTTTTTCCTTTTTCTGCATGTGTTTATTGTGTGACTCAGTAAGTTGCTCTGTGCTACACCTCACAAGCCCAAATGAACAACTGTGGCTTTGTTGGCCTCAGCAGAAGCAGTTGCTTGAGCGAGGGGGTGGAATGTATGGGAATAGCGGAAGAATAGTGAGGAGAGGAATTTGTCACTCAAGAGACTTGCGGCTGTGGTGTAGAAAAAACACATACATCACATTAATTGTTTTACTGACCTTGTGTGCTTGACAAGTAGAACTTCTGTGTAAGATATCACAGGCCTGTGAGAAACTCTGCTTTGTTGTGAGAAAGAGCAGAGCACAGCATAAGACTGTAGGTGCTTGAAGCCTTGAAATACAGGCGAACACAGCAGGCCCAGCGATCTTCTACCAGGGCTGAATTCTGCAGCATTTGTGTCCCCACTTGTGTTACCTCTGTGCAGGAGCTTAGGTGCTGTTTCTGAGATCCCCTGCTAGTGAGGTAACTAGATAAATTTGCTGTTTGCAATTGCATTCGCGGCCTCTGGTTGTTGCAGCCTGCCTGCATTGGCTCACAAAATGCTGATGGCATTTACAAGTGTGTAATTCCAACAGGACCTCGTGCAGACCCCACTGGTATTATTCCAGGAAGTCATGGCGGCAACTACTGGCTTGTGCTTCGTGGGCAAAGGTCTGCCTTGAATGACAAAACAAAAAGTGATACTGAAAAAAAATCCACCATATGCACCAAATGTTACAAAAATCAAACTTCAGGTACTATGGTTTTACTTCTTCAATAGAAAAGGAGGAAATAATTGTATATTTGATTTACAGATAATAGAAGTTGGGCTTTTAAAAAAACCTAATTTTTAAAAAATCCCCTTGCAGTTGCACACTGTTTCCAAGCCTCTACTAACCCAGCCCAACAAAGAGAGAATTAAAAACACTTGCAGGCTTGGGTTTCCCATGACTTGCAATAAACATCCCCTACTCACACAAAAATGAACACAAGGGTTCTTCAGGCATGCAAGTCTCTTAAAGATCTGTTTAACCTCTCTTAAGGCAGAGATCACAAGCTTGATCTAAACTGGGTCAGGGCAAGCTATTTGCTTAAAGCAAATGCTCTGTTTACTCTGAGATAATCAGTGCGCCTTTCCTTGCCTGCTTACTTTCATCTTCTCCCTCTTCAGGATTTCTGCTCACACAGGAACAGCCACATAACAGGAAATTTAGAGAGTGAAAACCACCCCATAGAGTGCGCCACGTACCCCATGTTGGTCTGGAGGAGATGGTCTACACGTGCATTCCAGGGAAAGTGGGTGAAATTCCTGTCAGTGACTCTGAGGGAGCTGAAATTAGAACAGGATCCACCTAATTTTCCTGGGCTGGATGTCAGATGAGACAACATACTGCTCCACTCCTCCTGCAGATTGATGTGGGGCAGAGAGCAGTGTCCCAAGAGCTGACATGTGGCTGGAATGAGACATGGCAAAGGGACAACAGTACCAGTCTTCAGTGATAGGTTCCTCCACAGTGCAAAAATTCCCAATGAAAAATAACAAGTATTTGCCTATCGTGGTCTTGGAGGAGTTTGCTATTATTTGTCAATTATTGGGAGGCAGGGGAGAGAGGGAGTTTTTTGGTGTTGGGGGTTGGTTTGTTTACATAACAGTATCTAGCACAGTTAATACCACTGTTCTTTAGTGAGCATTCTGTTAATTCTTGGTAGAGATGAACTGGAGAAACTTCCTCAACAGAATTATCAATGGGTCATTAGAAAAAAAGAGTTGATTTGGAAGAGCTGTAAATGATCAATTTTATGGAAGAGAGGGAAGAAGGCAGGAAAATGTGCCCTCGGCAGACACATGCTGCTTTAAGTCACTGTCTGGCTTAATAAACTCTGTCAACAGTGAACCAGTGCTCTTCAGGAAAGAAAAGGTCCTAGAACAGGTCCTGAGCTCCCCAAGATGAAGTCTGTGGCAGCATAGATGCCACTGCAGTAGGACAGGCAGGAGGGAGCACAAGCCAGACTTGCATTAGACCATGGGTGCAGGTGCCCCAATAGCCAGAGGATGGTCCCCTCTGCCCCAGGGCACCAACCATCATATGCTCAAGAGCTGGTATCAAAACCACAGGCAACCTCCTAGGCAAGAAGAGAGACACTGCTAGTTTTGGATGAAGCTGAAAACAGGGCAACTGCCCCTGGGGTCTGTCACCACTCAATGGTGTCCCAAGGCAGCTGTTTTAAGCAAGGAAAGAATCTATGCTCCAGAAAGATCCCCCCCAAACCCCTCACACTGGGCCCCTTTGAACTTCTATCGAAAGGCTGTGAGCTCATCAGGAAGAAAAGATGGATGAAGGTCCTGCAGGAAGCCTGAAATCCTTTCTGGTGCATCATGTGGCAGGGTGACAGACAGGCTCTTGCAACAGTCAGGACGTGTTGGGATCTGGTGACAAGGGTTCCAACCACCCCTTTCTTGTATGTCGGAAGACTCAACTATAGGCTTAGAAAGGCGTTCCCTCAGTGTCTCTCACTGAGGTAAGAGCACAGTTCTTGAGGAGAAAGGGAGGGCTGAAGATACCCTGTTCAGTTTCTACTTGTGCCACAGTTGAAGGACTGTGTGAACTCAAAAAAAAGGGGGGGAAGGAGGCAAAAAAACCCCAATGTAGTCCTTCTCATTCTCTCTCAGTGTTTTCTGCAGGCTTTAGAGTCTGATTCGCAAGCTCTATGCAAGTAGGACTGATGATAAATGCAACTCACCATGCTTGCCCCATTCCTTCTTGGTGGGATGTTTCAACAGAGGGTTTACCTAAACCCTTTCTACAGGAAACACTGAAATTATTTTCTTCCAGCTTCTTATGTACCACCCACACTGCCCTCCATTAGTACTTTCAGGTAGTCTTTGCTCAGAAAGATGCACAGTTCATTGCTGGGGCAAGTGAAGGGCAACTATCCCCTTCCTGCTCACCTGAAACAAATGCACATATGCAGACTGAGATCCACAGCTTCCAGTCCTTCAGTGATGCATGAGTTTAGGTCATCTCCCAGTCTCCTGAGTCTGGGAGCTGGTTATTTAAGTGTACCACAAAGTCTAGCAACCAAGTCCTTGCCCCAGACTTGCAAGCTCTTCAGCATGGGCCAAGACTGTCTCGAGAGGACCTGTCTGGAAACCAAGCATTGACCCTGGGGAATCCAACCCCAGAGCCGAAAAGTTAAAGAGAGCCAAATGACCCCTCTCCCCACGTTTCTCTTACTCTCTGGAGAGCACCTAGAGAAAACTTCACCTCCTCTAACACAGCCCTTTCCTGTTGTCAAAACACCTTTTATAAATGTGAGGCACGGTGTTCTGTGCCACCGAAAAAAGCCTCTTCCTACTGACTCTGTTCCCCTTGGGGAGGTACCCCTGAAACCTCCCTGTCTATCTCACCCAAACCCCACATCTCCGTGTCAGGGGAAGAAAGGCACTGATCCCATCTTCTCTGTCAGGCTTTTTCCCCCCACAGATGCCCATACACAGGTCAAGAACTATATCCCCAGGGCTCACTGCCCATTTCTTGAGGACTAAATTTCCCCATGAATCTTAAAGTACATGACTGTTACTCTCCTCACCCCCACACCGCTTTCCGGTGTTACACCACACGCTTCTGCACAACCCCTGTCTGATGCAGGACTGCTGCTGTTATTACCAAGCCAGAGCTTTGCAGCTAGGCTTCAAGGCGTATGGTCATCAGCAGAAAACAAAGTCTGCATCAGAGCTGTAATGATTCAGGGGGGTTCAGGGTGTTGTGGTTTTTTTTTTTTTTTTTCTTCCTTCCCTCCCAGCCAATAAGAACACCCAAAGAAGCACATCTTCCCCCAGCAGGAAGCAGGGCCGTCACTTGTCTCACCCATCACTCATCTCACTGGCAGGCTCCTCTTCCGAAGTACTGGAGATGGCGGTGAACTTCACCTGCAGTTTCGCCACACTCTGCTGTTGTGCACTCTGGGGCTTCACCAGGACTTCAGATGGTAAGAGTGGAAAATAATTCCTGCTTTCTTTGTCCTGTGAGTGTTGCTTTCTAATGCACTAGTAGATAACAGCCCTTTTCCAGTTGCTGCCCATGCTGGCTCTGTGCTGCAGGGTTCAGGCTGCAGCTGAAACTTGAACCGCTCAAAATACTTTCTCCCCTTGTAGCAAATGACATTATCTAGGGACATCATCTAAGGATTTTAAAGTCAACTTATGGTTTTAACTTATTTGTCAGGGCTTAAACTCTGCATGACCTTGATTATTAAATGTAAAGACTGCGGGTAACAATTTGACTGCTAAGTACAGATGGGAACTTGAGTGCCAATTATCTGACTTTAATGAAACATTACTCCGTATTGCTTCCTTCTTTGCTGAGCAAGGAAACTCTCTTTATTGCAGCTGACCTTAAATCTTTAGAATGGGAGCTGCAGACAGGAGCATTTTCCTTTTGAAGCTTTTAGCTTTGCTCCAGTTTTACTTTGGCTCCCATATACAGAAAGTACGGATGCACTCAGGGATGGTGTCTGGTTAGCCAGTAGCTTTTTGTTTCGGCTGCGGTTTCCTTCGGGGGTTGCAGAAGCGTACAGGAACTCTGCTGCATCTTAAATGTACAGATAAAGCGTAGCCTTGCTCCCAGTAATGGGGAGATTTTGAAAGCAACCCATGGAAAAAAAAAGGCAACCTGTTGTAATCCGCCTGTGTGCTTTCCTGCCGACTTGGAGAGAGCATCCACAGGATTGTTTTCTCATACTGCAGGAATAGGGCCCCAAAATTACACCTTAATGAGGAAAGTAGAAGAGAGGGCCTTTTAATAAAACACTCAACTCATCTCTGCAAGATGATGTTAACTCAGAGTAAGAAAAAGTCTACCTTACTGCCATCTCGCAGAAGGGACAGATTTTTCGGCTCTCTCTTCACATTTCCAAATCCAGAAGCAAGGATGGAGTTCAAAATACCAGTTCTCTGGACATAAGAATCTCCCTGTGGAGCAGTAAGAGCTGTTTTTCCCAGGCTGTGAGATCACATTCTCTGAGCCTCTGAGTGTTATAGGTACCTTGTCAGACCATGCAGTGCCTCTGTTCCCACCCAGACCTGGACTAGAAGTGTTTCACCAGTATTGGTTTGCCTGGAGCCTTGCACTGTTATCTGACCCTCTGGGCCATTGTGCTTTGCTCTTGGAGTGGGGCAATCACCTTACACACATTCAACTTTTTAAGGTAATGGCTCTTAAGGGCCAAGCTAAGGAAGAAGCTGTCAGGAAAGGCTGTAAGAACATCACAACTACAGGTGCTTCACACCAGAGAGTATCTAGGGTTTGGAAATTCTGTGGCAAAAACTATTCCAAATAGCAAAAGATTTCAGATGAGCGTGTGCTCCATGCAATGACTGCCTTGAACAAGAATCAAATCACATCAAGAAAAACAAATCCTAGCCTTGAGGAATCTGGGTCACCAGAGGAAAACAAGGGGCTAAAGTTCTCTCACAAGGAGTCACTAGGTTTTATACCTACTTTGGTCTGGTATGAATAATTCTCATCACTGAATTGTGACAGGTGAAGGAAGTGAAATGCCCAGTACCCCTGGGTGAAGGTTGAGACAAAAATATACTAGCCTACAATCTGCCTGCAATGCACGGTATAGTACCAGCCTGCTACCTATCTACAACACATAGTCCAGCTTGCAATACTGTGAACCCACCTCTCCAGATGTTGCATTTCAGAGGCCCTGCCATGTGTGACACTGCTGGATCTACCAGGAGCTGGAGTCAGGAACAAGGGCACTTCAAACTCTGACTCTTGCTTTCATAGTTTTCTTCCTGTACACACAGTGTGACTTCAGCCAACCTTGCTCACCCTGCCACTCCATGCCTAAAAAAGACATCACCATGACTCAAGAGGTGTTGAGAGCTATTAAGCCACAAAGGGACCTTGTGCTAAGATTTAAAAAGACTGCGGTTATCTCCTCCTACTTACAAGGGATGGTATCTGCTATCAACACTCTCACCACTGCCACATCTGGCTTTCTAACAGGCATAAGAGCATAGATTCCAGCAAGATCCTGGAAATCAGCCGGAAGAGCCCAAGCCAGTGACCTGCTCTCAGCCTGGCAACCTGTCTCAGTTGCTAGGTGAGCTCAGGAAAAATCTCATTCCTATAAGCTATTGGTATTCACGTTGGTATTCACGGCACAGAGAAAAGCACTGCATCCTGGAGGAAAAGGACAGCTGGCTTCATAGGCGAGGCCTCAATCAAGGCCCTGCTCTGCTGCAAGCTTACTTTCTGACTTCGGGCAGGTCCTGCATGGTCCTCGTGAATCACCTGTGGATCCCATCACCTTAACCCCCAGGCAGGGAGGTCCCCATTCAGGACAAGAGGATAAACAGATGCTCTAGAAAGTCTTACCCATGAACTGAGCACTAGAAAAGATGAGGTGCCTGAGAAATACCTTCAGCCCTAGGCTGCATGGTCATGAGTTTCCATGAATCTTGAATCCCACCCTCACTGTTATAGGAAAATAACATCCCACAGAGAAGCAGATTCTGGGTTGTTAGGTAAAAACAAAAAACAAAACAACACAACACAACAAACCATGTTGCTCAGCCCTGGCTGCACACCCAGTCCCAGCACTGATCAGAGACATGGGTCAGGAAAGTTTGTCATCTCCACACCAGACACAAAGCCACTTGCAGAACATATACTCCTCTCAGACACCTGGTCTGGGTCTCTCAGCTCCCACCTGCTAGAAAACATGGGGTCATGAAGGTAGCTGGGGTATCAGCCAGGAAAAAATGAATTTGGACATTTGGACAATTTTGCAGATGACACTAAGTTAGGTGGGAGTGTTGATCTGCTGGAGGATAGGAAGGCTCTACAGTGGGATCTTGACCAGCTGGATCATTGGGCTGAGGCCAATTGTTTGATATTCAACATGTGCCAGGTCCTTCACTTGGGTCAAAACAACCCTATGCAACACTACAGGCTCGGGGAAGAACGGCTGGAAAGCTGCCTGGCAGAGAGGGATCTGGGGGTGTTGATCAACAGCCATCTGAATATGAGCCAGCAGTGTGCCCAGGTGGCCAAAAAGGCCAATAGCATCCTGGCTTGTATCAGGAACAGTGTGGCCAGCAGCACCAGGGAAGTGATTGTCCCCCTTGTACTCAGCACTGGTGAGGCTGCACCTCAAATACTGTGTTCAGTTTGGGGCCCCTCACTATAGGAAAAACATTAAGGTGCTGCAGAGAGTGCAGAGAAGGGTGATGAAGCTGGTGAGGGGTCTGGAGCACAAGCCTTACGAGGAACAGCTGAGGGAGCTGGGGCTGTTCAGCCTGGAGAAAAGGAGGCTGAGGAGAGACCTTATCGCTGTCTACAACTACCTGAAAGGAGGCTGTAGCATGGGGGGTGCTGGTCTCCTCTCTTGAGTACCAAGCGACAGGACAACAGGAAATGGCTGCAAGTTGCACCAGGGAAGGTTCAGATTGGATATTAGGAAACATTTCTTCACAGAAAGGGTTGTCAGGCATTGGAACAGGCTGCCCAGGGAAGCAGTTGAGTTGCCATTCCTGGAGGTGTTTAAAAGACACAGATGAGGCTCTTAGGGACAGGATTTAGTGCTATATTTAGGTTATGGTTAGACTCTATGATCTTAAGGGTCTCTTCCAGCCAAAATGATTCTATGATTCTATCCTTGGGTTAAGGAAGGATGTGGAACTGAGTCTCTCCTTTGCAGGTCAACACTTTAATCCCTGAGCAGTGTTATAAGGGGGTGCAGCCATTACCACCTGTGGGGGAGGATATGATGGTGTAACTAGGATATATGTCAGCAACCCGAAAGCTGAATTTTTGCAGCCTTCTATACCAATGATGGCATGTAATGCTGTGGTTTTGTTTTATTTTTTAAAATAAACTCTGGGTCATCAGTTTGCCCCTCCCTCTTCTGCTTGGGTTTTCCCAGTACAAACTGGCTTAAAAACAGAGTCTATGCTCCATGCATCTCTCTATGAGAGATCTAGTTGTGAAAAAAAAACTGGAGGTGATAAAAAGCTTGACTTTCACAGCAAATTTAGTACAAGCTCTGTGCACACATTTGTGTGTACATGCACCACAGGCTCACTGCCTACACACACACGGCATGAACTCCAAGGGCCGCCTCCTGTGCCAGCAGGTCTTGGCATCAGTGGCTGCACAGCAACTTGTGCAGGTTGAGGATTTCTTTCTCTTGTTTCTATTGCAGAAAGGGGAAAATGGAGGGGAAGGCAAATGTAAAAGAGGAGGAAATAATGACATCAACTGCAAGCTTTGAGCTTCTCTTAAATTACTGAAAAAACAAGCAAGGGCTCCCCTCTCCACCCCCCAGTCTCCATTTCCTACATACCTTGTTCCTCCACTTCATGGCTGTGATAATAAGATGGTCCTTGGCACTTGCATCAGGACAACAGCACTTCAACACCCAAAGCAGCCCATTCTCCAGGACAGTGGAGTCCAAGTTCTGCCCCAGGCCATTCCCTGCCCCAGCTGGAGAACAGGGATACCCTCTCCTTTGTCAATATGTAGAGTGATGGTATCTTTCCCCCTACCTTTAATCACCATCAAAATTCCCCTAAAATAAAAACTGTATGATGCCATCAAAGGATTAAAGGGGGGTGGGAAAGACTTATGTCTGCCAGTTAAACTTGGCATGCCAACTAACAACAGCAGGGCTCTGCCAGCCAGTGTTTGATATGTTATCAAAATTATGTTGTACTCCTGACAACATGACCTAGCTTCATAACTATATTCAAAGTTGGCCCTTCTACAAGTTGGGAGTCATACCAGAGACAATTCTAAATAATAATTATGATACCCTGGCTTCTTCTAAGCCAGTTTGAGCTCTGCTACCACTTCTAGCAGTGTCTTTTTCTGTCACTTCATACCACAATATTGTTTCACCATTTCAAACGCATAAAGGAAAACTACTTTATAATGGATATGAGCAGAGCCCTTCTGAAGCACAAGTGCATGGGACAAGTAAGAAGGTTTAGCATTGTTTCAGAGGGCTGAAATTCCCACTCTTTCAGGCACCTGATGTGTTTTGCACTCACATTTTGTGTTGTTTCAGCTATGCATGTACCACCACCTCATTCGACCATGAAACCTGGCTCCCCTGTCCCAATGAACACCGACAATCCTGGGGTCCGCAAGGCAGCTCGCTTTGGGGTTTACAGATACAACAACAGTTCCAATGACCTCTTTCTGTTTAAGGAATCACAAATAAACAGAGCCATGGTACAGGTAAGAAGAGCCCAGACTTCTGGGGGTCCTCCAAACCATTTACCATTGACCCTCCTACAGAGCACACAGGACATGGGAGCCCTGATCCTTCTCAGGATGGCTATGCATGCCTATACAGCACATGTCCCTCTATCCCATTCAACTGCTTCACAGGAGGGCCCCCATCCACCAGTAATTCAACATAAAATACTTCTGTCCACACCACCACACACAATTCACAGATGTAGCACTTAATTCTTAGCCAAAATTCTGGCATCCCTTTTCCCTGCCCTTACTTTAAAGAATGAAACTATTTTCTCTAGATTGTCAGAGGGCTGAAATACATGCTCCATGTGGAAATTGGACGCACAGTGTGTAAGAAGATGGAGCACTCCAGCCTGGACAGTTGTAACTTCCAGAGGAAAAAAAACCTGCAACAGGTATGTGTCAAATTCCTTTGGGGTACCCAGTAACTGCAGGTGATTCGTGGCCATCTCTAGCTGGACAGTCACCTTCAGACCAGCTCTGCCATGTCCCCTCAGATGTACAGGCCTCCTCTGTGCACAGCTAGCTGAGGCAGAGTGACCAGTATAAGCAGTGTGGTACCTCTCATGCATCCACGGCCAGCTCCTGTTGGCAAAAAGTGGAACCAGACACAGCCATCTAGCCCATTTTCCTGGACTACTGAGTGAAATTGTGCAAAAATAGAATACATGCTAAATAGAGAGATTTCCTGGGTGGGGCAAATCCTTACAGGGGCTTTCCCACTAAAGTATGACTACCTAGCAAGCAGTACTTTTCACAGGATAAAGGGCGAAGACAAAAAGATGGCGTTCTGTCCCATCACGGCCCACAATGCTGAGACCAACCAGCAGCCACCTGAATTTTGTCACCAATACCCCTTTTATTTGTAGATGCTGAGATGCTATTTTGAGGTCTGGATAACGCCTTGGTTACATAAAGCACGTGTCCCTGTTGCTCTCTGTCGCTGACTCACCTTCCCCCAGGAAAGTCTGATTTACAGGGGATCTACCACCACCACGAGTTTTTCCTTGCCTGGACTGTTGAGGCCAAAACTGAAGTGGGAAACAGCTGTACAGAATCACCGCAGAGCTTTTCTTGCAAAGCACATCCTTGTTTTTCTCCCTGAGAAAGATGCTCAAAATATGAGTGACAAAGACAAGACCTGCCTTGACTGAATTTATTGCTATCCAGTTGTACATCTGTTTTTCTAAAACTAAGCTGCAGATGAGAGTGTGTTGTCATTCATTCAGTAGAGCATCATCCATCCTCTGGTTGAAGTTTCCAAGCAGTGTGAAAACACCTAGGAAGCTCTGTTGGACTTGCTTTATTCTGTGATGAATCTTCATGCAGCTATGATGTTGGCAAGTCTAAACCACAGCACATGTGACAACAACACTGAGGAAAGGTTTATAACAATGAGATATTTTGCCTGGGGACACATACACACTGCCATGGGGGAAACAAACAAACAAACAAACAGGTCTTAAGAGTCTCCAGTGCTAGAGAAAAGGTTAGACATATCTGCCAGGAATGTGTGAGGTTGATTTGTTCTTTCTTCAAGACAAGAGTATATATAAGGTTGTCTTAAAACACATTCACAGGCCAGAAATGACACACTCTACTAGTGCTTCTACTTTAATCAAAAGCTAATCTATACTATGAAAGGGTATCATGGCAAATGTCAAGACAAATCCAATCATACTCCCAAAGCATATTTTTGCTGAGGTTAAACAATGTAGTTTCACTCCGGTTAATATAAGACATTTAATTTCTGTCTGACCACAGCTTATACTCAAGTTTAGTAGAATGATGGTCTGCTCTAGGTGGGCATCTACCATTCCTTCAGCCTTCACTCTTCATACATGGGCACATTATTGCTTACATTGGGCTAAGTCTCTTATTTGGAAAGATTTGCCTTTCTGCAGCAATATTGCAACTCCTGCACTTTCAGCCTTTATAACAACCATTCAGTCAAGAAAGGCCAGTGAAAGGCTCCAGGCCAAGGTCCAGGGTTCTATTAACAGCATAGCTGAGGTCTCTGCTCCAAGTAATCCCAATGCAAACCTTTGCAGGGTGGGCAAGTCTCAAGTTCTGCTTCAGAAACATCACTTCTGATGAGCAGGTTGCCCAGCAGCAGTTCAAATTAAGCATCCACTGCTGGAGAGGCAGCTGTGCTTCATCTTACCTTTGGGGGCAGCAGTCTCTTAGCTGGAAAAAAAAAAGTGTTCAAATGAAAGCTCCAGTAGGGCCACAGATGGATGTAGTATGGTGCTACATTCATCCATCACACAAGTCACCATTGACAGCCAGATGTCAAAGAAAGTCAACTCTGGTGGCTGAAGTTGTCCACAAAGCAGGAAAGCCAAGCCACAGCTAAGTTTGTAAGAGGGCAGTAGGAGCCAGGAGCAGCTGCTCTTTGCATCTCAAAGGGGTTAGCAATGTTCTCAGCCCCTTTTCCGCTCCAGCTGGGTGCTTCACACAATGCCAAGGGCTTCCAACCAGGCAGTAAGCTCCAGACAGCCTGGGCCCAGGACATGCTGAACAGATCCCTGTTTCTTTCTTCAGCCAGAAGGACAGCCTGGTGCTCAGTAACAGATGCCATCGGCTTTTCCACATGCCACAGTGGGCGTGAGATCAGCTTATGTCTGTGCAGAGAGTCATGCAGGCAGCAAGTACATCACAGAAGAGTCTCCCATGTGTGACCCTTCAAGCCCCTGGCACAAAAGGCTTAATCTCAATCACCTCACAGAGTCAATTCCGCATTTGTCAAAGAAACATAAAGTTAAAGCCAGGTGAACCTGGCATCATTCAGGCTGACAAATCCAACATGCTCTTGCTCAAGGAAAACACAGCAAGGTCTTTTGGACCTCTCTATCCAAACAGGCTTGTTCGGAAGCATGTTTTGCATAAAACTGTTGACAGCATTTACTGCAACACATGAGCTTGTTGCAACCAACACAATGGGAAAGGAGAACAGCACCTTCTAAGAAAGATAGATTAGCCTTATGTTTACAGCTGCAGCAATGTGTTTACTGTAACATTATAGCAAGAAAGTCACACTGAAATAGCAGCATCCATCATCCCCTCCAGCTAACAGAGTTATAGGCACCAAAGAAAGGAGCAGAACTAAAGTCAACTGAGCTCATCTTGCAGCAGGAGGACACTGCTAGCACTGAGTCCTCACTTTGCATTCTCTTCATGTCAGCAGCTCCATGTTAAGGACCTGAAAAGCCTTTCTATACCAGCTGTACCAAATTTCACAACCTGACTGACTTCCAGGACCCACTGACAGCTGGTGGAGGCATGTACGCAGCTTCACCGAACCAAGATGAGGTTTAACCAGCAGCAGCTAGATAAGGAGACCTCAAACTTGTACAGGGCATTGACTCACACTTCTATGGAAGCAGAACAAGCCAGTAAAAGCAGTCTTCACAGGAGCACCAAGAAGAGTTTATGTCAGCTTGTTTGTTCCACAGGCATTTTAATGCTGCTGCACGACTCTGAGGAGTACTCTGCATTTCAGGAACCATCAGGCGATTAAAAGCACCTGAGCTTCTATGAAAATACTGTTCTTAAGCACTCCTTAAGCTTAGTAATGAAAGAGGTCTGTGTCAGTCAACCTATTTCTTCTGGGTTCTACAGCTGACTACCCCACTTCTGCATATAAAAGATGGAATATCAGGATCCAGCACAGCACCAGGAATGGCAGCCAACACCATCTGAGCTCAGGAAAGTTACTCCTTTCAACTTCTGCAGACTTTGGGTCTCCTTGGATTGAAGGTATGCCGACCCTGCATTCAGATACATGTCAGAAGATCCTTAAGCTGCACAAGGACACCTCTACCTGCTACCGCAGTTCTACTTTGGTCCCCCATCAATGTTGCAGCCACCATGATGGTAACTGGCCTCCTTTTAATATTAGTGGCCATGGAGACATTGGCAATCTTGAGCCAGACATCTTTCTTACCAGGAAGCATCAAGCATGCCAGCTTTCTCCTGGACCATGGTGCCTCATGTGCCACACTACTTCAGGTTGAGCTCTAACTTGCTGGGCCAAGCACTGCGCTGAAAAACCTTGCAGACAAGTTTTTGGTCAGTATCAAAATACATGAGACAGCCAGATCACCTCCCTCTGAGGAAACTACTGACCCCATATTTCAGTCCATAAAGCTCCAGCTAAAATGAAATGTTAAGGTTCTTATGACAAATTAAAGACCAATGGCCTGGTTAAGCAGCCTGTCACCATGCTAAGTTTGTTGCTCAGAATGACATTAAGTTAAGCTACCTAGCACAGCTTACATTCCATGTTTATAGACTTCAGCGGTCTTTATATTTAAGCGAACTGCTGTCTGACTGGACCTGTACCTGCGAACTCTCACTGTTTGTAGACTGGACAGGCAGGCTTTATTCATTCTGAGAAATTAAAATGACAATAACTGTCCACTGTCTAAAGGCTTAACATTTAGACAAACTCATTTAGACCAAGAGCTATTCAGCTACTTACGGACAAGAACAATGAAAAATTTCTATTGCCCGAAGTGGACACCAACAGGCAGGCAAGTGCAAGGCATGAGAGACTAATAAAGACTTTTATGGGCATGAATTTCTGCTTGCCTCTGAACCCTACTCGCAGAATTCATCTCCTGCCGATAGGTCAGTGCAGAGCCTGCCTTTTGTCTGCCTGCAGTTATTTCTGATGCAGCCGTAGCCACTCTACACAGCTGGAGAAGTCTGGCCAGCAAAGAACCCACACCACCAGCCAGAAAGCAGTAGTAGTGACCAAACTCCCATGAGACACCAGTGCCAACAGAGAACCCAAGTGCTCAAGGCATCAGCTCGGCCTCCTTTGTGCTACAGCACTTGCCTTCACCACTGACTTGCTGCATGTAGGCAAACTGCTCCCCATAGGAAGACTCTTGTGCAGACAGCTCTACTATCTTCCTGGTGCCCAGCCTCTTTTCCTGACTGTGGTAGTTGGCAGAACAATCCTCCCTGCTACCAGAGGATTAAGAGAAGAGCTCAGAAGGCAACAACCCCAGTGAACAAGGGCATTAGCTATCTTCATGTTAGGGAAAGCTGCTTCTGGGCTTCAGTTCTGCCATGATTAACCATTTCCAGTCTTCTTGCACGTGCCCCTGAGATACTTATACCTGGCCACTGTCTGACAGTTTGGACTAGACTGATCAAAAGTCACACTAGACAAAGTCACACTCTTGTTAGCTACCTCTCATATTTGTCATTCTCTTTTCCCCTTCCCTGAGAAAAGCAAGTTACTTCAGGCAAGTTACCTTTGGCTAGACATGAGGAAGAATTTTTATTTTATTTTAATGGCAAAACTCTGGCGCAGATTGCCCAGAAAGGTGTTAGATGCCCAGTCCCTGGAGACATTCAAGGCCAGGCTGGATGGGGCTCTGAGCAACCTGATCTGGTTGAAGATGTCCCTGCTCATTGCAGGGGGATTGGACTACGTGACCTTTGAAGGTCCCTTCCAACCCAAACTGTTCTGTGATTCTGAGATGCTCATGGCCTGTGGGTTTATACTTGCTATGGAGCTATGAGAGAACTAAAAAAAGACTCAAGAACTTTTTGGTAGGACCACTGTCTCCAACAGTGGCCAGGAAAGAGTGATGGGGTGGAAGAGTAGAAAAAGGATCAGAACAAAAAAAATTCCCCAAGAGACAATTCTTTAAAACATCTTATCCCTCTTGAGTAACATCAGCACTACAACTTATTTTCCTTCCCACTTCATAACTTCAGGGACAGTGTCTTAAAAGCTATCACATTTGGCATGCCAAAACAGCTGAGGTCCACTTCACTAAAGACGACAGCACAAGTAATTCAGTTAAATACTTCGGCAAAAAAGCACTAGAGGCAACTATGCAACAAGCAAAGCTGTGCTTGCCCCAAGGCTACCAAAGCACCAGCATGAAACAAGCCCCAGAACAGTCTTGCTTTTGCAACCCCAATTTAAGATCCCATCGAGTTCAGCTTTCATATCCCACCAGAATGGGACAAATAGCTGCAAGGGCCGACAGAGCAATGCTAGCCAGCTGCTGTTTAAACATCCTGCCTTGTGCTGGTTTTCCCCAGAAAGAGGTGTTGCAAGCATGTCCCTTTTTCACCTCTTCTTCAGAGGTCCCAAAGCAACAAGTCTGTCCCTCCCCCCAGGCAGCTCACATCTCTCCAGCCATTCAAACTTAACACAGTATCTACTTGATCTCTGTCCACAAACTATTAAGATAGAGCTCAGGTGGACCAAAGGTTAGAGCCTGCAGCAACTCATCTAGGCTTCTTTTACTTCCTGCTGAGCTCCCTCCCAAATCTAGTAACCACTAGGTTAAGCAAAAGGGCTTGCAGCCTCTGGCCTGCGCAGGAACCCTGATCCAACATGAGTGACAGGACTGCTGCAGTCTGGTGGTAAAACAGAAAAAGGTGACAGAAGCACTGACAGAAAAGAATCACTTTAATTTGCATATCTCCACATTAATTGAGACAAGCACAGTAGTCCAGTAAAAGCACTTTTAACATCATCTTCTCCCTCTCTGGTGCTTTTCACTATATCAAGCAAATTTTGATTATTCACTTTTCAAAGGTGAGGAAATTCAGCAATAGTGTAAGTTTATCTTTGACTATCACCCAGTGGCAGAGAGAGCAGCAAAGTCTTCAATATCAGAGCAGGAATCAATCCACTACATCACACAGCTGCTGAAGTAACCACTTCAGTGCTTCAAAATGCAAACCCTATTATTTAAACTGTAATAGAATGGCCTTTCTTCTGTAGTAGTTGACAGAAAAGCACTCTGCATTTACCAAGCAGGGTTATCTGTTAGCAGAGGAAGTAAACTAGTTCCTCTGGAGATGACAGAAAGCATCCATGAGCTACTACTGCATTCCAAGGTTTTCCACCAAAGATTTCCTTGTCCACTATTACCAGATTTTACAGGGGCCCTTTCAGTTCACATTCATCTTCAGATACCAATCTTCCCCCAAACCTTTACCAGTTCCCCACAAAAAGCACTCTGAAGAGGATTCCTGCAGCTGGTCCTCTTCCCTCCCATGCCTCTCAGGAACGGGCACCTACATAATGACCAGGAGACTTCACAGAACCTGGTAAACAGGGAGGAAATACTACAAGTGACCCTTTTTAAACCCACAGGAATCAGTCTTTAATAACATAGAAAACAGAACTTTCATTTCTCATCTGACTACAATGCTATAAAGAAACACAGGAATCCAGAGATTATGATCAAATTTGATTCTGCATGTTAATTAACAGTTAATTGTAGTTTCTGATATTGATTACACAGGCTGGAATTGAAGCAACCCCCAGTGGTACAAGTGGATTTCTAGGCATATTCTGGATGTTGCTACCTCTGCCACAGCACCATGATACGACATTAGAACATGCACTGTAATCACTCCTAAACAGGCGGTTCTAAAACAGAAATAAACACATGCAAGACACCCCCTTCAATCCAAATCACACACAATTAGATTCTATACATCACAGATCCTTCCAGTGTAAGGAGGCAAAGAGCTGCATTACAGGTGACAGATAATGTCTGTGTAAGATGACTCCAAACAGGTTTGGGTGTGGAAAAGCAATGGATTTTCTTTAAGAAGCATACTATGGTTGTAGTATGAAGATGCCCCACCATACTCCTCAGATATTAATAATTACACATGTCAAGTCCAAAGCAAGAGCAGTCAAACCAAGGAAGAGGACAGATACAGCAAGCTGCACATTATCCTATGCCAACAGAACAGTACTACTGCACATTAACAGACTGTCTTCCACTTTGTCCTTGGTCCCACACTGCCTCAAGTACGTGCTTCCTTCTTACCTCTGGAGTATTATAGGACATTGGCATTTCATCATGGGTGGACAGTTAAACATGCTGAAGATCAAGTCTGCAAATAAATGGAGACCGGAAGGACCCCAGGTAAAGATATCCATCGTGCTCATGTGCCTCGCTAACATAAGCTACCGTCACTCCATTGGGATCATGAAAGCTTCTTTTGTAGGATCCTGTCTCACTAAGTTCAACAACAAGGCTATATTTGGGCAGAAACTTTGTCACAGTTTCCTGACTCAGCAGCTAAAAAAAAAGAAAAAAAAAGGAAAATTAACAACAAAATATTTCATTCTTCACAATTATTAATGTATCTCACACTTATACAGTCAAAAACCATTCCACGCTCCTTGGAAGAAGCAGCTATGACCATAAGCACACACCTTGAATAAACACTATTACACAAGCTTAACAGACTAACACCTGACAAACCAACTTAAAAAAAAGAAAAGGACCAGCAGAAGTGTTCTAGCACCAGGCTGAAAATATGTCCACTCAGGAGACATCAGTTTGTTCTGGTGCAGCTGATGTCAAGCAGCACACATCATGGTCTCCTCACCATAGCATCAGTTTGTTATGGCTCCTGCACTGCAACAGGAGAGATAACAGGTTTTACAGGGACAGTACAGAATTTGTTTACCTGATATGGCACTCCAATCCTAAACACTGTGTTGTTTTTTTTTTTTTTTTAAGAACAGAAGTATTTTCAAGTCTTTGTATTGTTTAAAAAGCACCATGCCATTTCTTTAGCATCAAATATCCCTTACAAAATACATTCTTCTTGCTCATTCTCATCCTAAAGCAGGGTGTGACAGAACAACAGGCATATTGAGTCAGAACCAAGTATCACTTAGTTGCATACATAACATACACGCTGTCTCCTAGGATGCCTAGGGTAGTCATTAGAACAGGTCAGACTTCCCAAATGCTCTCTGGACAACTGGCAACAAATAATTTAGGTACTTCAGGTACGAAGACAACATCTTCATATATCAAAGTGCAGGTCCTGTGTTGCTGCATGGCTAGGGCAGAGGTAAGTCTCTTTTTCTTTCCTGAGCTCAAGATGGAAGGCAAGTCAAGAGGTATGTACCTGCTAGTCAGAGAAGCAAGTTTTAGTTTTACTACCTATGAATATATAAGGACTGTTGTACCTGGGGACAACCACAACAGTTTTAACCACAGCACAAAAAAAAAAAAATTAAATCTTACTTTGAAGAGGAGGAAACAAATATTTAACACTTCCATTCCTATATTAAAGGTGATTTTTTTTGAAACTTTTTTTTTTTTACCTTAAATATCATCCTTTTAATCCATGGTTTTTCAGACAAGAAATCCAACAAAGAAAATCCTGGATTGGGCCGGACAGCTGACATAGCTACCCAATATCCTCCAGAGCTGCTCAGCCTGATATTATCTGGAAGTCCAGGCATATTCTCAACAAACATATCTGCTCCACCCTTCATCAGCCCAGACACATAATACCTGAAAGTTACAGACAGCATGATTAGGACATCTTGAACTAAAGCAGTCTAGTAATAAAAGTCCCCAAAGGAATTCACTTAAAAATCTAAAAATATTTTTTTTTCCGTATTTTGTTATAGGGAAATACAGCACAGTCACATTCCTCTCCCCAGAAAAAGTCACCTTACTCCACTATGCTCAAGGAGCCCATGATTATGCAGTCCAGATGTTTACAGTGAAAGAAAAAATTAAGTATTGAGGAAGGCCATCTTCTTCGCCATTGATAACTAAGCCTGAATGTTTCTGAATGTGTAGGGTTTCCTTTGTTATTCAACTCATTTATTTAACCAATCTCTAACAAGAGGGTAGTAATAATTTCAGCAAAGTCACACACACCTCCTGATTCTAGCCATGGTTGTCTCCTGCACCAGGACAAAGTCTTCAGCAGGGGAGAGCTGGACACCATTGGGAAACCTCAGTCCCACCATCAAGACTTTCACTTCTTTTGTTACTGTGTCATATTCAAGTAGGCTAAAAAGAAAGCATTACATATGGTTTTGAGTGAAGACAAATATTTATTCATCTTGGTTTCATTTTTCAGGCATTCTATCTTCTCTCACATGCATTTCATCTAAATTAAAAAGGCAGAATAGCTAGGAAGCATTTGTTTCTGAACACAGGAGAAATACTAAGCCACTTGAGGCAGCATTCATGAAGGATTTAGACTGAACACAATGCTAATGCCTTCCCTTTTAAAACAGATGTTCCATGCAAGTCCTCTTGAAAGAAAAAGAGGAAGCTCAGGTCTCATTAGAAACATCCACACATTCTCTCACCCTCTCCTGGGCAGTGCAGTGTTTGCACAGGTGCTTTATAAAGAGAAACAACTTGATGACCAAGGAAGTGGTGAAGTCCATTCCTATGGGGAAGAGATACTTGCCGCCCATCATCTGTGCCTTCCATAATCAAGAATAAGTAGTCTCGTCTTTGCCATTTGCTACTGGAGTCTGTGAAGTAGATTTTTCTCCCGTCCTGGGTCACTGTAAGATCATTCACAAATGACAACTTCTGACCTTCAATTGGTGTTTTGGCTGACACAAGTATTTTCATTTCACCTGGTTACAAAGAGAAGTAAAAAAAATAAAAAAAGAAAAAACCAAAAAAACCACAGGACAAGTTTTTATATGTCCTGCTTTGGAAAAGAGTTAAATATTAACATGAAATTAGCAGACACTTTTTTCCCATTCATGCCCCTGTTAAGTAATAAGGTTTGGGGTTGTAATGGAACAACTCAACACCAAACATGAATGACCAGGAGAAAATACTCTTCGTAAAAACCAAAACAGTAGAGGATGCTCCCTATTGATAAGTGCCAGACTTTTCACATTTCTGAAGCGCATATAAAACCAAATGCAAACTCAGGTCCCAACCCTGTAAAAGGATGCAGCTAAGACAATCACTATTCCTTCTTTCCCCATAAATCTGTAGGAACAAAGAACAGTACTTTCTAAACATTTAAAACATCAGCAGGTTCACTAAACTGCTCTGCCACAGTCAGCCCTGCCACATATTACCAGGCAAATTATAGATTCTCTAAAAATTAACAAAAATAATCTTTGGGCATGGACTTTGGGTTTGTTTGTTTGCCTGTTTTTTTTGTCACAACTAAGCTAATATGGCAGCTGTCTGACATCAAAAGGGGAGACCTTGATCATACCCTCCCAGACCCACACAGTCTGAGCCCTGGGGTTATATCTCATCCAGCGCTTCGCCGGCCTCCCTCTCCTCACCTCAAGCCAATCTGCAGATGCAAGCTGTCAGAAAATCAATCCTACATGAAAGCAACTATTGCTTTCTGACAGCACAGCTCCTAAAACTCTCTTTCTTCACTTTCTATAGATTGGGGTTACGAGGAAGTTAAGAGCTCTTCACTGCCACACAGAGAGATCAAGGCAGAAACAAAAGTACAGCAAACATGACAAAAAGTTTATGTAATAGCAATTTTTTTTCCCTTTATGAAAACTGAAAACAGCTACACAGAGCTTTATTCATGGATCCTGAGGTACCAGTTTTGACAACCAAAAGATAAATTACAGGTAACTCTGATCCAGACAAATATAGAGAGGAAGTGATTGCTACAAGAAAACAAATATCAAGTTCTTGCATGGCATATTTCACCCAGACAGCTCCAAACCACTTTACAAAGAAGGTAGGCATCGTTTTGCCTGCAATGTCTGGCAAAACTGCAAATGAAGCCCAGATTTGTTAGTGGAAGAGAACATCTGAGCAGAAAGTTCATACCTGTTCCAGGATCAACTTCACAGAGTCCATAATAAGCATCTGCCACAAAAAGGGTGTTATTTGGCCCCACTCTGATGCCAAGTGGTCTTCCACACGTTGGCTCATCTTCACGGGTTCCTTATGAAACAAATTTAAATGTTTTTCCAAACAGAAATAAATAGAAGGCATTCAGACTACCTACATAGGTCAAACTGTAGCTTAACAAAACTCTATGGCCAGCACTACACACATTCATTATAGAAATTTTTCTTACTTTCCTAGATGTGAGCAAAACAAATATCTCCATGTTTTCACCAGTCTAGAGATAATCATATAATTTGCCAGGCTGGTAGCTAGCTAACAGCTAGCCCCAGTAGAGCTGAATGTCAAAAAATTGGATTTAAACAAATGTTTCTTTGCAGAAACAATCAGTTCTACTGTGTTGTTTTTTTTTTTCTTTTTTTAAATTTAAAAAAAAAAAAATGCACATCTTGGAACTTCCTTTTTCTGGAAAGGTCCAATGCTGTCATGAAGCAAATGGTTTCTCAAGACACGGACACCAAAGACTTCCATATGAGGAAGAAGGGGAATACTGCAAATCTGAAAAAATTGTCTACTTGAGTCCTGAAGAACTAAGACTTCAGAACATCTGTAGTTTGAAATATTAACAACACAAACTTCTGGAGAAGTTAGTCAGCCACAGCCTTTCCACTTCACTCCCCAACTCAAGGAGGGCAAGATGAAACGATAGGCTATCCACTACCTCTTTGGCCCCAAAGAAACAGGGCAGCATAGTCTTCCCACCTCTCCCAAGCTGTACGAGTCCAATGGAAATGAGCAGTGGAAAGGCGATTCTTCATATCCATCCCAAGCCATGTTCAGGTCTAATCAGGAGCTGGAAGCTCATCGTCCACTGGCAGCAGACTTACTTAGTTGTCAGTGCCAAGGCTGTCCTACCTGTTAGGCAGCCAAGAAAATGCTTCCAAATCAGTCCTGAGCCAAATCATGTGAACAGCCACGTAAAATGACATAGTTAGAATGATGAATGCGGCCATCCAAGCTACATAAAGACAGCAACAGTTCCTGCCCATAATTTCTGTCTAACTAGCAACCAGCACAATGCTGTAGAACCTCATGTAAGCTTCTACATCATTACAACAAAACCACCCACAGTTCCAACAAAGAGCAGCCAGGCTTCTCAGTTTGCCCAGGCAATACTGAGAGGGCCAATGTTAAGTTTCCCCATAGAAATGTTTCTGTTAATAAACAAGTCGCTACCAGTTCCTCACTCAGTTCCAGAAGTCTCATTAAATGAAGCAAGTAAGTGGTTCAGAAAGAGGTATGGAATTCACAAGAAATAATGGCAATTTAGCGGTGACAAAACAGAAATCTCATGGCCAATCGAAGATCTCTGCTAAAGCAGGTGCAGCCACCACAAATCCCCACTGTACTTACAAACAGAGGAAAGGAAATCAGTACAATAAAATGCAAGGCAAAATTCTGCAGATGGGGAAGGTGATATTTGTTTTTCAAAAATCCCTAAATAGTGTGTCAGTGGGAAAGATCAACTTATCTCGGAGTTCATCCACTCACAATGTTTAGGAGTCCTCAGTTTTTATGGGGTAGCCCTTCACCTCAGAATTTTCCTGACTTCAGCTTCCATAAATATTAGGCCAGGTTGCTGCCATATTTTTTTCTTGATTAGAATACATACTTTTTCTGGTTAGTACAACCAGAAAAGGAACATTATTTGTGATGCACTTCAGCCTCATATTCCTCCTGGTCTTAAGATGCAAGATCTTCTACCAACAAGTCATCCATGTTGCAGCCTTACAAGAGTGTAGGCCTTGTAGTCATGACATAAAAAACCTGCACTCCTAAATTTTACTGCTGAGAACAGTGTCCTTTGGTATTAAAAGCATTCATTTTCACTCTTTTGCCCCTCTGTTCTACTGTTCCTTCCAGCACTTGTGTACATATTTCCACTCACACGTCATTCATACAAATATATTAATATTTCTGTTACAAACCTCTACAGAGGTATGTAACTTGCATGGGCAATCCAGACAGAACACCAACTTAATCAACACAAGCCCTGACCCAGACATTTTCAGGTACACTATATTCAGGATCTGTCACTCACCACAAGGACCATGGCCAATTCTGGCTATTGTTTGTATTTCCCCATCTTCAATTTTGATAATCTTCCCATCAGCTGTCCCAGTAAATAGCACATCTGTAAGAACAACTGGTATGATTAGCTTGATCACAAAACTGTAGTGGCAAACATCCTTCTACATGACCCTTCTACTAGCATGAAGTAGAACTCATGTTTAAGATACAGTGAAACAACAGCCTCCTTCAGTCATAGCAAAAGAATAAAGAGGGAAAGGGAAAGATGAAGGCAAATAAGAGTATTTGGTTAGATTTCTTCCAACTCAAAAAAAAAAGAGGAAGGATTTAAGTCTTAGGAGTTATGAATACGGGATATGAATCTTTTCACGAGTAAGTGGTCCAAATCCTTGGTTAAAGGTGGATGTAACAACTTATAGGCTAGTCATTGGATTGATCCCTCTGGGCAAATTTCTACATCACCCTAAAATGTAGTCAGGCACTACATCCATCTTAGCACACATCAACGAGAGGCTGACTAGATAAAACTTCTCATTCTGATACAGGCTGCTGGACACCTGTCAATGCTAATATTGTTTCAGTTCTGAGAATTACAAAAACCACAGCAATTGAACAACCACCCAAATCAAAAGTATTGCCAAATTACTGTATTCATGCCAAGCCATGTGGCAGCATAAGACAGATTCACTGTGTTGTAGTTTTGCCCCAGCGCCCCCACAGCTAGCAGCTAAAACCACATGCTGCACACTCATCCCTCCTCCCCTGTGGGCTGGAGAGGAGAATCAGAAAACAAAGGCAAAACTCGTGGGTTGGGATAAGAACAGTTTATCAGAACAGCAAAGAAAAGGGGAAAAACCAAACAACAACCACAAAACGAATAAGCAGTAGCAACAGCAATAGAGAAAGAACCTACAAAAGCAATGGACACACAGCACAACCCGATCCACACTGGTCTCACCACATGGAAGCCCCTCCACAGAGGTGAGCAGGCTCTCACCTCAGCTCGCACTGAGACTCTCCCATTGCCCTGGCCACAGCTCGCGCTGAAACTGCTCCCCCCTGCCCCAAGCCGTGACTTACGCCAGAAACACAAAAGCACCAAACTGCGTGGTCAAGAAGCAGCTGATACAGACCGCTCCGGACCCAGCACAAGAGAGAACGTGTCCCTGGATTCTCTCGCCCTTGTACCTGAGCTTGACCTTATACGGTATAGAATACCCAGATGTTCTGGCAGTGTAGAAATTAATCCCATCTTGACTGACCCAGCACATTCCAGCCCTTATTCTATACCATTTATGTCATGCTCAGGTCCTACATGCACCCACGTGCTTCAACTAATTACTGCCACCTTAAATATGTATACACACATATATATACACACAGATATTTTCTCCCTTAGTTTATGGTGTAGTCTCATTCCTTTGAAATGTTCGTTGAGTCCATGATATTAGACACTATCAGGATAGGCAAGCAAGATGGAATGTCATTTTGGACTGTTGCATTGCTGCATCTGGAACACCTAGTTCTTGTTCATGGTTTGCATGTCAAAGGCATTGACCTTGAGGAGGTGGCTGGATACCAGTTGTTGGAACAAGCTTCAGTTCCATCATTACTGCTCTTTGTTGAGTTTTGTTGAAGTTCATTCTTCATTAATCTGAAAGGTACTTATTGAATACTGTTAGCATGGTGTATAGCAGGGGTGTCAAACTCATTTTCAGCATGGGCCACATCAGCCTTGCAGTTGCCTTCAAAGGGTCAAATGTAATTTTAGGACTGTATGAATGTAACTGCTCCTACATTTATACAGTACAATTCACACCATGGGAGTATTCTCACCCAGCATCAAATCTGCCCGAGGTACACAGTGGACTCCTCCATCCTCTAGCACTACCCATCAAGTGTACCCAGGTCCCTGAGAAAAAACAATCCCATGGATGGGTCTGCCTTTGCCCAAGGTAGGAGTAACCCAAACTGTTTTCCCCCCAAGACATTCTTCGTTTGCACCACAAGGACTTTATCCCCTTTACAGCGTGTGGAAGCTTCAATTGGGCAGCTTGCCTGGTAGATCCCCCGGTGTTAACTAACCAGGTGGCTTTTACTAAATTTGAATCCCAATTTCTAAAAGTTCTACAACCCATTGCTCTTAGTGAAGTCATCATACCTTTCAATTTTCCTGGAGGCTGGTGCATGGTAGAGGATATGATATACACACACAGTGCCATGCTCTTTGGCCCAAAAGTCTATGAGGTTGTTCTGGAAATGAGTCCCGTTGTCTGAATCACTTCTCTCTGGGGTGCCATGTTGCCACAGGACCTGCTTTTCAAGGTCCACAGTAGTGTTCTGGGTAGTAGCATGGCATATGTTTCCAGCCATCTAGTGGTTGCTTCCACCATACTAAGCACATAGTGCTTGCCATGTTGGGTTTGTGGGAGTGTAATGTAGTCAATTTGCCAGGCCTCCCCATATTTATACTTTAGCCATCACCCCCCATGCCACACAGGCTTTAACTGCTTGGCTTGCTTGATCATAGTGCATGTTTCACAATCATGAATAACCTGTGCAATAGTGTCCAGGGTCAAGTCCACCTCTTGATCATGAGCCCACCTATACATTGCACCCCTTCCTTGATGACTTCAGGTATCATGGACCTAATGAGCTCTAAATAATTCACCATTGTATTGACAGTCCAAATCTACTTAAGCCACTTCAATCTTGGCAGCTCGATCCACCTGATGGTTGTTTTGATGTTCTTCCGTGGACTGACTTTTAGGCACATGGGCATCTATGTGGTGCAGTTTTACAGGCAGGTTCTCTAGTCAGACAGCAATATCTCGCCACAATTCAGCAGCCCAGGTGGGTGTGCCTCTGCGCCGCCAGTTGCTTCTCTTCTATTGCTGTAACCAGCCTCACAGGGCATTTGCCACCATCCATGAGTCAATACAGAGATAAAGCACTGGCCACTTTTCTCATTCAGCGATGTCTAAAGCCAGCCGGATGGCTTTCGCCTCTGCAAATTGACTTGATTCGCCTTGTCCCTCAGTGGCTTCTGAGACTTGCCACGTGGGACTCCACACAGCAGATTTCCACATCAAATGCCTTCCCACAATGTGACAGGACCCATCAGTAAACAAAGCATATCGCTTCTCATTCTCGGGTAGCTTATTATACAGTGGGACCTCTTCAGCACGTGTCACCTCCTTTTCTGGCAATACTCTGAAATCCTTACTCTCTGGCTAGTCTGTGATCACTTCTAAGATCCCTGGGCTACCAAGGTTCCCCATTTGAGCCTGCTGTGTGATCCATGTGACCCACTGACTCCACATGGCATCAGTTATGTGATGAGTAGAAAGGACCTTCCCTTTGAACATCCAGTGGCTTTCGCCTCTGCAAATTGACTTGATTCGCCTTGTCCCTCAGTGGCTTCTGAGACTTGCCACGTGGGACTCCACACAGCAGATTTCCACATCAAATGCCTTCCCACAATGTGACAGGACCCATCAGTAAACAAAGCATATCGCTTCTCATTCTCGGGTAGCTTATTATACAGTGGGACCTCTTCAGCACGTGTCACCTCCTTTTCTGGCAATACTCTGAAATCCTTACTCTCTGGCTAGTCTGTGATCACTTCTAAGATCCCTGGGCTATCAAGGTTCCCCATTTGAGCCTGCTGTGTGATCCATGTGACCCACTGACTCCACATGGCATCAGTTATGTGATGAGTAGAAAGGACCTTCCCTTTGAACATCCAGCCCAACACCACCAGTCGAGGTGCCAGGAGGAGCTGTGCTTCAGTACCAACCACTTCTGAAGCAGCTCGAACCCCTTCGTGTGCTGCCAATATCTTTTCAGTTGGAGTGTAGCAGGCCTTGGACCCTCTGTATCCCTGACTCAAAAACCCCAGAGGTTGACCTTGAGTCTTCCCTGGTGCCTTCTGCCAAAGGCTCCAGGTAGGGCCATTCTCCTCAGTTGCAGTGCAGAGCACATTTTTAACATCTTGTCCTACCCGGACTGGCCCAAGAGCCATGGCATGGACTGTCTCCTGCCTTATTTAGAAAATAATAGAATAATTTCAGTTGTAAGAGACCCTCAGGATCATTGAGTCCAACCATAATCTAACCTAACTCTAGCACTAAACTATGTCCCTAAGAACCTCATCTAAATGCCTTTTAAACACCTCCATAGATGGTGACTCAAGCACTTCCCTGGGCAGCCTGTTCCAATGCCTGACAACCCTTTCCATGAAGAATTTTTTCCTGATATCCAATCTAAACCTTCCCTGGTGCAACTTGAGGCCCCTGCTTCTTGTCTTATCACTTGCTACTTGAGAGGAGAGGCCAATAACCTTCATGCTACTAGCTCCTTTCAGGTACTTGTAGACAGCAATAAGATCTCCCCTGAGCCTCCTTTTCTCAAGGCTGAACAGCCCCAGCTCCTTCAACCACTCCTCATAAGACTTTGTTCAAAGGCTTACTGCTGCTCAGAGCCCCACTCAAAGACATTCTTCCAGGTCACTTGATAGAGAGGGCTCACAATCTGACTGTGGCCTGGAACGTGCATTCTCCCAACAAAGTCTGTATTTCTTTTTTACTAGTTGGTACAGACACAGCTGCTCTTTTGTCAATCACATCCATTGGAATTTGACAACATCCATCTTGCCATCTTACTCCAAAAAGCTGGATCTCCTGTGCAGGTTCCTTGTCCTTACTTTGTTTTATAGCAACACCAGCTTGCAGAAGAATCTGGATCATTCTCACCTTTCTCAAAAATTCCTCTGCTCTTTCGCCCCACACAACGATGTTGTCAATATACTGCAGGTGTTCCGGAGCTTTGCCTTGCTCCAGTGCTGCCTGGATCAGTCCATGGCAAATGGTAGAGCTGTGTTTCCACCCCTGTGGCAGTTGATTCCAGGTGTACTAGATGCCCCTCCAGGTGAAAGCAAACCATGACCTGTACTCTGCTGCCAAAGGAATAGAGAAAAACGCATTAGCAATGTCAGCTGTGGCATACCACTTGGCTGCCTTTGACTCCAGTTCATATTGCAGCTCCAGCATGTCCGGCAGGGCAGCACTTAATGGTGGCGTGACTTCATTCAGGCCATGATAGCCTTCTGTTGGTCTCCACTCTCCACAGGGCTTCCTTACTGGACATATGGGACTGTTAAAGAGTCGGTGAGTCTTACTGATCACTCTTTGGCTCTCCAGCTGACAAATCAACTTATGGAGAGAGAGTCTCGGTTAGTGGGATATTGCCACCGGCGCACCTTCGTGGTAGCAATCAGCACCTGCTGGCATTTGACCCTCAGCAATCCTACAACAGAAGGTTCCGGGCAAGGTAGACATCTGTTTAATGTCCTCTCTCTCCATGGCTGCTATGCCAAAGGCCCACCAGTACCCTTTTGGGTCCTTAAAATACCCTCTTCTGAGGTAGTTTATACCAAGGATTCATGGAGTATCTGGACCAGTCACAATTCGGTGCTTTTGCCAGTCCTTTCCAGTCAGACTCCCCTCAGCATCTAATACAGTCAACTATTGGGATCCCTCAGTCACTCCACAAATGCTGATGGGTTCTGCCCTTTCATAGTTTGATGGAATAGAGTCCACCAGATGGAAGAGTGCCCACCAGAGCCTTGTACTCTCGTGAGTCCAGTATTCTAGGCCACCAAATCCACACAGTCCAATAAACTCACCTGTCCCTCTCCTCCACCTTACTGGAAGCAGGGCCCCTCTAGTCCTAGTCATGGTACTCATTGCTTCTTGTTTTGCAAGAATGAATCAGAAGTCCATTCAAGAGGATCAGAAGCAAGATCAGCTCTTCTACTCTGTCTGGGGAACTGCCTGCTGGAAACTGGAGCAGCATTTTTCCTGTCATAAATCTCCTCTTGTGATTGTCTTTCTTTTCAACACATGTACCTGTGCCTCTAGGACTGAGGTAGATTGCCCATCTCACCTCCTCATGTCTTCTCCATGGTCACGCAGGAAGAACCACAGGGTGCCCTGTTTCGTGTACCCTCTATATTGTCTCGATCGGAGAGACGCTCATTCCAAGTAGCTGAGACCCTAAGCCATAAAGGTGGGGATCGTAACCTGTCTTCAAAATGCCGTAACTCTTGGGATAATTTTGCAGCTAGCATGCCTGGCAGTTTCTCCACAGCCGAGATGCAGGCCTGCAGAGAGGAAGATAGATTTCCCTCGTATCGCTGGAGCTGGTGAGCCAATTCATCCACCATTTGTCCCTTGCCTTCTTTCCAGGACACTACTGCCAATGAGCTGGCATAGGATGATGGTGCATGCCGGAGGAACTTCCACCACATGGGTTGTATGCACCGAATTTCATTGGGATCTGTGGGTAAACCGTAATTGTTGGTGTCATTATAAATCACCTCCAGAACAGCTGATTCCCTCAAGTACTGGATACCTTTCTCCATAGTCATCCACTTGCGTGGGTGACAGGTAACATTTTCCTTGAAGAGGTATCTTTCCTTCACACCCCACAGAAGTCACCTCCAGAGGCTGAGGGTTTGTGTCTTTTTTCCAATCGCCGTGGTCAATGCCCACTTCCCTAGACAGGGATCCTAGTTGCTCAGCTTCCTTACCCTCTAATTCCAAGCTATCAGCCCCATCATCCCAGCATCAGAGCAGACAAGCAACGATGTGCTTGCCATCCCAGAAGCTAAAATCTTTTTGCATAACTCGCAGCTCATGTGGGGATAGAGATCGGATGATCATCTCTGTTTCTGTCTCCTCCTTCTGTTCGTGTGATGAGGCTGTGTCATTGTCTTCCCTCACTAAGCAAACTGATATCTTTGTGTATTTTTTTTTTCTGGAGAGGGAGCAACTAATACAGACAGTGGTTGGTTCTCTGATTCAGCTGCAGCACCTGCTGCCTGTGTCTGGGTAGCCACGGTCCTGTCACTGGGGTCTGAGCAGCTGCAGCGTTTGGCACAAGGGTGGGAGTAGCTGTAGTGCCTGTCAGTTTGTCACCCCCATCTTGACCCTGGGAGTGCCACATGGTGTTGAGCAGTGTTTGATAGATACTGGCCAGGGCCCAGCACAGTGCAGTAAGATCTGCTTCTTTAAAGCAGACAGAGCATCTTCCTTTTAAATATTCTTTCACCTCATTAGAGTCCTGCAGTTGTTCAGGAGTGAAACTCCAAACCGTCAGAGGCGAGAAATTCTCTAGATACCATGTTTTCCCGTATGCCATTCCACCCATGACCTTCCAACCTTGGAGTAAATCTATGGGTAATATTCTTAACACATCCTTTTGTANAGAAGCTAAAATCTTTTTGCATAACTCGCAGCTCATGTGGGGATAGAGATCGGATGATCATCTCTGTTTCTGTCTCCTCCTTCTGTTCGTGTGATGAGGCTGTGTCATTGTCTTCCCTCACTAAGCAAACTGATATCTTTGTGTATTTTTTTTTTCTGGAGAGGGAGCAACTAATACAGACAGTGGTTGGTTCTCTGATTCAGCTGCAGCACCTGCTGCCTGTGTCTGGGTAGCCACGGTCCTGTCACTGGGGTCTGAGCAGCTGCAGCGTTTGGCACAAGGGTGGGAGTAGCTGTAGTGCCTGTCAGTTTGTCACCCCCATCTTGACCCTGGGAGTGCCACATGGTGTTGAGCAGTGTTTGATAGATACTGGCCAGGGCCCAGCACAGTGCAGTAAGATCTGCTTCTTTAAAGCAGACAGAGCATCTTCCTTTTAAATATTCTTTCACCTCATTAGAGTCCTGCAGTTGTTCAGGAGTGAAACTCCAAACCGTCAGAGGCGAGAAATTCTCTAGATACCATGTTTTCCCGTATGCCATTCCACCCATGACCTTCCAACCTTGGAGTAAATCTATGGGTAATATTCTTAACACATCCTTTTGTATCCCTGTACATGACCTGACACATATTCAGAAGACATAAAAACAAGAGCATGCTAGCTTGAATATCCCTAGGGTATTCAAAAATCCTCAAAAACTGTTGCACCTAAGCTGAAGGAGAAAAGGGAGGTGAAGAAACACCCCCCTACGTCCTCTCCGTAGACTGGGTGCAATTACTCGGGAATTCCAAGAGATGGCACCCAGGTAAGGAAATATCAACAATATCTTACAAAAATACCAATAAAGAGGTGTAAGAAATGAAATCACTATCTCATAGGTTCATATCATATGGGAGAACAATATGATAAACCTAATCCCTTCCCCAGATGTAATAAACAGCACCTCAGGGAACACACAGCGCGTATAGGAATTCAGATGACACAGCCATGTGGGCAAAACCAGAAGACCACTTAACTAACAAAGTTTAACACACTCAGCTCTGTCATTATCCCAACCCTTTTATTTCTCCTGCCTGTCTTGCCAAAAGGGACTGTCACAGTTTAGCCTCAGCCCCCTTCCCAGCAGCACTTGCCACTCGCTCACCCCTCCATGTCCCCAGTGGGATGGAGAGGAGAATCAGAAAACAAAGGCAAAACTTGTGTGTTGGGATAAGAACACTTTAATAGAACAGTGAATAAAAAACCAAAACAAAACAAAAAAGCAACAAAAACCCAATAAGTGGTAACAACAGCAATAATGAGAGAACCTTAGCTTGACCTTTTACGGTACAGAATACCCGGATGTCCTGGCAGTGTAGAAATTAACCCCATCTTGATGACCCAGCACACACTGAATACAAACAACACACAAACTTTTCCATACAACCAAATTAAATAAAAGACTCTTGGATCAGTAGAGCCCATTGCTTGGACTTTTCCATCTCCAATTTAACTGAAGTTTTAAGTTTGCTAATTACACTTTTAAAAGGGAATAAGAAGACTTCAACACTTATTCATACAAAACTTATTCCCAGTCAGGTTGATTATTTCACCCATAGGCCAGTTGCCCCTTGCAGGAAGGTCTCCTTAAAGACTTTCCAGTGAGACTGACGAAACTAGCTGACAGAAAAGAATCAGCGGCTTCAAGTAAGCACTTTAGCACATTGTTAACATCGGTAGAAAAAGCATAATCTGAGGAAGGAATTTACAGTAGTTTCTTGCTGGCCAAAATATTTTAAAAAATATTTTACTAATTTATTAGAAGATAAAGCAGAAGTAAAATAAATGATACAGCTACTGAGCAACTCTTACATCGAAGGATGCTTACAACTCTCACGCTCTATTCTTTTCACATAAAAACAGTCAAGAACTCATGGAAAGAGGAGTTTCTAGTCTCAGCCCCCTTCAGAAGGCACAGGGAACAACCCCTGCACGAAGCTGGTTTCTGACTGAGTGGGTGTCATGCCATTACAAGTTCAGCCATCTCATTAAGAAACTGCTCAGAGGTGGCACGGGTTGATGATTTGGGGAGAACACACGTACCATAAGAGAGTATAGGATAGCACCTGTAATGCATGCAACAGCACTAAAATGTAAATATGCTGTTCATCAATTTGATATTTTTTCCATCATAGAAGTGAAAATTAACACCACAAAACTCTGCTCCCTCAGAGGCAATGAGCATTAAAAGAGCAATAGGTAGTACCCTGTAAATATTAATTCACAGTTAAAAGATGGCCAAATGAAAAATGGGACCACTTGCTCCAAACATAAGTAGACCCTGACTACATTGCTGCTGCTTTCACTCCTGGAAGACAGGGATTTTTAATTTGGCAACAAGATTTATTTTATACTGGAGAAACATGAGAAAAGCAGTATATAGCAGCCACATTTTGCTGCATAACACAATTATTTTTTTAAAAACCTGCATATTCAAAATAACTTCCAGAGTTTGTTATCCAAGAGCTGTATTGCTGAACAAACCCTTATCAATAGAGTAACATTTAAAGACCCTTCGTTAAAAGCTTATTTTGTCAGTGCTTACCCCCAATATTGACAATGGACTCTGGTCCAACCAGCTGATTTTCCCATAACCGCTCAGCTTTTCGTAACTTGACATTGGACTCTAGGGCACCCGTCAGAAGGGGAGGTTCCTTCAAACTGCGAAACAGAACACAGACCTTGTGATCCTCTGCACAAATCTGCAAACATTCTTGAGCAACATACTGGATCACTGTTTTCCTAGTTTGCTAACTCCTCCAAACTCGACCTATGCTTTACATCGAGCATATTTCAAAAAAGAAAACACATCTGACAAGCTGAAAAATTGACTCTTGTTCATCAGGGATCAAAACTTTCTGGTTCTGCTGCCAGAACAGCCGATTGGACCCTCGGTCCACGGTGGTAACTTTCCTCTCACCAGCCTGTCCCTGCTGGTTGCCAAGTTTCCTACTGTCCTATTGCTACTTTCCCTACCAATGTTCAATAAATTTCCTGAGTTAAGCAGCGTCTGACCTTGTTTGTGTATTAATCTCACTGTGGGCAATATTAAATAATCTCTCTGGCTTGGGGCTTCCTGGACTGGACCCCAAAGTCCAACAACACATTCCCAGTTAGTAAATCTGTCTTACACAAAGGCAAAACATCTCCACATCGCCACGATACAAATGAACAACTGCTGTCTTACTCAGCTGAAAGAGTTTGTACCAGAATATTTTTCCTAAGTAGATGTATATATGAAAATGCCTAAGCAAAACAGTTTTCAAATTTAAAAGCCTGGCATTTTACAACATACCGAGATCTGATAACACATAGCAATTTCATCACGGATAAAAAATAATTTTTAATTACTAATTAGCATACAACTGGGGAAAAAGAAAAGTCTTCCAGTAGTTTGGGCACAGGAACACACAGGCCTTCACACCATATTGAAATATATATTCTCATTCATGACTTGAATGCATTTCCATAGAGAAAGACCAACTCAAAGGAATAAATTTGACATAAACTTAAAGGTTATTGAACTGAAATCTCAAAATGACAAAATAAGGTCCAATCTTTCAAGCCCTTATTCACATAAATAGCCAGGTTCAAGCCAACTGGAGTTCAAACCAACTACAAAGACATGGAGAATGGAGGTAGTAAGATGCCTACACAAGTTCAACTGAAGTACCAGGCTCCAACACACAGTGCTTCAAAACCAGCCTTAACTGTACTGACAAACTCAAATATGTTTCAGTGTCTTAGATTCCTAAAAACATACACATAGCCACCTCAGACCCTGTGAGTCAAAGATTTTAAGTTATTTCAAGTTATTACTAAAAGCTGCATACATGCCCAGAGTGGTAAGCTCATTAGGTGTTCATTCACATGCTAAAGCTCCCTAGGTCAAGCTTTTAAAGAATTTATCTTTTTTTTTTTTTTTTTAAAGAACTCCTTGGATGACCATAAGCAAATACCTTCCACCTGTAGAAATCTAAAAAGATGATGTTTGACTCCAAAACTTGCCCAAGTTCACAGGATCCAGGACCTATTTGACACCAACCACATTGCAACTCTACTGCTCATATGGTGAAAACTTCTAGATCTTCAGTGACTCGTGGGAAAAAAAGTCAACGGAAATTGCAAATTATAAAAGTCATGACAGTTGATAAAAACAGGTTCACAACACAAATAATTCAGAAGGAGAGAAAAATACATACTTTTACCTGTCTGGTTACAGACAGCAAACTTTCCTTTAAGTCTGTATAAGGCCAGTGGCAAAACCAACTGAACTACTAGCTCCCATCCAGCTAAAATTTACAGCAGAGTTGTCTTCACAATGCTAACATAAATTCATTTTCCATCCCTTCTTCCAAGCATTAGAGAGCTTCAAATGATGATAACAGGCTTCAGATAGGGAACTCATGTGCTGGGAACTTTGGACAGTTGTGTTTGCAAACAGAAAATCTCCCCTGAGATCAATATTATCCAAAATAGGCTCACAGAGAAAGAACTTAAAACAAACCAGAGCTGCAGACATTTCAAATGGAGTTTCACAAATCACATCTGCTTTTTTCTCTACCCCCTCTTTTTTTCTCATTATTTTCAGTAGCTTATAGGAATAACATCACTCTTGGGAAACGAGATTTCTGTGTGTTCTTTCACTGAAGGGATTGATTCAGACAGCATCTACGTCCTTGAGCTTTTTCAAAACATTTAATAAACTTCACACAGAATCATTCTATCTATTGTATGGAGAGGAATCACTTCTGGCAGTGAAGTTAAGAAACTAATTAAGAAGGTACAGCAATATAAGTCACCGATTTAGACAGAAATAATAGTTCTCATTGTCCTGTAAAAGGGACTTGAAGTAAAAAACGTAAGCCTGCAGAATAATGTTACCCTGGACTAGAATTATACCAGGACTATACAAAAGGAAAAGCTTTATAGACATAACCTTTTGGCTTTCAGAATTACCCCATCACCAGCTTCTTTCAACTCTAGAAATATTTACAGTGGTGTTGCTCCTTTTCATTAAGGAATTATCAAGTTGATTGTAAATACTTAGCAGAATGAGCATTTTCACGTGCTTAAAAATGCCAGGAGCACTAAACAGCCTGGCTCCACCCTATGCTAGCAGTCAAAGCCTTTCACCACAACTTCTCCCAACACAGGTCACATCTTCTCATGTAGCTGATTCACTGTTACATTACACATTTGATACTGACTTTGATTCAGATGTTTATGAATTCAGACAGGGCAGAAATCACCTAACTACACTGCTTTATGAGATCTGCATTTAAATATAACACCACCCTATGGTTTTGCTGGTACAAAGCACCAAATCAACCCAGTCAGGTTATCCATTTCAATTTGCATCCTCTCTTTGACATCTCTTTTTGACAGAACTATAATAGCAAGGGTAAAACTCAGTCCTTAGTGAAAATGCACTTCTTGTCTCACAGAAGGCAAGAGTACACGTAAGTGATTACAAGCTCCACTGACAGCCTGGACAGCTGAAAATAACTTTCTAGATTAATGGCCAAAAAAAGTAACTCAGCTCCTTCAATGATCAGTAGTGACACACAACTGCAGAAGAAGGCTCAGAAACAGACGAGGTACATGAAGCAGGTATGGCAATGGCTAATACTGCAATCACTCCCCAATTTCTTAATCCAGTTAGAACCACTTTACACAGTTTACTCTTGTTTGCTGAAATAAAAACAAAAAGCAACAACAAACCAACAGAACACATATGAGAAGTCACGCTTCAATGACATTTATTTCAAAACAAAGCAACAACTTACCTTACAGGCTGAGGGTCTATAGGACAATCCAGTAGAACAGTTACTCCAAGCAGAGGCACAGTTAGAGATGTAGCCAAAGTCAAGAAGGTAATACGGAACACCTTGCTGCTGTAAGTACTGCCAAAACCAGACAAGAAACAGGATTAACATGCTAAGCTGCTTTTAGATACAGCAGTCTTTAAAAATTCTTTAACATCCTATTTTCTTCACAAAAGGAACCAGAACTACTTTTGCCCAACTGCCATTCTGAATGACCTTTAAAGGCCATTTTGAACTCATTAGGATAAGTGAAAGGCATAGTCTCAGCATACTGACATCACATAAGGTATTCTCATATATAGGTTTCAGGTACAGCTACAGCCAAATGTAAACAGACTAACCAGAGTTATAAGAGGACTTAATCACACCCACAATAAATCAGTGCAAGCCACAACAGGATAACTGTTATTTCTTGGCTAGGAAATCAAGACAATTAAACAGTACTCCCTGAAAATAAAACAAACAGTTTCAGAACAAATATGAGGCCTTGGTACTTATTTTAAAAACATTCTTTAAGCTTCAGTGATTGTTTGCTGCTACACTTAGCTACAGTCATGCTGAATAAAACTACAGCTAACTGGAAAGTTAAATGTATTCACAAGGTATTAAGGTCTACATCTTATTATTTGCAGTCTCTCAGAGAAAGCAAAAGTAACTACAAATAGCGCAGTACAAAACCAAAACCAAGCAAACAAACCACAGCCACAGATTAAACCAGCTTTTTTTTTTGTTACAGTCTCTTCCTGCAGCTCAGCAGAAGCAGGTGTTCTCCCCTCTCTGTCAGCCAGCTACAGCAGGAGCACAAGCACTCTGGAGAGAAGTACCCACTACAGAGGAGGGTGGGGTGACTCACAGGCTGACACCTACAAGTGCCACAGAATCAACCTGTGCTGTCAGCCACAAGTGGGGAATTGAGGCCCTAGGGCGGTCCGACTCTTCCACCCACTCTCACCCACGACAGCCTCTCCCAGGGCACTCTGGCCCAGACCAGGGCCTCCCTCACCTGGGGCGGGTCTGGCCCGGCTAGTGGAGCCTCTCCCCACGTTTCCAGATTTCCCTCAGGCCGGGCCCAATCACCACCTACAGCCCCAGGTCAGGCCGGATCCCCCAATCCACCACCACATCTCCTCCTCAGCTCCCTGACCATACCGGGCTCTTCCCTCGGGTCAACCCGAATACCCCCCGCCTCAGCCAGGCCCGGGCTCTCTGAATACTGCAGTCACACAGTGCCCCGCAGCCCACTCCCCCTCTCCCCTCAGGCTAGGCCTTCCCCCCACGGCCCTTCTTCCTTCCCCGCCCAGGAGGACCGCGCCGGGGCCCACCTGCCCTCCTTGGCCCCCTGCGCTGGACTGTCCTCGGTGACGACCTGTGGCCGGAACGGCCGGCGCTGCCGCAGACCCTCCGCCTCATTCATTCTGCCCCCACCGCCACGCACAAGCGCGGCAGCCGCACACCAGCCCCGCCCCGCCCCCACAGCCCCAAGAAGCCGCCCCTGGCCCCGCCCCCCAGACCACGCCTCCCCCGGCACCAAGACCACGCCACCACACCACGGCCCCCAGAGCCCCAGACCACGCCCGCGCTCTCCCTTCAGGCAGGAGCAGCTCCCCGCCGCGGCGGGCGGGAGGTGAAGGGCTAGTGGTTTCTTTGAGTGTCGCTGGGTGGGCAGTGCGTATTGATAGCTACCCTGCCGCTACGGGGATCTCAGCGAGCTGCACCGCTGCGTCGTGGGCCGTCTGGGGCAGCCGTGGGCAGGGCTGGGTGCTGCAACTGTTCCCCTCCCGGGCGCGGCCTAGGCATGGAGAGCTCGAGCGCCAGGGCCCACAAGATGGCGCCAGGAAACCGCAAGAGAGGGAGGGACGGGGTGATTTTCCCTGCTGAGGCAGGGACATGGTCTCCGGTGGGACAGGAAGGCAGAGGGCTGCCCGGGGCTCTGGCACGGTGAAGGCCAACCCCCGCTGGGAGTGTGAGCGGGCAGAGCTGTCGGGGCCCTCTGTGTCTGCCTGTCCCCCCTGACATCTTGTGTGCTCACGAGATTACAACCCAGATGCGAGGGGTGATATCCGCGGCCCCCGTCTTTGTCAGCCCGCGGGCTCCCAGAACATAATATTTGCTCGTCTTCTGGGTAACGACGTGCTGAGATTTTTATGGCTTCTTTGCCTTCCTTGGGTGCAGCGGCATTACAGGAAGGACTGAGGGTACCAGCGCCACGGTCACACCCGCGGCTTTGTTAACACTGCAAAAAAGTGTTAAACAAGTTTAGCTCAACAGGCACGGGCTGGAACACGTGACCGCCCCAGCTGCATGCTGCCAAGGAATGGGAAAGGCTATTTGGCATCATGCCTAGTAACAAAACTTGGCTTTTCCACAGAGGGGGCTGCGGCCAGGAAAGGGGGTGTGGAAGGTGTCTTTTGTCGCTGTTGAATCAGGTTGAATTCAGGCTACAGGCTCAGCAGCTGCAAGAGAGCTAAGCAGCACTGTTCCCTAAAGGCACCTACTTTCCTGAACAAGCCTTTCCACCACAGGGCCTCGTGAGTAGCATTCCACAATGGGAACAGAGACACAGAGGCGTAAAATGGCATCCCCAAGGTCCGATATGTAGAAAAAGAAATTTAGGTCAATCTTCCACATCCCAGGTGCGGGATGAGCACTAAAAAGCACAAAGTTTCCACTCTCCCAACCTCAACAGACTGAAAAGCCAAGGTAAGCTTTGTCACTGCAGAGACAGGGAGTCCAGGCAGATACACACCAGGAACAGAAGCAAGAGTGAAAAAGCTGCTGCGGCAGATAATTTATTACCAGTGTTTCTAGGCTGGTAATTTTGCATAGCCGTGAACATTTCCATGTCAAAAGGTGGTTACATCCCCAAATCCTTCTATCCAGGACAAAGCAGGACTAGGCTCACTACTATGAAAAACATGTTGTGCCTCTGGACTCAGCCAGAAGACTGTCCAGAACTGATTTCAAACTGAAAAAGAATTGTCCCTGCTTAGTTTAAAAACAGAATCTTGTTGCTGAAATTAGTTTCTATGGCTTTAAGTGGCCACAGAGACAACCCCTGAACATAATTATGTTAGGCTAGAAAACAGTCTCCATTTTACCAATAAATCCTCAGTAAATAGGGCAGCTGCAGTAGCAAAACACAAAGTGAGAAGATGGGCGCCTGCCTTTCTATGTAGCCCTTTCTGTGACTTATCAGAGACACTTGGACCAGGGGGTTGCAAGGGCTAAGAGTTGTGTTGGGAGCTCTCCAGAAGCAGCTGCTGGAGGTAACAGGAGAAGTGGTTAATGAGGGTATTGAGTGCCCATGCCTACATTACAAGTGTAGTGTTATCCATGTGGTATACAGAGGGTGAAACACAATCTTCCGCTCTTCCTGATGGGCGAGGTGCCCTGCAGAGGATGTGTTCCTGGCATTTACAAACAATCCCTGGCACCTGGAAACAAATTTCTTCTCTCATCCGCTTGGCTTTGGGGCACTCTACACACTTTCTAAACATAATGCTGTCTCTCATGTTCACCGCATGCATCCTGTTTTCACTCTTTCTACTTGTGCACACTGTGCACAAGATGAGATGGGTAGCTGAACCATCTATATCAACTAATGGTAATAAATTGTTCCCACCAATTGTTCTCTGCATCACACAGGAAAATGAGTGTTGAGCACTGGGACCTCAGGATTTACACACGACATGCAGCTTAGTGACATGCAAACGCTAGTTCTTCAACATTTGGAGTTGTTTTGCAGCGGGTTTTCTGGCAGTAACTAATTTCCTGCGATCTACTATTTAGAGAAAAGCACTAAAGCAAAGCAGCAACTTGGGCCACAAAATGACTCATCCTGATCTTGAACTCCTTTGCATTTCTCTGGACTGGCAGACTATAATAATCAGGACAGGCAGACGGAAGTCCAAGGAACTGAAAAAGTCCCACACCCTTTAGGGGATAGAGGGCCAGACACCCATGATGCAAAGACAATCCATCACATGGAGAAAGATACTTCCTTTAATGAAAATATGAATACAGAGATCATTGAAGAAACTGGTTTTGGTCAAGGACAATAAATGCTTTTAAAGCATGATTACAATAAACCAAAATGAAAGTAAAAGCTTGACATTAGACTGTACAACACACACCTCATCTCTGGAAAGTGCGACTTTCCTGTTGTAAAATTAAGAAGATCATGGTCTGTGTCTCCAGTGGTGGGGAAGGCACCATGACCGGGGCTCACTGGCAAAAACAAATGGAAAAAAAGCACAACAAACTGCAACAGGTAAAATTGACTCTGGGTGTCTCCTGATGAAGCTACAAAGGCAATCTGGCAAATAACGCACACATTACTCATGGACAGACAAAAGTTTCTTTCTCCACACTGTGTTTCAGACTGCATGGACACAACTTGTTTGAACAAGGGAGTCTACTTTTTATCTCAAAAGCATTAACTCCTGGCTGCCTCCCACTTGAAAATCACTGAAGGTAGTGTTTCTTTTGCAATGGCAATAGAGGATATATGTAGTGGCCATCTCCTGAAATATTAACATCCTGCCAACTCTATTGAACCTTCCGATCTTCAGCTTCCCACAAAGTCCATGGGGTGTCTACTTACCTTAAACAAAAATGAATTGCAGTCAGAAGGATGGGAATTTTAACGAAGCATGATATTCCTTATTGTATTACCCTGTCCCTAGACACATTTAAAATATTTTTTTTAAAAATGCAGCCAGTGTACTCAGAGGGACTCTGGGATCTAGGACAACTTGCCTATCTTTGAGAACACATCGTACTGCAAACAGCCTGCTTCCCCATTTGGTATGAGATCTCTGCTGGCCAAAAAACTCACCACTCTTCTCTCAGTCCTACAGGATCACTTGGCTGTTTTCTTCCTGCATTTCCTGCCTTCAGTTAGGTGCACAGATTGTCTTTCCAGTACACAGTCACACTGGAAAAGGCAGTGCTGCTCCACTTAAATTCAGCAATAAGTCATCCCTGTAAAACTGTGGCAAAAATTGGCAATTCTGTCAATTACTCAGGCATTTGGCGGGCTAAAACACACAACTCAGTGAAACTAAGCACAGTGTCATCTGAGAAAGACAAGCAGGAGTGCAAGGACTGATGGGGTGAACCCATCTGCAGTGCTGGCATGGTGATTAGCAGTCACTTGGCTCAGGCCAGGTAGGGTGGAGAAGCTCTGCCTGAACCCTTGCAGCACACACTCCCAGGATCAGCACTGTGCATGCTACAGTGGCATGTACACAGCTTTTGCACCCAGGGCGAGGGGAGAAGTCCTCAGCCATGCATTTCTGGCATGCTCTGCAGCCCCTCCAGCCACTCTGAACCCCTCAGCCAGTTTAAACCTAATTTCGCAGTGGCAGAACTCTCGAAGGCATGTGGTACCTACAGGCTTTTCCATGACCTTCAAGTGGTGTAGTAGAGGACAGGAGACCTACTAGCAAATTCTTCTGAACAGCCCAAGTATGAGAAGTGCTTCAATCAAAATGTGTTCATGATAAAATGAGTCTAGAAATAAAACACTGAATATATTAGTTGCAATTTCGAAAGCATATGAAAGACAAAGGCTGTTGTTTTCTGCTATTCTGAGGTTGCTGGTCTGGAATGCTACCAGCACCTTCCAGAAAGCATCCAAGAGGAACGTCCTTCTTCATTTTGGATTGTGCAATTTGCAGGTGCCCATCTGGCACTTAATTCTTTGGAAGCTCAAGCATGGCAGCATGCAGAAAGGGCAGATGTGGTAGGGCCCAACTTGAAATGACAAGCATTAAGTCATAACTTCTGACAGGAGAACCAACTGTGGCAGTTGCACATACCCTGAGATCTGGAGCCTTCAATCGGGCAGTTGATGTCTCTTTTAGCACCTTTTGTGCCCCACTGCACCTGTCCCTGCGGACACACCTTGGGTGGTACCAAGTTGCTGATAGTCACATCCTCCCCTACCCTGGGGCAGGGTGACTTCACCTCCACCAGCTGGTGGGGCAGGAGGGGTAGGACCCTCGGTCAATTGACAGGGTCCTTAACAGGACCCTGAGTCAGTTGACAGGGTGCTCAACAAAGGAGGTGCCCAGAGTAGCCGCAAAGTTTCTGGACTATGTTTTAATGCCCACAGCCAGATCTGGCCAGGCTATAAAATGGGGTCCCCACCGAAGACCCCCTTTGAGTGGTCTTCTTGGAGCAGCGGGGTCTGTGAACTGGAGCCCTCCCCTTAGACTGGGACATGATCTAAGGAGACTTCATGGGATTGAGAGCGCCTCACCTCCTTGTTTGAGTTTACTGGATATACCCTTGAATGAGTCCTTGCCTAACCCAGGCAAGTGTGAGTCCTTGCCTAACCAGGCAAGTGTAAGTCCCTGCCTAACCCAGGCAAGTGATTATTTCTTGTGGGTACCCTGGAGTCAGAGGGCTATGGTTTTGTTTCTTGTGAGTGTGCATACATGTTGTGGATCCTCATTATTCTTATGTTGCTGTACCCCAATAATCTCCTCAACTGATATCTGAACCTGTATTTTTTGTTTTCAGAGTGCTAACTAATTGTAAAAACCCTGTTTCTCGTTGGTTTATTTGCTACACTTTTCCAGCTAGAATAAAGTCTGTTTTGGAACTTGTTGTCCACCTAAAATTGACTTCTGGGGTGCCTCCGTGACACCAACCCACCTCTAAACTGGATGCCTGTCTTTGTTGGAGCAAACAAGATTACAGGCCATTTGGGTGTGGGCTAAAATAACCATTCCTTGGGCAGAAATCACACAGCCCAGCAAGTCACAATGAACCCTTCAGCACATCTCTCTCAGTTTCAAATCTCTCTTGAGCACTTCAGGATTTTGCTTCCCAGTGCTTCTCTGACAGACAGCAAGCAAACATTGTGGTTTTCATTGAGACTTCAAGAAACAAAGGCACTTACACAAATCACCAACTGGCAACAAAGACCTACTGGTTGTAGATCACCACTCCTAATATGCAGAAGTGGACAACATTGATCCAGTTGTCATCACCGATGAGGAAGAGGACAGTTACTTTAAAAACCCAGTTAGTGATCTCAGTTTTTCAAGGCAGAATAAAAACACGTGGTACCAGACCCTCCTATGCAACTGGCAGTGCATTGAGGATGTGTAGGAAGCCCATGAGTAGGCTTTGTGGCTGAGTTTTGCAGCTGGAAGTGCTAGTGCTGGGTTGCCTAGGTGGGACTTAAAGGGACACAGGCTCACCATCTCCAGCAAGTCCCAGGACACATAGTGGTAGGAATGAATCCTTAGGAGGAAAGCCAAAGGAGGTATTAGAACTGGGTAAACACAAGAAAGAATTATTAGACTAGCCATGTCTATCTCATTTCCCAAATAACACATGTGAAACATCTACTAGAACACCCAGCATTCCTGAAAAGGCACCACAGTTGCAGTGAAATACAGCTACTTGGATACCCAAGCTGACAGAAAAATTGAAGAAATGTATTCCAGGGCTCCTTTTAAAACAGCAAAACATTGTATAAAAACATTTCCCTGTACAGTAAAATTAAAATGAGAAACATTAATGTTTGCATCTTGCTTCAGCTAATCATAGCTAATGGAAACCACCAATGGCTGGTCTACAACACCCTAAAAGCAATGAAAGGGAGCTCACCGACTGTGCAAAACTGCAGATTGCTCCTAGCTCTGTGCATCTCAAAATACATTGTGGAGCAGAAAATCCTGACCCCCCAGAAGGGAACAGAGTTGTTAAAAAAAACACCAAGAGAAAACTATGTAATTTGCCTGTTTATTTGAGACCTTCTACCTTTCCAGAGCAGAGAGATTCCAGAGCTGCCTGTTATGAGGAACTCTTCTCCTTGTATTTCTGGTAAGCATCCAAGATCTCCTTGACAACACCTGGATCATCAAGTGTGGTGACATCTCCCATGTTGCTTGATTGTTCAGTGACGACTTTCCTCAGCAGCCTTCTCATGATCTTCCCTGATCGGGTTTTAGGAAGACGTTTCACCACCTGCAGAGAAGGGAAAGATTCGCCTATATTAGAACCTGGATCCTGCTGGAATCCACAGGGAGATTTGGCTGAACTGTCCCAAGCCTGGCACACTATCTCTCTAGAATTCTTATTTAAGTGGACATTATTCCCAATTTACTGATTGGTGTGGATCTCCAGGCTGGATGCACTAGGATGCATAGTTCTTTGGAGAATCAGGTCCTGAATAAGCTGTTAACTATCGAACTAGAAAACTAGTTACACTTGAAAACTCAGACACTGATGATGACACAGATCTCAACGCATCACCAGAACAGACATTCATATTCCCCTTTACAGGGCAGGAATAAAACACACAATACTGCACACCAGCTACAGGGTCGCCTTCTCAAGGGATAACTCCATGCCTTTCTTCATAACCTGAAGAATGTTAAATGTCTTGGCTATGCTTCCTACAGAGGACTTAGCAGTAGATTCAAAGGCTTTAGCATAAACTTGAGCCAGCTAAAGAGTTCTAAGGCACTGAACAGGGATGCTAGCAGGTCTCACATTTTGCTACATGATCAGGCCAGTGGGCTGCAAAATTCCAAAGCATTAACTAATACAAGGAAAGAGCTGTAGGACCTTTCTGCAGGTCTGCTTCCAAACACAGGGAAACAGAGGTGTCTCCTTGCAAACCTGCAATTTCTGGAAGCTGCTCCAATCTACTGAGGACATCCTGAGCTGTTCCAAGTTGAATGAGCTACTCCTGCCTGCTGCTGTTTTATTCTGTAACCTGTCTCTTGGTGTCCACCTTCCCCACATGCGGCTAAAGCAGAAACCCTCAAAGTGGTCTGGTCACTGCCTCCAAGCAGAGAGTGGAATGGATGCAGGCTGGCCTTTGGAGGTGGCTAAGGGGCTCCCCAAATGCACAAGGGGAGCTGCTGAAAGGTGAGGAGGCTCAAAACAGAGCCTGGAGTTCATCAGTGATCCCAGCGTCTAGTTGAACAGCTGTCAGAGTTATGCAACAGAAACAGCGAGTGCTTTGAGATCTGGGGTTGATGCTAATTATTAACACAAAATCATAGGGTGGTGGAAAGTGTCACTCTGCCTCTCAGTGACACTGAAGGTTGTGGTGTTTCTCTACAGTTTGGCGGGGTTTTATCTGATCTATTGCACAGGGCCACAGAGAACAGTGCTACACTGCTGCATGATGAACAGGGACATCCAGTGCATCTTGAGGCACAGGGTGAGCCTGGGGTTCCTCTCTGCCAGAGCTCTTCCTGAGCATGGTGATTTCAGCATTCTCTGTTTCTCATTTAAAGGGCTGTTCTGCACTTGACCCAAATGGAGCAGCCTCAGGGTAGCTCTAAAACACACTCTGAAACAGCTCCACCAAGAAGCTGCTCTTCAGGCTGGAGCAGCTGTAATATCCCAGCCACCCTCTGGGTCACTGCTGATCCTCTGGCATGGAGGAGCACAGGCAGACCACCTTCACCTGCCTTCCCCTGCCTAGTTCTGTTTTCCTGCTTCTTCGTCCTGCCAGAGAGGGACAACAGCAGCATCGCAGGCAGGAAGGTGAGGCTTGTTCAATGTGACCATTCCTGCTCCTGGTCCCAGTTACAGTCTCCCACTTACCAGAATGTGGTCAGGCACAGCATATTTTGCTATCTTGGAAGCCACTATGGTTTTGAGCTCTTCTTTGACACGGTCTATATGAGTTGTCTGCTCCTTTAGCACTATGAAAGCAAAGGCACCTCAAAGACAAAGAGCAGAAGCGACATAACTCACATTAGATCCTGGCTGGCAAGACCAGGAATGCTCATTTGAATGCCAAGGCAGGTTTCAAGTCCTTCCTATATGCAGTCAAGGGAATGCCAAGAAAATCATAAATCCTGTTTACAAAAGGGAGTCAGACTCCAGCCCTCAAATGATGGCTCAGTCTTGTCTTGGCATCTATGGACCAGACTGACCTCAGTGACAATGACAACTCAACATAAATTACCAAAATGTCACTGGGATCAAAAGCTGGCCAACACAAATCAACTATTCCCATTCTGTTCAAAGGACATCTCTGAGACAATCCTTTTAAATAAAGCTCTATCACATATGTAAACACTATGTGCAAAAACAGTTTAGGAAGTAAAACCTGCACCCAGCTAAGGAACATGCAATTATTTTCATGGCTGTCTTTGCCTCTTGCGGCTGCAATGCCAGTCAACCTAAAGATAAATGCTCTCCTGTTCCATAGCCACCCCCTAACACACAGCCCAGTTTATCATAGAAATTAAGGAAAGTCTTACATCAGGACACTGGTTTTCACGTACCTTCTCCTTTGATCTTGTGAGGATACCCAATCACAGCTGTCTCAGGGACCTCAGGGTGGTCAGCCTTCACAAAAAGTGAAACAAAAATACACAGAGCATAACAACTGCTTCGAGCCCTGCAGATTTTGCTCCAGTTGCTCTAGGAACAAAACATCTTGCCATATCTCATCATCCTCTTAGCAGATCCTGCTGAAAGCACAACAGGAAAGCTGGATGCCACCTTCCTACTGGATGGTCAGCTGGTGGCCGCAGCCATGGCCATGTCTCTGGGAGTAGCATTTACTCACTGAATTTGCCCTGCTTTTAAACACACTAATAAATATTCTTATACACTCCGCTAAGCCGGCTGCATGCCAATCTGAACTTGCACTAGCTGGAAATCTGCATTCTCTTTGTGCTCCTGTGTGTGCATGGCTATGGTCCCAGGTGGTGACTGGCCTGGCCAAATCACAAGTAAAACCAGTCCTGCATTGCTCTGTGCCACAGGAAACTGTTGCCAGCAGAGTAAAGTGAAGCTGCAAACATCACAGTCCACATTTGACTGTTTATTAAGTGTCCAAAGCACACCAGAAGGCAGAAAGAATTGGGCTTCTTCATCTTCCTAGAAGGGGAGATGGGTTGTTGTGCCAAATGCATACTTTTATTATTATGCTACACAACAGTGATTTATTCTGTCACACTTCAGAGTTTAATTTAACATTCTTCTGCAGTAAGAAGAAAATCTGGGTGTACAGACAAGAAGAAATTGCGTAACTGAATCCCACACCAAAGACTGGGTTATGCTCTCTTAGATTAAAATATGAAAGAAAACAGCATGGAGCAATCTAAGCATATAAATAAGTTTGCATATACACATGCATACACGTACACTGCGTGGGAGAGGAACTGGATCCTATATCTATGATCAGAAAGCCACACAGACAAAAAAATTAGTCACAGAGGAGACAGTGGGATCCTGTGTGCCATGGAAACACAGTTCAGGTTTATCAAATGTTACACGTAAGTGCTATTTGCAGGCAAGGCACATAATATAGAAATGAATATTCAGCTCAAGCTTTGAAGATAAATGCTCTGAGGATTTTATGTTTTCAATTCCCTGAGCTAATATTATTTTCTCTCAAAATGACAGACTAGCTTTGCAGCTGATGTGAATCAAGGTTGCTTCATATTTAACACTGCTGAATTCTCAGGCATACTCAGCTAGTTCAAATAAGCAAGAACCACAGATTTGGGAAGGAGATGTTAGGTGTTAGCAGAAGCAAAGGAACAAACAGAAGAGACAACCCCCTATGGAGACTCCACCAGCATTCAAAATTACAACTGCAACAGTACAATGTCACTAAGAGGAAACAGCTCTGACAGTTTGACTGCAAGGACTGCTCACGGTATGACTCCTCTCTCACTTGTCTATTCGATGTCTCCTCTATAAGGGAGATGTTTCCTTTTGCACATTCCCTATTCATTCTACATCACACTGTGTGTATGCAGGGGCAGGATTTTGAAGGCAAGAGACCCTGCGTGTGTTTAAATTAATACAAATTATTTGAATGGCCATCCTGCCCCACAGATATGCCCTGTCAAGGGACCTCAACCTGCTTAGAACTTACCATCGCATCTTCTATCTCTGCCGTCCCAAGCCTGTGTCCACTGATGTTAATGACATCATCCATGCGCCCTGTTATCTGGTAATAGCCTTCCTTGGTTCTGTAAGCGCCATCCCCTGTGAAGTAGTAACCTGCAGAAAAGACGGGTGGGCCATCAGCAGTGGGAAGTATGCCAGCCTATTGTTTTGGGCTCTGATGCAGAACAGATGATGCTTTAGGATGGCGAGTAGGGTAGGGTGGCTCAGGCAGGTCACAGGGCCTCCTCAGCTTACAGCTGCATGACCTGCCATACACCATAGCCTAGAGAAAAGGAGACTGAGAGGAGACCTTATTGCTCTCCACAACTACTACTACCATGTTGTAGCATGGAGGGTGTTGGTCTCTTCTCCCAGGCAGCAAGCAATAGGATGAGAGGAAATGGCCTCAAGTTGCACCAGGGAAGGTTTAGATTGGATATTAGGAAACATTTCTTCACAAAAAGGGTTGTCAGGCATTGGAATAGGCTGCCCAGGGAAGTGTTTGAGTCACCATCCCTGGAAGTGTCTAAAAGACATGTAGACGAGGTTCTTGGGGACATGGTTTAGTGCCACTGTTAGGTTAATTGTTGGATTCCATGATCTCGAGGGTCTCTTCCAACCAAAATGATTCTATGATTCTATTTCCCACTTCCATCTGCCATCGCCAACCTTCGTCTGCTCCTCCTGAGCTGTGCTGGCTCCTAGTAAGCACCTGAGAAGTGCCAAGACAGCAGAACTCAGATCTCTGCCAAGATGGGCAAAATCACAGTAGGCAATCAGCAGCAGCCAGTGGCTGATGTCCCTGTAGTAAAACCAAGTTCAGCAACACAGTGATGCTTTGTTTGATTTACAAAAGCAAGGGGGTTTGTCTGATCTCCCTAGGCTTTACACACCTACAGCTGCATGGCAACTGTGTACTCAGGCCTGGTACAGACAGCTCTGACATAAAACCACTTCAAATGACATCTGCCATCATGCCATAGTTAATCGCAGGTAAGCTGCTAGCTACACCTCAAGCTCATGGAAAACTACAACTGAAAGGGAGCAGTTCTATTACACTTTATATGTGTGAACACTGCCAATTTTTTTAATTGCTTATACTGGAATGAATAAAATGCCATTTTCCCTCCTGGCTAACGAAGGATCTGACCCCAGATAACAGTCCTTCTCCAGCGTATGAGCATGGCATAAAAATTGCTATCAGATCAGCTATGAAAAACAAAAAAACAAACCAAAACTAATTCAAAACCCTAAACAAACAGACACCACAAAACCAAACCAAAAAACTCAAACAAACAAAACCACAAAAAAAACCCACCCCAACAACACCACATGATAAATATAATGTTTGGAGAGTCTAAAACTTTTGATGGCAACTGAAAAAGATTCTGTGGTTCCAGGAAACTCGAGTCACTGAGGACACACCTGGTGGCACAGATCGTGTTGGCTTTTCATCAAAGCCGCATCCACATCTGAATTGTTCCTGCAGCACTTCCGAGCAGCAACAGGCAGCTAATGCTGTGAAATCTGAAGGCAGTTCTTGTCAGGACCCGTTATTGACCATGTTTAAAAAGGAAGGATGTAACACAGCCTATGACAGCAGGGCTGAGATTCAGTGATGCAGGAGGTACTTTCCCATCCAATATGCTTACTTCCAAGAGAGACACAAATGGCCCGAGAGAAAAGGCGTTTGGACTTTCAAATCTGGGCATTAAAATTTTCTAAAAAATACATTCCCTTTTGACAGCTAGAAAGGTCACCACTATCTAAGACCATGAGTTAATGTTTGCAACATGTGAGATACAACCCCAAGCAATGGACATCTGTCTGGGACAGAAACACCACAAAGTGCTGCTGAAAATATTCAGTGTGCTTCTACTGCAGTGCAAACTGCCTTCCCTTGGCACCTTCCTTACCTGGGTAGGCTTTGAAATAGGCATCAAGAAATCGCTGGTGATCTCCATAGATTGTTCTTGCCATACCGGGCCATGGCTGGGCAATGCAGAGTGCACCAGACACATCATTGCCTTCTATAACCTTTCCCTGCAGGTTTAAACACAGGAAGGATGATCAGGTGAACACAATAGGAACAGTCACTGATCTGGCAAGAGTCACTCTGTTGCTCACTGTGGACTGCCAGGGAGGGCCACAGGTGGAGAAAATTACCCACTTGTGGAGCTACTACATGCTGTCCCTATCATGACTCCTCACCCCTTAAGGCCAGCAGCACAGCAGATGAGTCCTGTGATTCTCCAGAGTGCAACGCCAGCAAAGGTGACAGCAAAGATATGCTGAGCAGCCAGAGGATGCCTGAGATGAGGCCAGCAGGGAAATGCCTGGACCCCTGCCTTGCAATTTCACTTTTATTAACTGCCAGGTTCCCTTATCAAACTGTATATGGAGGAAACCACATGCTTTCCTGTTTAACAGAGCACTGGAGCACAGATGTGGATTGCTCCACACGCTCACAGACCAACACCAGTTCTCTCACAGACATGCACAGTTGTAGGGCCTCATGCCTTGCACTTCCCTTGGAAAACTCCACTAGTCCCGTTGGCTGCTCCGGTCTTGTCACGTCACTGGATATTTCATGCAGTGCTCCTCCCTGGTTCCCAGGAGCTGTGTGACTTTGGACTGCTCTCATAAATGGAGGCAGCAGCTCTTAATCAGGAGCAGTGTAAGACCAACTCACATTCTCATTCATCAGCACAGGCACAATCCCAAAGAAAGGTCTCATAGCCATAGCCGGAACAATCTCAGCTTTCTCCTCTGAAGGCCGGGGGGCAATGCAGATGCCACCAGTTTCTGTAAGAATAATGAAAATCAAAATAACTGGGGTCCAACCGATGATGGATGAAACCAAATGCCTGCTCTCCTTAGTTAAAGAAGAGAATAGAAAAGCCACCTTGCAATAAAAAGCCACTGGGCAGAAACTATGCAACACCAAGCAGCACAGCTACCTGAAAGCATCGCAGACCTGATAAACAAAGAGCTCTTTGTGAATACAAGAAAGGCTCAAACATTTAAAAAAAATTCTGGCAAGCCAGAATGACACCATCAAGGCCTGCTCCATCTACAGGGGACATTGCAGTAGGTAGAGAGCAGAGAGCTGCAGGCAGGTCCCCTTTGGTGAGCTCAGATCAAGAACTACTCCTACTCCCTGTTTGCATGATGCAAACCACAAACCAGAGTGTGGCCAAGCAGCTGGTTCAGGGGAAGAGCAGCTCCCAATGCCCCAGAGCATCAGGTCACTGACGTCTGGCTTGCCTCTTCAAAGGCTCAGAGGAAAGAAAGTACACAGGTACAGCAGCTGGCTTTGCATCAGATGGGCTGCAGACCCTGCAGCAGCAGCAACAATGTGTGTGCATTCAAGAATCTTCCCACAGTCCCATTCATGGCAAGTCTCAGGCACAGTGAAGACCCCAATGTTTCAGCGCCTGTGCTCTGTTCCCTACAGCCAACCCTAAGCAGGCTCACAGATAAACCCATTACTCCAGCCATGAACTAGTAACAAAACCAGGCAGCTCTAACACACGCTTACATCCTTGCAGGTCCATCTCACACGAACAGGGCTGCCTGGTGGCAGGGGCAGCAATTGCCAGATCCATTTCCTACCCTAGAAGTGATCTTACCAGGGAAAGGTCAGATTTACCTCCTGGCGCTGTTTTCACAGCTGTCTTAGCATGAAAAGCAATTCAGGAGTCCGAATTACTGTTATTAATCCACTCCTTCTGGGCAGGTTGAGCTTATCGTCTATTCAAAATTGAACCTTTTAATCATTCTTTTTTATTCCTGCTGGGATGAACATTAAATCAGGTTGCAACCTTAATCAGTTCTTTTCTATTCTGAAACCAATTCAGAAACAAGAGAGAAATAAAACCTAAAAATCTAAAAATACAGCTCTATAAATAAGGGTATGTTCTGCCACTTTGAGAGTGCATTCCTCTACTGGCATTGCTGAGGTTGTGAAAACTGAAACCAGGGTGTGGAAAGGCTGAATTTGACGATAAATTTGCATCCAGCTACCCTGACAGTGCTATGACAAAGGATCTCTTTGAGGAACCCTAAGTTTCAGACCTGCAGAAAATAGTTTCATATGTGGCTTACACATAAAATTATTTCACATCTCACTGACAGGCAGGCATCCACTTCACATGTTTCTGTTTATTTTGGAAGGGTAATCTTGAATTTTTTCAGAAAAAGAAAAAAGAACCCCAGGCAGCCCCTGTTCTCTGTTTGCACAGATAAAAATCTGCATCAGAGCAGGGACTCTGATTGAACTGATGGTTGTTCTTCCTAAGCTAGTACTTATTCTGAATAGAGGACCGCAAGCTATGTTTCAATATGGGTTTAGCCATATCCTTCACATCCAGCAGCCAGCTGCACAAAAGGCAATAGAGTCACATTCCAGAGGCAGCTGCATGGTGGCAGGGGTGCTTTAAAAATTATTTGCATGGCAAAGACCTATTTTAAACTGGTATTAAAGTACCAATTTTAGCCACTGACAGAAGACAGCTAGCAAGGCTTCTAGGCTCAACCCTGCCCTATGACGTCTGTCTCTTTAGAGGCAGAACTGGCAGAAGAAAAGCTATGCTTCCATGTTACCTGTGCCCATAAAGTCACTGTAGTGCAAATCCACCCAGACTCTGGGCAATAACAGCAGAGTCTGAGCAGGGACAGTGATGCATCAAAACAGGATCCCCTCTGCCATGGATAAATCACCTCTGGCAGCAGGGTGGAGCATGTACTCTCTGCCACCATCGTCTTTACCACCACAGCCAGGTTGGACTGATGACTTCAGGGGAAATCCATCTCAGAAGCACCAGCCCAGTCTAAATCTCTGTAAGACAGTGCCAACAACAAAAGCTTCCAGGGCTTATTCAGAGATGTCTTTCAAAACCAGCTTTTGTTCACAGCTGCATACAACAGCTGTACTTTTTTCATTAAACCAACCACAAAAGTAAAAATACCTTGTCTCTTCTGCACTGTGAAGAAATACACCTGAAACTCAAACACAGTTTTGATACTGTTACTCTCAGAGCACAGTACTACCTAATATTTTAACAGTAAGAGCCATAAGAATTTTCCATCTCATCTGCACATACCACAACACTTACATCACTTATTGTAATTGCTATCTCACTCATTTGCTCATCCAAAGACTTTCAAGTGGATTCTTAAATCACCATTTGCTGATCTTTACACCTACTAGGCTTTGTTAGCTGGCAGCATATTGTTGCTTCAGAGAACAATATGTCATAGAGGACACTGAATACAACAGTACAATTAACAAGCTATATTGACATTGTCTACAAGAGACGACACTGCAGGTCCACAACCAGCATTCATCAAACCTTTTCTATGATCTCTTTCCACGCTCCCTTTACTTTCAAATGACATATAAGATGTTTACAAGATTAATTTGGCTTCTTCTTTATTGGAAGCATCAACTGTGGAGAAAGATTAATTCTACTTTCTAACAAAATAAATTTCATGAATATTTATCATATTATGCTTCCAGGAGCTGGTAACTGTTTACCTGTGAAACTATGCCCAGTTCAAGCATTCTGCACTTGCAGACTGTCCAGCAGATGTTCTTTCATCTCTCACCTGACAGTTGTTGCTCAAAAAACCCAGGAGAAATACAGTTTAATGTAAGATCTAACCAGGTACTTCAGAGGAAATAGGAGACACTGCATGCACCAGTTAACTAAAGACAAACAAACAAAAAAATATTAGGGCAAAAAAAGATTCTTCTCAACTCCATCACTGGACAATAATCAACTGTTTCTCCACGGTCTTTTATCTTAGAGCAGTGAGGAGGAAAGCATATAGCACCTCACCAGTCAGCTTTCCTTCTGTTCAGCATGTGAGAACCCAGATGGTTTAAGAGATCAGTAATTGAAGTAGATAGTAGTTAAATCGCTGCTCTGAATTGTGAGGTTGTTTTATTTCAAATCTGAAAATAGAAAGAGTCTGCAAGTCTGGTCTGGATTAAATGGAACTTGGTTGTGTGCCAGAAGCTAATTCATCACATTGAAATGGGCCACAGAGATCCTGGAGAGAGAGCCTGCTGGCAGGAATAAAGATGAAATCAGGAGCAGCTTGACTGGAAAGGGAATGAATATTCTGCCTAATGGCAGCTAGAAATTTAAGAGTACGGACGGTGCTTTTTTAGCAGAGGCAGAATGCCAGCAGCTGTGCTGCATCCTTGGAGTCCATGGCCCCATGGCAAACTGTGGTCCACAACTTGAGAAGGACATATTGCGAGACAACTTTAGCAACTCTGGAATGTTGGTGCCCAGAAGAGAGGGCTGGGTGCTAAGGATGGAGCCAGGAAGGAGCTGCAGGACCCTTTCAAGTGCAGGGCCCCACCAAACAGCAGCTGTGGCCTCCCTCCGCTGCAGGTCAGGGAGGGCAGGAGGCAGGGACCAGCTCTGCTCCAACTGGGCAGGGATCTACCAGAGCCAGTTGCTCTGGCCAGCATGTTGCAAATGGAAAACAAGCTTTAACTGATGCACACAGCTGGGCCAAACATGTTGCCAAAACCGAAGCGCATTCCTTTTTGAGGCATCAAACACCCAGGGTCAAAGCAACTACAGGATACTACTTCACTCCTGGGAGAAGCTGCTCCCAGGCAGCCCTGCTGGGTAACAGCCACTGTCCCCTACTCACCTGATAAGCCAGCAAGCCTCAACTTACTTCCTTCTAATCTGCTAGAGAAGTTGCACTAGGTGTCTTTGACTACACAGCTTAGTTTTCCATCCTCCACTGACTGTTTCCAGGAAGTGAAATAAAGCACACCTACGTCCAGATTGTGGCTACACGGTGCTATAAATGCCTTTTCATAAGACCTTATCAAGGTCAATACAGTTCTATCAATAATCAAAAGTGAGGTTTCCACCTCAAGCTGCCTACTCCCAGCTTTGCCCAGAAATTCCATCTCTGCCTCCTGTTTCTAGAACCAATTGATATTTTCCAGCATTTAAAACATCAAAGAATATTTAGAGGGGAAAAATAAAAAAAAGACAACATTGCTATTGCTTTGATATGTTGTTACATTGCTGTTGTGTGCTTAAACTGCCCAGTGACTTTCAAAAGCTGATCAAAATGTCAAGAGGGTTTTTCCGACAGACTTCTTGGATTAAGTTGAAATGGATTAATACTTCTCTACTGACCAGCAGCCTGTCAAGGATCAGGGCCCCCCATGCTGCCTGAAGATGCCTTTTACCTGTCTGCCACCATGTGTCCACAAGGGTGCAGCGCCCTTCTCCCACCACGTGGTAGAACCACTGCCAAGCATCATGGTTGATGGGTTCTCCCACTAGACCAAAATAAGAAAGGAAGAAGCTTGAGACTCTGGGGGTTGCAGGTAGTTCATTCTCCCTTCTGGTGCACAACATGCTGCATGCAGGATCTTTAAACAGAACACTTACCGCATTTTTGCTAGGATGTGCAAAGGACTGCAATGCACTCTTGTAACTGACTGACATTTGCCAGAAAGACCAAAAGGCAAGTAATAAATATCACTGAAAGTACCTCGTCAATGCAGGTCATATACAAGAACTTCTAGAATCCTAAATTATGCAGGAAAATGCTGCTTAGATGACCTATGTCAGTTAAATTCAAAGTGATGTCATTTATCACTGGATAATTTTTTTTAGCAAAGAAAGTGATCCTGTGAAATAAGCTAGGAAACAGGCAATGACACCAAGGTTCAATGGCCCCAACTTCAATTTGTTTCTCCTTCTGCTAGGAAAATACCTGAAAAGCCTGACAGGAAGCCTGCTTAACATCTATTTTTAACCACATTGCATTTGGTCAGACGAGCTCCTTTGGTACCTTCATTTCATCATCTAGACCCCCCTGTCTTTTTCGGAAGAAGATTTCATATCCCTTACCTGATCCCAAGGTCTTCAGGGAGGATCTGTCATATTTCTTCACCCACTCTTCTCCATAATTCAGCAGCAAGCGTATGGATGTAGGTGCTCCATAAAACTGATTAATTTTCAACCTTTGTACCATTTCCCAGTAACGACCTGCAAGATCACAAAGAGGCTTTTTATCTGTCTAGCACTGACATATCATCACAAATGCTCAGCAAGCAGGTTAAGAGCCAAAGCTAAAGCTGTGACTGCTGTCACTACAGAGCAAAACCACTGGCAACTTCTTTTTTTTTTCCCCGCTCTGGATGCACAGATGTTCCTGAATGTCATAGACACATGTTCCAAAGAAATGGAGCTTACTTCCCCATGAACAGGCAGGTCACACCAGACGGGTTTCTAAATCTCCTTTGTCACACTGCCACATCTAGCCAAACCTTAGCCCATCATTTCCTCACCTGGGTCAGGGTACACTGGAGTGCTTTCAAACAGGACAGAGGTGCCTCCATTGCAGAGTGGTCCATAAACAACATAGCTATGTCCTGTGATCCAGCCAATGTCAGCTACACAGCCAAAAACATCACCTTCCTTGTAGTCAAATACATACTGCAAAGATAAATGAAAGGCCAGCTGACTTTCTGTTGGTGGACACAAAGAGCTTAAAGGTGAGGTGCTGGATGGAATACATGCAAGTGGAAGCAAGGGAGAGTGCAAGGTGAGAGGAGCCAGGCATGCAGGACACAGCGACACAAAGGCCAGCCCAAGGTGAGGAAGCAAGTCAGAGGGACCAGTACCAGGGCTTCCAGCCTCCTGACTGCTTTTGCAAACACACAGGGAGCATGGCTGTACCAGGAGCTACTCAGACTGGAGCAACAAAGCTACAACCAAAGCCCAGAGGACCTGGATACATAAGGTTGCCTATTCTGGTAAGCCCACGTGGGAGATCTGACCCTGACCTGCAGGGAAGCTGCATGCCTCAGAGGCTCAGACCCCTCACCAATATCAACAGGTTTCCATGAGAAAGCTGGAGAAACTCATATGTGCCCATGGAACATTTTCTGAAGAAATGTTCTTAGCTACTCAGCTTCTCTGTCAGTGTATCATTTTCCAGATGCTACCCTCTCCCTGGTCATCAAATTCAAGACACAGATCTCAGAGAACTCATTATCTTGTCTTGGTTGTGGAAAATGCTTCCCACTGTAAATCTAACTCCTCAACTGTATATTGAAGAAGTCCTGACTTGTAAGACACATCAGTTCTACCTTTTTAAATGAAAGGAAGTGGATCATAATTAAAAGAAAACAAAACAACCCTCGAGTATGTGCCAAAAGTGCCACATGTGAACGCAAAGACCACAGAGGCCACACAGGTCAGCTGATCCCTCCACCTAGGAGTGCTAAATCTCACCTTACCTTTGCAAGTGCCTTTCCCTGTCAGGCTCTGAAGTACCTCTAAAGGGATTGCAGCTGCATACAGTAACTCCTTGCATGTCTGCACCAGGGTGCAGGATCTATTATACCTTCCAGACTAGGAAAGAAAGGAATGCCTTGGCTATTACACTGTCACTTAGAAAAGCTGATGTAACAAATACCCTTCATGCAGAGCTGGAACTTGCACATTCAAATCTAAAAATTCAACTGTGTGAGCCTAAAGAAAGAAAACCTCTGCCTGAGTTGTGTGTGATTACAAACAGTGGGATACCACTAAAGCCATATAAAGCCAGATCTTTCATCGCAGTCCTCTCCACATTTCACTGTTACCTTTTCATATGCAGAGGTCAGACCAGAAGCTTCAATGAGCAGTGCCTTGACTTTTTTTTTTCTTCATGAGAAAGGGGGTTAAAACATTTAGCCTAGATCACATAGAAAAGCAGCACAAAGGTACAACCATAGAGCATGAATGTAATTTTTGATCTTCAGACGATAAGTACTATGCAAAGAGGTTGTTTCAAGAGTCCAGATCCTATCTGAAATAAAAAGGCCAGCATCCCACTACAAAATACTACAATAATATCCACATTACCTATGCCAATAAGATATTTCCCAGAATCTTCTCAGCTGCATCACTTTAATGTCTGCAACTTTTGGTCTGCAACACTACCACATTTTAAATGCCAAAGTAGCAGCACCACAGTTTCCTTCTTCTTGTAACTCTAGGCTCTGCTTTGCATGGTATTATATTCCCCAGGAACAAATAATGAAAATTGTTTACATGTTCTCAGACATTTTTCAGTTTGTTTACACCTAGTAAGCCAATCGGGCAGCAAACACAGAATACAGCAACCCCCACCAGTTCAAGTACCTCTCGTTAGTACTGTCAGAAGGTAAGCAAATCTTTTCCAGAGGATGCAGCAGAGTTACCTTGTGCGTGAGAGCAGTGTACAGCAGATATCCAGCCTGAGTGTGAACGATGCCCTTGGGTTTTCCAGTGCTTCCTGAGGTATACAGCATGAAAAGCATGTCTTCGCTGTCCATGCTCTCTGGAATGCATACAGAAGCTGCCTTGGCCATCTCCTAAGGAAAAAAAAAGGTGGTAATGACACAAAGACTTTGGCTATATGGAGCCAGCCAACATGCCGTCTGTAAGCATGTCAGCAGTGTCCAGAGACAAGAACCACTGTTGCTGTTGCTCCCTCACAAACATCCATGGATGTATCAGATTTCATGTGCTCACCTAATGGAAAGCTTCCTGTGGACGCATAGCACCTAGCCTCTCCACCAATAGCTTTGTTAGGTGCAGAAATCAAGGGGAACCGTCCAGATAAAATAACATTTCAGGGAAAAAATGGTAGGTTACATTTCAAGCTACTGGTAGAAAACCAAAGTGTGATTGCAAACATGAAGCACACTTGAGAGCAGCAGCAAGGCTGACTGGATACTGTTTAGGACCTTCCTTTTCCTTTTAAAACTGCAACGCTACAGTTTAACTGTGGGTTCATGTCCTTTCCCTGGCCCCAGCAGTAGATGACTGTTCTGTCCGTTTGATCCTCAAATTCTAATTTCTTCTACCCACGAGAAGGGAAGTGCTTTATTCTCCTGCTTCTGTCACTCTCCTGGTACTCCACTGTTTGGGCCGGTAGGCGAGATCCTCTCCCCACCCCTATGGTCAGAACCATGGGAGGGAAGGATGCAAAGTCCTCTTTTGGCCCAGCTTGTGTGCCCAGTCTGGGAGAGGAAGGAGAAATACTGTGCTTCAAAAGAGATGTTTGTGGTCACTGCACCTTGCAGCAGCAGAGGGCTGTCTGCCTAGACTGTAGATTTTCTAGGAAGAGGTTGAACATTTTTCTTACAAGTGTACAAACTTGTGGTAATCACTGTGTGTTCCAGATGCTCAACATATGGCTGTAAAAAGAGCACAGCTGGCTTGCTTCTCTCAGGCTCTGTGCTGTCCTGGATGAACAATGATTCCTGCAAGGGTTATTAGGTGGCTCTTCAAAGGGATTTCTAGGTACCACCTTTTTACAAGTATACACTATGAACAAGCCACATCTACCAAGGTAGGTCCAGTAATTTAAAAGTGTCTGATAAAGAAAGCTTAGTAAAATATGAAGAGTTGATAGTGAAGAGAAGCTGCTAAATTAATATATACTGTGATTACATTACAAAAGATGTACCCATCATTAACCAATTGACATGCAAAATGCTTTCTGACCATCTGCAAAATGAGGGGATATTTTTCAAGTTTTAGATCCTTCTGCATGACGAGAAGGAGAGAGAAGATTAAGTAATTGAGCAATTGTTCAGAAGCAAAGTGCTTAGTTAATATTTAACTAATAATTAACAGATGTATTGTAAGTAACAAGCTAAACAATTATAACTAACTTCACCAATTATTTCTTACTACGGATATATGTCAAAATTTTCAAAAATTATGATGCATATGTAATAATTATCTGAATATAAGCAACGCAAGAGCATCCAGTCTTGGGAGCACTTATGGAGGATGATCCCCAGTGTTTCCCAGCGCTGATAAAATAAAGAATGCCGCTTAACAGTATAACTGACTCTGTTGTTAAGTTTATTTCTTCATTTCAATAGCTTCAGATGTAATTCTAACCTCTAAGTTACATCATTCCTGCTCACCTCGGGTATTTATTGTGACATTGCAGCACTGCCAATGCAGGCTGACTTGCCAGTTTTTGAAACTAAGATGGAGTTCTCATATGCACCATTACCACATGAGCTTAAATTTTGCAATAAGCCATTGTGCAAGAGCTGGAAAGCACAACTACTGTAAAGAGCAGTAACAACAGACTTAACAGCATTGATGGTTTAATTCTTGTTATGTTTCAGACTCTACAACGGACAATGGGCTGAGCTCAGCTCTTGGTTCACCAAAGTGCCTCAGGCTGTTTGCAGGTTACAGAAAATCATCAGAATGTGCTCTGTGGAATGCGAAGGAGTAAGACAAATCTCTGAATAAAACCTGCCTTCTCTGTTTAACTTACTCTAGTAGTTACTCCTATCTCACTTGTGTGATCAGCACAGGGACTCCTGCAGATGGGTGATTTCCAGGCATTATTGCCATGAGTACTTTCTGTTTACTCCCACCAGAAACCTGATAAAACTACTTCTGCCTTAGGCTGCAGTCCTGTGTGTACCACCTGAACATATTAAAACAACTGCTGTTTTATTCCCCAAGAAGCACAGGTTCTAAATATTCCCAAGCCATCGCTGTCCTCCATCATGGGGTAATCACAACACTGTCTATAGGCTATATTAAGCCTCCCCCAGAACCTGATTATTTCTGCACTGCCTTTCAACAGTGTCCAGTCTGAGAGAGCACATGACAAACCAGAACAGTGTCTGAACACCGTATAACAACAGCAGCAATGGTATCAATGCACTCTGGCTCTCAGGAAACACTCATTCCTTAAATCTCAGCACTGTCGGCAAGACTACCAAAATGGAGCAGCATACCCCCTGCCCATGCTGAGAAGAATCAGAGACAGACTGAGCTGCTTTGACTCACAATCCCAGCAGACTGTAAATAGAGGCAATCCATTTGAGAATGGAGATCCAAAAGCCATAAGGGGCATCTCCTTTTCACTTGCAGAAGTCAGGTCCAAAAGACACAGACAGAGAGAAAGATGATCAGGCCAACACTCAGACCTAAAAGGAGTTATCCAGAGTGCACGTGGGTGTTGGCAGAACTAGGTGACTGCAGGGATGTACAGATGCTGTCACTGCAACACAGCTGTACCTGTTAGCCCACCAGGTACTGTGGCAGCACAGGAAGAGCAGCACACACTGAAAACCTGCTCCAGAAGCAGTGTGAGGGCCAGTCACTGTTGGCAGGTCTCGTGCAGCTATACTAGAGTGCCCAGCTGCAGCACAGTGGCTGCTTCATAGGCTTTTAGCTCAGCTCACATATGCAAGGAAAGCATTGAAACAGCCTGGTCTTCCTTGGCTGCTGATTTCCAGTGTAGCCCACAGCACATCGAAGACCAAATGCAAATTTCAGAGTGTCTGTGATCTACATTTTCAGCAAGACTCTCACACATACATTCTGCACAGCCCTACACTGCGTCTCTCAGAGCTGGTCCCTACATTTATTGGTGCAGCATATTTCTCTCCCCCAGCACAGTAAATATCATATACTTCAAGAAACATCAGAGAAAACAGGCAAGGTTGACCAACACCAACATACCTCCTCAAGGGGAATATCATGGTCACCCATCTGGACTTTGTTATCTGTCCTCTGAGCCACAAATACATATTTGATGCTTGCAGAGTTCTTCAGAGCCTCATCCACAGTTGTCTTCAGCTCTATGATTCGGCCTCCCCTGACTCCCTGGTTGTAGGTGATAACTGCTTTGCATCCAGCTAAAAAGAGAAAAAATTAGCAGTCATACCAGCCTGTTTTCCAGGCTAGTATGTGCACCCTGCTTTCATTACTTTAGGGGATGATGTATGGTAAAATGTGTGTGACAAATACTCAGAACTTGTGGGAATCAAAACCAGTATTACTGAGGAAAACACCTTAAAAGATGAGACCCACAGAGATTAGGGGTAGCAGGAAACTCCATAGGTTATCTAGTCCATCCCCTTCACCCCAAGGCAGGGTCTGCTCCAGCAGAAGAGAGGAGGGGTGGGTACTGATCTCTTCTCTCTGCTGATCAATTATATGACCTGAGGGAATGGCAGGAATATGTGCCAAGGGAGGTTTAGGTTAAATTTTAGGAAAAGGTTCTTCACTCGGAGAGGGTGGTGGAGCACTGGAACAGGCTCCCCAGGGAGGTAGTAATAACCCCAAGTCTGACAATATTCAAGAAGTGTTTGGACAACACCCTCAGACACACGGTGTGAAGTGTGGGGCTGTCCTATGCAGGGACAGGAGTTGGACTCGATGATCCATGTGGGTCCCTTCCAACTCAGGACATTCTATGATTCTAAGATTCTAAACCATTTCTGACAGCTGTCAGTCCAGTCTTCCTAAAACACTCCAATGGTAGCTGTTCTACCCCTTCCCACCAGTTCCACTCCAATGCCTATCAGGAGCAAGAAAGTCTTTCCCATTGTCTAGCCTAAGTATCACGCACTGCAATTTAAATGCCTAAATTCCTGTCTAGCAAAGCCGACATGCAAAACAGCTGCATCCCAGTTACCTGTGTTATAGTGAATATGGCTACTCCAGCCTAACAGCTTATGCACCAAAACCAGTGCAAGGCTTCCTACAACTTTAGTGCGCAAACACCTTCTTTACCCTTTCTCATCCTCTCTCTGGGGCTGCATAGAATTGTTCATTGCAAACTGAAGTGAACAGCATCAAACTCAGCAGCCTCTCAGAGGTGTTACCCTGCTCTGAGATAACTGCAGCCTTCTGAAACTCACCTGTACTTTGAGAGGAAACCTCCTGGAAGCCACAGCACAGAGCAGCACTCTGGAAGAGCACTTAAAACTGCACCACACTCGTTTATTATATAGGGTGTTTCAAAAAGACAGACACATTTTGAAATCATTATATCTCTGCAATGACAGACTGCCCATGAATGACACACTGCCTCAGTGTTGGATAGGTCACATGGAACCCCAAGACTTGGCACTATACTCTTGGTCCCCAAGATCCCCAGACATTAAACCCTGTGACTTTTTCTTATGGGAATATGTCAAAGACCATGTTTTTGTGCCACCATTAGTGACTAATCTGTATGACCTCAAAAAATAACCATGGCAGTGGTGACCTCAGTGGAAGAAGACACTTTGAGAAGCGTTTGGGATGAATGCAACTATTGTCTCGATGTCTGTACAGGAGATGGAGGGAACACAGCATTTATAAAAAGTTTACTAAAACTCAGTAACTCATTAAACCATTTGTAAATTTTTGTGTAATTGTATCATGTTGCCATTGTGAAATATACAGCTTTGAAACTGGTTACATCTTTTTGAAACACCCTGTGGAGCTGTGGCTGCAGAGAAACAGCTCTTTAGCCCATCACCTCCACACAAGTGGCCAAAAGTGAGGGATAATCAAACCGCGTACTTGCTCTCCATAGATTAACTCGACTCAACCAGAAAAAAAGCATAAAAATTGCTGTCAGACTTATTCCCTCCAAGGAGCCATAAAGAAACTGATGTGACTGCTAGGACATGAGCCACTTGCTAGTTTGTTCTTCTGCTGGTATTTTTAGCATTACGTTTTACCTAACCACACTACCAGTGCTTTGGGCTAAGAACAGCTCTCTTTGTACTAACAGCTAACAGAGCAGGGGCAGACTGCAAGCACTTCCAGCACTATATACATAAATCACAGTATCACAATCAAGTGTGCAGAATTAGCTCTGTGCAGGAGTCTCAAAGAAACACTGTGATTATACTGTGAAAGAACAAATCAGGCCCCATTCCTAAGCTTTGCTTTTCCCTCCAGCTTCACTGTTGTATGGAAGTAAGCCAGCATGGACTGAATGTTAAGCAAATTATCAAGTATTGTATGGCCAGAGGATACTGCATCTGCCACTAAGGGAAAAGTTCTTCACAGTGTGTTGCAAAGGAGAATGAATTATCCTGCCAGTTGAGAATGAACCTTTTCTCTTTCTGCCAAGAAAACACAAAATTTGGATACGTCTTAGAGCACTGTCCAGAGGGGTTTGTTCCCCAGTGTGCATATACTTACAGTCCATGATCCTGTCAGCTAAGGACTCCGCGCTGAATCCAGCGAAGACGACAGTGTGAACAGCACCAATCCTGGCACAAGCCAGCATGGCTGCCACAGACAAGGGAGACACAGACATATAGATGGCCACTTTGTCCCCTTTCTGTATCCCATATTTCTTCAGGGTGTTGGCAAGACGGCAAGTCAGATCCAGAAGTTCCCTGCAACACAGAAGGAACGTTGTAATGCAAACACACAACCTGTTTTACTCAGGGAAGCAAAAAAGGATAAACTTGAACGGAGCAAGGCATCGTGATCACCTCTGGACCTCGTCATCTCAGCAGCATAGGGCATGCAAGCTTTTTCATCTTAAAGAAGGGTGGCCTGGGCTGTGGTGAAAGATAGACTGCTCCTGTCATTGGGGAGAGAAGAAATGGGGGACAGAGAGCCACACTTGCTGCAGAAGGACAAGTGAGTGAGAGCCAGATCTGCCAGGCTCTGGCATGGGTACAGCAGCCAGCAAGCCAGTGGCTGTCCTGCTGCCTCCAGAAATTGATGTCCATTTTAGCTATCCTTGATGCCTTTTGTACCTACAAGGCTCAGTCAGAAGCTACTGGAACATGTGTGGGATAAACACAAGATGAACTGGAAGCGTTGTTCAAAGACTCTCAGCACTATTTATGTTGGGGAACTGCTGGAAGTGCTTCACAACTAGCAGCTCCTCCTTACATCACAAGGATAAACAAAGTGTTTTTATGCATAAGGAAGAAAAGTAGAAGTCCTGAGACACTTGTGAGTGGTAGATTTCACAAGGCACTCATCAAAGCTGGACCACCCACAGCCCAAATTCTTCCGTTGTCCCTTCAACCTGCCATGCCGCAGAGCACAATGGCCTCACAGAATGGAGATACTGCTCTGAGTAAAACCAAAGCTGCTCTCACACAGAGAAATTCAGGAACACCGACAACAGGAACAAAGGCTCTTTTCACAGGGCTCGCTGCTGCAATGTGATGACTTAATAGCAGAAACATTCCTCGAAGGAACAAAAAAGCAGTTTGTGTGCAACGAATTGCAGGTACACTTATTCTGATGCCTGCATGGGGGATAACACAATTGCAGGCAGGTCTGAGACCAAGATGCTGCCATGAACTGAAGAGCTCTGTGTGCCTGCAGTGGAAAGGCTTTGACAAGAAAACAGATAACTGTGCCAGGTGAGGAGTGGTCTCATGCCAAGGTGACCCTCTTTGGTAAAACATTCAATACCTCTTCCCAAGTGCTTCATGACCACGCATGTTCCTGCTACCTACATAAGTGCAGTCTGCTAGATGTATTATTTTGCTTGCTTTTACTATGTCCATGAACTGAGAGTCTCTATGCTAAAATGAATTCCCACCCAAGGTTTGTTTTTCTGCCTTGTCCTAAAAGGTCACATTCTCTGCTTCAGAATTCATCTAATGCTGCATTAGAGAAAGATCTCCATGTGGATAAATATTAAAGAACCAAACCAAAACTGAGCTGCTCAACTGCAGAGCAGAGGAAGTGAAACAGGCCCCAGACAGGCAGTTGTGAGAAAAGAAAATAAAAAACCACTTATCTGTGATGGAAAATACCCAAGTGCTTTCAGAGCTGCAGCCTCTTTCTCCTGAACAGAAATGCCAGAAGAGCTCTGGCCAGGGTGTCCTTCCTGAGCAACTCTGTGGTTCACCTGCTTATTCAGAAGTTGTGACCACAATGGCAGAAGCTGTAATTTGCTTTTTCACAATTAACCACAGTTTAACATTTACTTAGTGAGAGTGTGTGAGCAAGTTGATAAAGACAATAAAGACCAAGTCTTTACTCCCAATCTATTCGCTTTGCCTTCTCTTTTGTGCTCTGAAAGGCTGAGATGAGAAGGCCTTGGAGGTCCCTTCATGGTGCAGCACATGGGGGAACAGACACTAAGACAAAAGGGAAGGTAAAGCAACAAAAAAATACACAAATCCCTGAGCATCAAGCGTATCTTCTGGCTCCTGTAGCAGGAACTCTGGCTTCTCCTCTAGTTCAAGAAAGGGAGTTAGTAAAAATGCTGTTGGGAATCCTTCCCTTGACTACCTCTGTCCTTCACACACATTTTGCTATTTAACAGACAGGCAATTGGTACATGCCAACAGGTTACACATTTCCAGTACTTAAGCTAGATACGTCTCAGGGTGGAATGAGCACCCTGCAGGGTTGCTGCTGTGCAGAACTGGGTAGGACAGACCTAACTGGAGTGAGAAGGAGCAAACCATGGCTATTACTCTCCCCACCTGCTACTGCTGCCAAGCTTGGCATTGTGATCCCTCCATCATACAAGGTTAAAAGAGCGTAGAGCAATTCTGGGTTCAGGCCCAGCACTGCCCTACTCTTGGCACAGAGACAATGCTATCATGTGCTGGTGGGCTGTGCACAGCGAAGGATTTGCCTCCCATCCACACCCAGGAGGTGTGTTGAAAAGAAGGCACATCTACCAAAACCACACCAGAGACTGAGCAGAGCTAGATGCTGACACCCTGGAGCTGGTGAGACAGTGCAAAAGAAGGCATCCTCGCTGAGCTTCTGCCTGCACTGAAACACGGAGAAAGTTCAGAGAAGGGCAACGAAGCTGGTGAAGTGTCTGGAGCACAAGCCTTATGAGGAACAGCTAAGGGAACTGGGGCTGTTTAGCCTGGAGAAAAGGAGGCTGAGGGGAGACCTTATTGCTGTCTACAACTTCCTGAAAGGAGGTTGTACCACGGAAGGGGTTGGTCTCCTCTCCTGAGTAGCAAGCTATAAGAGGAGAGGAAATGGCCTCAGGTTGTGCCAGGGGAGATTTAGATTGGATATTGGAAAAAACTTAACAGAAAGGGTTGTCAGGTGTTGGAACAGGCTGCCCAGGGAAGTGGTTGAGTCACCATCCCTGGAGGTGTTTAAAAGACATGCAGATGAGGTTCTTAGGGACATGGTTTAGTACCAGTGTTAGGTTAATGGTTGGACTAGAAAATCTTGAGGGTCTCCTCTAACCAAAATGATTCTATGATTCTAAGGGGTACAGAAGAAGGGTAGAGGAAGCAGAGGCTTGGAGTGAAAATCGTATCCTGCAAGGGCTCAGCTGTTGCTAGTGAGGGACAGATGGTGGCCAGAGGCTTGGGGCAGATGTGCGCTGCTTCTGAAGATCATAAGAAGAGGGAGAAAGACAAAATGCCAAGCGATGCTCGCAGCATTGCCTGCTCTCCAAAGGATTTCAGAACAACTGCCCAAGCAGACAGTGCTATGCAGGGCACTGTGCTCAGAAGAGGCAGGCAGGACAACCATCGGAGACGGACAAAGCCACGGGGTACACAGAGGGTCCAGGGGGCCTGACTCCCTGCACAAAAGCTGGGCAGACAACAGGAGGATCTCAGCAGAGCCACTGCAGGAGAGAGAAACATGTCATAGTGAAAGGAAGCGCCCAGCCCCTCTGGACAGAGACAGCTGAGAAACTGTAAAGTCAGTTAATGGCGCAACAGCCTGCAATGCAGGCAGTAAGAGCTGAGAACAAATAAGAGAATAAACCAGGCAGCAATACACCACTCGAGTGGGTCAAGTATCAGGGTGAAGCTGAGAAACAAGGAAGCAGCAACCAGTAGGACCCAGGAGGTGAGGCCACCTTCACAAAAGAAAGAACAGTATATATAGTATGTGCTTTTAAAATAAAGCAATCCAGGGAGATGGTAGCTGCATTAATGAACATGGGCAGGGAAGGTGAAAAATTATGACACATGGAGGAGATTCTGGACTTGCTTTCAGAAAACGTTATCTTTCAACTAAAAATGCAGACAAGTCCAACCCATTCTTTGTACTACAGGTGTGATGTTAGATAGCTGCTGAACATGGATTTCATGTGAATTTACCCATCCTAACCCTGCACCTCCAAAACCAGAGGGAAGAACCATCTTACCCCAGCGACTTGTGGACTCACGGTGCAGGTGACACACCAAAAGGCTTTAAATGCCATGCACAAGAGCTCTGCAGAAAGAGACGGCTCTCTCCCAGTACCAGCAGGAAACATGGGCAGGGAGAGGCTGGGTTGCACATAATTACCCCCCTCCACATTTGTAACAATCAGCCCCTCACAGACCTGCCCTTGGGTTTGCTCTCCTCACCTGCTACCTGCTGATTTCCATCAGCTTTGGTGCAATCCCTTCACGTGGCTGCTTCATGTCACAACCTGCTGGAAACCCCTTTCCGTTCATGGACAGAGAAGTCTGCTCCTGTTGTGTCCCTGCAGCCCTGTAGCACAATACTGTCATGGCAAAGAACATGCCACAGTTTTTGTACTGAGTTTGCAAGGTCTCAGGAACACAGCTTGTGATGCTCGTTCTGTCTGAGCTCTTCTAGAACTACCTGCCACCTTGTTTTGCTTGATATAGCTGTAACAGCAAATCTTCTAATTGATCAGGTAATCATGGCTAACTTTCTTTTATGCTTCTTTTTCTTTTCATGCTACCATCATGGGTTTATAACCCTAACATAATGAGGTAACATAAAGAAATAGAGGTGTGGTATGACAAGACGCCTTGAGAAGTGGAGGCACAGGACAGGGAGTGAAGGAGAACAGGCACGGGATGACAACAGAAGGAGCACAGGCTGGCACTGGCAGCCCCACGCTGCCAGCAACCAGTAAAAGAAATGTGGACCTGGCACTGGACAAAAGTGTCAGTGGTATCTGACATAACCTCTTTCTTTTTCTGTAATAATTAGATCTTAACTAATAAGATTAGAATCTTAAGGGTTCAATTATGCTAAGAATAAACTCTTGGCTCTCCCTATATAAGGTGTACTTCATTTTTGCCCACAAACAAGACTTTGAGCTTTAACACTGTTCTCTTCCAGAGACTCACCAGCCTTTTTGCAGGCATATCCTTGGCTATCACAGCATCACTTCTAAGCGCAAGACCTGCAAGGCTGGCCCTCCAGTACTGTTTAATCTAAGAGATGCAGCACTTCTCTCCCTATGTTGACAACATTTCTGTTCAGAAACTACCAGACGGTGTTTCTCCCCAGATCCCTCTCCAGATACAGTGGTGCCTGTGTTTCCAAGGCCCATCACTCAATGTCTGGAACAATGAATCCTGTAAAACCCATCAGCAACACATAGCATTTGTCTGATGCATTTTAGAGATGCCTGGCAGAGACTTTTTTCCAGGAAGTCTGATGCTATCTTTTGTTAAAACAAGACAGACCAGCTTTCTGAACAAAGAAAGCCAGTTGTTTTGACATCCAAAAAAAGCTGTACCAAGACCTTCTTTGGGAAGCAACCTTTTGCAAAGTGTTTCTAGAAATTTTCCTAATATATTCCACACCATATGTGGGCTTTGACAGTGCCTGTTTAGGAGGTTCAGCACAAGCCACGTTCTCTGCTGTCTCAGCAGTAAGGCTGGGATGAGTATTCATTGCAGTGACCAGTTTATTTCCTGGAAACATAATGTGGATCAGGCTGAAACTATTTGAAAATGCAGGTCAAATGGACCGAATGGGTTAGTTTAATAAACAAATAATCAAACAAACAGATCTAGGCATCTCTCAGCCCAACACCCTTACATCTCATCTCCCAGCTGCTGCTCTAGATGAATTACTGTGGAACAGCTGAGCTCAAAGCCTCTACACCTTGCGATCCCAGCGTGGAGGCCACTGCCATCTGAGATGTGGGTTCAAGCTTCCTGGGACAGAGCAGGTCTTCACACCTGTCCCTTCTTCCTGGCTGAACGTTCTGGCCACAAGGATAATGCACAAAACTATTCAGCCCTCACTGTATCTTCCGTGACAGTGTCTCAGTTTAACCTTCCATTTCCCTCTTTTTTTGCCAGATGGAGAAAACATGTGTTTCTTTTTTCACTTTTTTTTTTCCATTTTAGTGAGAGTAACTGAAAAATGTAAAGCTCAACATGAGGCTTTTTGGCTCTAGGTTCAATCGTTAAGCCAAGCATAGTTCTCCAGCCTTCCTGCAGACATCCTGAACGCAAGGCAAAAAAACCCCTTGTGACCTTTTTCAGGTGAGAAAGTGAAAATTCTCTGAGCTGCCTTGGATGGGGAAAGCCAAAAGCCTGGGCAAGATTTAACTGCAACTTCAACTTAGGAAGCCAACACTGGAAAGAAGGAAAAGAGTTTGCTGTCAATGAGAAACACCTTCTGCATTGCACAGCTTGCTAAATACCAACACGTGCCTTCCAGCTGCAGTCTTCACTGCGATCTCTAATACAATTTCAACCATTTCAGATTGGGCTGAGGATCAACCATCTGTTGGCTTGTTGAGGGCACAGCTGTAATGTGGCTAACGAGGATGTCCAACCACATGTCCTCTGCACATTCCCACCTACATAGGACCCTACGAAAAGCTACCTAGGACCCTCATTTCTGGTCCCTCAGCTTCAGCTTTCCTCTCCCTACTTTATACTTTGCATTTTGAACACTCCTTCTGCCTGTAACGTTCTCTTCACTGGAGTGAGCTTCTTCGTAAATTAAAAGCCTTCCGCTGAGACCCAGCCCGCAAGCCTTTACGAAAACAGGTCCGCCAACATGTACTGCTGCCCACTTCTTCACACAGTTCCCTTTGGCAATATCTATAAGACTTTTGCAGTGCTGGGTAATACTAGCTCATGTGACTAAATGTTGGAGATGGTGGTAAACAAGGGAACACCAGAGAGAATAAATAACTCCATGTCAGACAGAGGGAGGTCTGGTGTAACTTTAGCTGCTGTCTTGTTGCATGGGCGTGTTGGGCTCATCTGCCACAGGTCTTTACTATTCTCTGTTGCTGAACTTACAGAGGCTGCAACCCAACAGCTTCAGCCACCAATTCTGCCTGCTTATATGTGGCACTTGATAACACAGTGCCCTTTAAAACCCAGGCTCAGCAATGCGCTGGAGAACTCCTCTGCAAGGTTGCAAAGCTCCTGGGCCCTGACAACACCCACAGAGCAGGACAAAACACTCACAGCTGGGTTGAACCCTTCTGCCAATAAATTCAGCTGGCTGCTCAGAGTGGCACACTCCTGTGGGTTAACTGCTACTTTGCCACTGTCAATGGTTGGACAGCGGTTTAGCCTCCAGAGAGCCAGACCTCTTGACAAAAGGTTGGCATGATCTGTCCCCACTTGGCTGCCTGCAGCCACCAAATCCCAGGAGGGCTGCATGCCCTGCTGTCACAAAGTAGTGAAAAAAACAAGTCTCCTTCCTTCTCATTCAAAACTGGACATAATGTGAAACTTAGCTGAAGTTCTAATTGATAAAAATGAAACCCAGAGAGGAGAAAAAAGCAAAAGAGAGGCGGGGGAACTTTTTTTTTCTCCTGAAAGGCTTGAGTTGTATCAGCTGGAGAGACAGGACGAAACTCAGCAATGAAAAATACCATCACAAGTGAGCTTGTATGGGCAGTAATCATCATGAAAGAGGAACTATCTTTGCCAATAAGATGTTTGAATTCCACTTCTAGCACTGAGCATTTGAACCCATGCTGCATAAACACAACCCACCTTGCTGACAAGTGTGCACAGGGATGTAGGCTGACTTAGGGCACAGCCCCAGCAGCTCTTTGCTTGCTCCGTATTTGGCAGTGACTGAGACAGCAGAGGCAAACGACAGCTCTTATTTCTCCCCAGGATGAGAAAGCTGGGACAGCACTTCCCAGTGCAACTGCATTTTCTTGCCAACGCATGGAGGAGGCCTTGCTGATCGAGGCTTTCCCCTTCCTTAGGGAGACAGAAACCTGTTCCAGCCCTTTTTCTGCGCAGCTGCCTGCTTCCTTTGCAGGCTGTGATGGGAACGGGGACAACACACAGCTGCTTTCTTGCCCGTTGCAGCTCCCCAGAGGAGAAGGGAGGGCACCCATGCCAGGAACCACATCTTTCCTTGTACCACCCAGGGTTTATCTATAAGGAGTAGCAGCTCATAGCAGCAAGCTTTGCAAAGCAGATAATGCAGCAAACTGGTGCCTTGTACTTTTCTGCATGTAAGACATGGACACCTCCCAGCTGCGGTTCCAGGACCCTCCTCAAAGCCACATATCACCCAAATGCAGTCACATTCCACCAAGAGTATCAGGCAGAAATAGGAAAATGGTTCTCAAATACAAGCAGCAGCTTGAAAATAGGGGGTGCTAGCTTGCCTTTCACTTGGATGTTCTTCTTTCTGGTTGCTAGTTACTTTACCATTGCAAGGCTACACAAAGATGGATTCAGTTTTCAGATGTGGGTTACTTGTCTTCAGGCCACAGCAACCACAAATCCCCAGGTTGAAAATATGCTTTCCTCCAAATACATTTCAGCATGGTGTCACGGTTTAACCCAAGCTAGCAATATAACCACGATAGCCACTATACTACCTGATGGGCCACTCTCCTTCTCAGGTTAATCAGAGAACAATTCTCACTTCTGACCTACCCTCATTTTCACCCCTGAGGCATGAAGAGAACAGGAAAAGTATATATGCCACCCCAAACTCTAGAAGAAACCTTGTATTCCATCTCCTTTTTTTTACCACCAGAACGGTGAAAGCAAAACTCAAAGCATTTAGCCAAGCTACCCAGCTGGTTGCAACACATTTATATCACAACATGCCTACACAGCCTGTCAAGTTAAGAATACCAAGATTCAAACTAATCCACTCCTTCCACAGCTTTATATCAGCAAGTGTTCATTTCTGTTGTGTGGAGCACTAACCTCTCAAAGCTATTTGTATACCCTCTCCTCTCTGCTGACCAGCTTCTTCACTCCAATGAATAACGTTTTCAGGAGCTTTGATAAATGCTGAAGGTGAACTAGACCACCAGAACCTATTTAGATTCAAGGAGCTGCATGAATCTGAACTATCAACAAGCTACAGAAAACATTTTATAAAATAGTCAAATGCCAGGACTTCCTATGTCTCCTCTGCTTTCTGATGCAGCAGATTAAGCATCTGGCTTCCTAAACTACACACTGAAAATGTACAGGTCTGGGAAACCTTTAACTCTCACTAGAGAGTTACTCTAGTAATTCTTACTCACTATTGTCCTGGTTTTGTTAAAAACATGACCAGTTCTCTATTAGTGAATTTTCCTTTCAGCTAAGTTGTTCTAAGTAACTGCACTTTTCTGAATTTAGCTGCATGTTCTTCAGACACTGTTCGCTCCAGAGCTGATAATGGCAACAATGGTACGTAGAAGAGGCCCAGGTTTAGACTTATTGCTATGGTAGCCAAGGTTACTGATAAATTTTGCACGTCCTGTAAGTGAGAGGGGTGTATTTGCAAGGAGGGGCAAACAGAACAGGTAACTAAAATTGACCAACTAAGTATTCCATCCCATCCACATCATACAACCTATAAAAGTGGGAGATCACGAGGGTCTAGCTCTCTTCGACCATGGCCGGCATCTGAAGAGGACTCTGCCTGTCATGCCTGCAATCCTTGGCCTAGTTCCAGACCCTGCATACCTGAATCCAGTTCCAGTTTACTGTGGAGTCTGGCCCAGGACTTCTGTGAGCCTGCCCTGCAGCTGCTGGAGCAATGCTGTGCTACCCCAGGAAATTCAAGATAGGTCTTGTATATTTTGTATTATTTTGTCTATTTATTAGTAGCATTAGTAAAGTATTTTTAACTTTTCCAATTTGTAAGTCTTTCTCCTTTTTCCTCCTATTCCCTTTCCTTAGTGGGGAAGGCAAGGGGTTAACAGAAAGCATCTGCCCTGCAGTAAATGGTGACAATGATGTAAAAGTCATTTTTGCAGGCAGGTCTGTCTCCTAAATGAGGGCACATAGCAGAGAGAAGAGAAAAATGCTTGAATCCTATGATCGATAGCAGCAAATACAAATCAGCAACACTCAGAGCAACCTCAAGGTTGCTCTAAACTACACTGAGAATGGGGAAGAGGAATGCAGGAAACGTCAAATCCTCTCCGGCCAGGAATCAGTATCATGCTATTGACCATCAATACAAGATGGCTGCACAAGACATTTGCTGCTGTGCTGAAACTGAAAGCTGCTCACAGAAATTTTCCCATGAACACTTCTAACGAGCAAAAAGAAAACTGGCAGGGGAGAACATAAACCAAGAAGAAAAACCAAGCCTTTCTCTTCGAAATACCCCCACTCAGAGAGAAAGAATCTACAGGGAGGCCTGATTAACGCCCTAACTAAAACATGATGCCAGATCTCAATCTGAAATTTTCAGAAGCTGCCACTAACTTACATCCACTGTAATATGTTTATTATACAGCTGTCTAAGATCAGGGAGCCTCTTCATGAGGAAGCCAAGGGAGGAATATTATTGCTCGGTGGGAATATGCCTCTGTTTTTTAGGAGCTATCTTATCATGACACCACAACCTATCCACAGTGCTGTGTCTGCATGTCCTATGTGCTGGAATACCTTGGAAGAAAGCAGAGTTTCACAGAGCCCCTATTTCAGAGCAGCAGCTCGTCTCCCCACCACATTGCCAGGCATTGTAAAGCATCACAAGAAGGTGCCATACCTGTATGTGACATGCACTGCAGTGCCAGGCTCATCTCTCTCCCAAATCAAAGCCACTCTGTTTGGAGACTTCTCAACATGTCGGTCCAAGCAATTCACTGAAAAAAAGAAGTTGTTTAAACAAACCCGATCATATGCAAGGTGCTCTGTAAACTTAGCTTGGTCAAGCATAACAGCAAGGTAGCATAAGATGAAATATCACTTGTTAGCAAGCTAGCCACACATTAATTTATAATGCTGGGAAGTTGTCCTATACAGTGGTATTATTTGTAGCAATGGTAAAGCTGCCCTTTGCCATATTTCTATTATGTAAATACTACCAACGGAATACCTAATTGTTCAAGATGCCTTAGAGATGGGTTTACCTAGGGTAAACTCACAGAGTAGAGACATCCACACATTACCAGCCATCTGAGAATGATGAACATGTCTCAAGCTGTGTGCTAGGCCTCCTAAAAACTGAGGGTATAAAATTACCTTCTGAAGGTGGATCTCTCCCCTCAACAGCTAGAGGTAGGGGAAACCTGAACAACTATGTGAGATGCTCAAATGGACTTACGGACAGCACCCACTAAGAAAGTTACAGAGAATCTAACCACGAAACCTGCTTGCATGTTCAGCAGCAACTTACCTGATTGTTACAGATTAACCTTGCAAGTATTAATTCCAAGCCTAAACTATGCTTATTTATTTCACTATAATCTTCCAAAGGCAGTTACTTTATTTCAAAAGACAACTATTAAAAACCAGTCAGGCACACTCCTGTGTAACCAAAAGAAAACCCTTAAAGAAAATGCTGAGTTTCAGATCATACTTCCTGGAAAGGTTAACACTGGTGGAGACAGATCTCACTTTTCCAGATAAATTAAGAGCAACAAAAGCTGCCTATTGCTGTCACAATTTGTGAAGTTTAAGTAAACTGTAGCCCAGGTGTCAGCATTGGCTGTTCTGTGTTCACAGCTGATTTACACTACCACACATAGGATGCGAATGCGCCCCTAAAGGTGCAGAGAAATGCCTCAGAATTTGGCATATTCCATTACAAGAACAACTGTCAATCTCAAAAATACGAAAAGGTGCCTTTTAGCTGTTTAAAGTCTTCAATTTTTTAATGTAAATTCCTGCAACAATACAATAAAAATAAAAGGAGATTAAGCCATTTCTTAGGTCATCCTAATACAATACAGGATGACAAAACCTCTGATGGGGAATGCTTTAAGCAGTTATACACCAGTTTCCTCTGCCGTCCATCCATCGGTAACTGGATCTGCTGCAGCTTGGTCCCCTGCCACCCTTATCAGCTCCCACCTCCAAGCTCATTGCAGCAACACCCTCATGTAATGCGCCACACTGCAGTAAATCCCATTAACAAGGATTCATTGCCCAAGCAGCACTTCTCACTTGTGAGCAGCTGTAATAGCCTTCAGGGGGAATTTCTGTTGCACCAAGCTCCAGCTGAGCCAAGTGAGAGCTTTAGCTTTTTGCTCAGTAAGAACTGGCAGGTGAATCTGGGCCAAATGCTATTATTGCTTTCCTGATCTTAGGCTTACAGCAGTGTTTTGCTCATTTTACAAAATAGACTGTAGTGACCTTCCCCTTACTGCTAGACCTTAATGGTTTCTCCATAAGTATTCTTGCCTCCTCAACAACACTTGGAAATCATTCATTTCAGCAAGACATGCTCCTGTGAACCCGGTGCCTTGGAAATGCAGTAGTTTGTCAGGTTATTTTCCTGGATAGGAGTTACAGGGCAATAAACCCAGAAGCACTGAAGCTCACAGTTCCCCCAAATCCTGCCTCGTCTTCCCAAGCAAAAAGCAGCAGATTATTCAGTTGCCTGTGGTCCAGCTGTGTTGGGAGATGGGCACACAGGATGCTCTGGATCAGGGACCTGAACTGTTGCCATGTTTCTGCAACTGGCATTCAAATCAAGAGATCAAGGGACAAAACCAGAGGCCCCTAGCAGAAAACCAGTCACTCAGTTGTGGCTGAGTACCATCTTCAGTGAGCTTTAAAAGAAGAAAAGTGGCAACAGCAAAATGTTTAATTCTGTGCATCTATGCTTCAGTGGCCTATGATTATTTTTTTACCTATGCAAAGAAAACTAAGTGGCATTTAGTGCCTGCAGAAGAAGCAGACACAAGACTTGATCTAAAAGCAGGCCCAGCAATATCTGGATTTCAGACATCTGACACGTGGTATCCAAAAGAAGGTGATGATCCTGCCCTACAGAGGAACGACCCGGATCCCTGAAAGTCCTGGTGCTCAGCCAATATCTTCCTTTCAGTAGGAACCCCATGAAAACAGAAGTCTGGCTAAAATCCCTCTGATTGCTTGGTGCTGGAAGCAGGGCTATACTCACATCTCCATCAAATTGGCATCCACTGCTGGGAATCATCTCCTGGGAGGAGATGCTCCCCTGTGCTCTTTGGAAAACCTGAGGAGGGTTTGCTCTTTTGCTGTGAAAAATGTGGACAGTTACAGTTTGTGCACTACTGAACTGCAGTCTGGTGCTTCAAGCACTCTCCCACGAACAGGAAGTGAAGAAACCTACATCCCTGTTAAAAGACTTCACCACCGAGTTGTACTCTAGACAGGGCTGGGGCTTACTCCCACTGAATGAAGCAGGACCACAGCACAGAAGAGCCTTCAAGGCACATATGGCCAGGAAGAAACTTAGAGGCAGGACTGTCACGGCAAATTTTTCTCTTCCTTCATACAAGTAATAAAGTTGGAAGAAAAGACCCAGTTCTTTGTTTAAGAGAGAAAAGAGGCTGCAGCTTCCCCTGTAAAAGATTTGGATTCGCACCGTTCCCCACCTTTGGTTCATATTTTCATGCAGAGCCCACCACGGGACCAAGCAGCACCCTGCAGCCAGCCACTGGGGACGAGGGCTGTACAGCCGAGGTCATAGAATGTCCTGAGTTGGAAGGGACCCACAAGGATCATCAAGTCCAACTCCTGTCTCTGCACAGGACCACCCCAAGATTCACACCATGTGTCTGAGGGCATTTTCCAAACACTTCTTGAATATTGTCAAGCTTGGGGCCATGACTACCAGCCTGGGGAGCTTATTCCAGTGCTCTACCACCCTCTGGATGAAGAACCTTTTCCTGAAATCGAACCTAAACCTCCCCTAGCACATCTTCCTGCCATTCCCTCAGGCCCCTAGGGGAGGTTGAGGCATCCTTGCCAGCAAGGTGTTGGGGATTCCACATCCCAGCCCTTCGGCAGGCCTCCAGTTGCGTTCACCCCACCTGGACCTGAGGAAGATGTTGGGAACGCGGTAGCGTTTCTGCAGAAGCGATGGGCAGCCAACAGGGAAGCAGCACCAGGGAAAAAAGCTTAGCCAGGGTTATCCCCGGCTTCGGATTTTCCCCCCACTTCCCAGCATCTCGCAACACCTCTGGCACGTTTTCTCCCAGCACCACCCAACCAAAATCCACGTTTTTTTCAACCAAAGAAGACCACTGGCAAAAAAATTACTCCAGTGGGGGCCAGGCCACGCTTCTGCTCTCAGGCTGGCCGGGTTGGGTCCCCATTGGAGTAGTTTTTTTGCCAGCGGTCTTCTTTGGTTGACAAAAACGAGGGCGGCGAGGCACGGGGGAGATGCGGGTCCGGGGACGCCTTACCCGAGACGTTGAGGCGGCCGCCGAGGAACCAGCGGGCGGCGCCGGCGACCGGGCCGGCCTGGCAGGCCGTGTGGAAGGGGTTGTCCCAGCGCAGCACCCCCTGGGCCACCTCCGCCCAGAAACCGGACGGGTCGCGGGCCGCCCGGTCCTGCCAGACCCTGTACCCGCCGGGCGGCAGCGCCGCGGAGCACCCCCCGTGGCTGCAGCAGCGCGGCAGGAGCGGACGGCTGAGGGCGAGGAGCACCCGCACTCGGCCCGCCGTCAGCGCCATGGGACACAGCCGTCCGCCACCCTCAGGGCCGCGCCCTGCCCAGCACCGCCCCCGGCCACGGAACAGCCCCCGCTCGGCGGGAAAGACCGCCTGCGGGGAGGGACTGCCCTGGCGAGGTGGCTCCGGGAGCGCCCCGCGGCCAGGGGCAGCCAGCGATCCCACAGAGCTGGGGCACCCCACACCCCGTGACACCTCTGCACCCGCACGGCCCTGGGAGCGCCCAGCACCCAGGGACACCCCTGCACCCCTAGGAGCATCCCACACCCCAAGACACCTGTGCGCCCACACGGCTGCAGGATCGTCCCACACCCTGCACCCCTAGGAGCATCCCACATCCAGAGAGACACCCCTGCACCCTCACAGCCTTAGGAACAACCATAGCACTCACACAGGTACACACCACTCAGAGACACCTACCCAAATGCACCTCTGCATGCACACACCCCTGGAGGCAACATCGCCGGAACCCCAAAGATACACCCTGCACTTACACCATGCTGAGAACATCACCTGCACAGAGATGCAGGCAGAGGGTCATCCCTGCACATACCCTCCTGACTACAAACCCAGGTGTATGGGAATATAGTGGAAGATTTGGCGAGGAGGTTGGTTAAATGTAAATACACTCAAGTGATTTACAGCTGTCTGTAGAAAAAGCACATCACACTAATTGTTTTACTGACCTTGTGTGCTTGATGAGTAGAACCTCTGTGTTAGATAACACAGGCCTGCGAGAAATTCCAGGCACCTTATCACTATTTCTGAGATTCTCGCTTTGTTGTGAAAAAGAGTGGGAAGCTGAGCCTGCCTGAAGCCTTGAAATATAGGCAAGCTCAGCAGGCCCAGTGATCTTCCAGCAGGGCTGAACTTACCAGCGCCTGCGTCCCTGCTTGTGTCACCCCTGCCTGGAAGCTTAGGTGCAACTTCGGACATCCCCCAGTAGAGAGGTAACTAAAATAAAACTTCGCCCTGCATTTGTGGCCTCTGGCTCTTCTTGCGACGTGCCTGCGCATGTGTTCACATCTAGCATCCAGGTACAACCACGCACATTAACACACACGGCAACACTCAGCCCACTCACACACACTGTCCTGTCAACAACTGATGTCTGTCACCACATGCCTGGACACTGGCCACAAAGTCAGCACAGCAGTGGCACAGTCCTCATACAGCATTACCAGCCCCCATGCACGGGCAGTGCGCCTCATCTCCTCATTTGGGTGAGTGGTTATTTACCGGACATATTCTTGAATGAGTTCTTGCCTAACACAGGCAAGTGTGAACCCATGCCTAACCCTCAACTCACTGCCACATGTCATACCCTTGTCCCCTCTTTGCTCGAAATGGGGGTCTCTCAAAGTGGGTACACATGCAATTTTTTGCTTGACAGCCCTCTGAGCATCGTCATTACCACAAGGTGGGGCTCCTGTCTTTCATATCACGACACATCTTCCTCTTAATCTCAGGACCAGATTTAACCCTGATTTTACAATGCAAATCCTCAAGAACAAGCAGTGAGATTTTACAGCAGGTAAAACAGTGCATAGGAGGGATTTCTTTGCTGGCATGAAGAAACTAACTCTTTTAGGCAGTTTGGTCCAACATAGAGTCTGAAAACCCTTATTAGAGCAGCAAAGTCTGGGCACCCTTAAGAAATGCCAGACTACCTGAGTGCTAATTCAACTCGCTCCCAGAGTTTGGGCAGACACAGCACATTCATGTTCAAGTATAAAAACTTGAACCTACTCTTTATGCTAAGTTGAAGCTTATTCTGGCAGTGGTAAAGACAAGAAGTGTTTTCTATAATTTTTTCCAATCCTAGAAATATCACCAGACCCTTTATCTAGGTAAATAATGCACATTTTATCAGGATTTGGATTTCTGACACTTCTGACGTTTTCAGCTGTGCTTTATAGATGATGTACAAAATAAATATACTTTTAACTTCCTTGTAAAGTTGGCATTACCGCACTGCTAATATAGTCTGGTATTCCTTCGTCGTGTTTTTTGAACGCCAGTCTTTCGGCTTGCCCGATTTGCAAACAGCAGCACGGGTGCCACCTGGTGCCAGGCAGGAGTATGAAGAGGTCTTAGGATTTCACTGGGTTTGCTTAAGGATTGCTCCAAAGCTTTCTGTCAAAGATTATTTATATGCAAATGCGCTGGTTTGACTGAAAGTGGGTTAATTTTCTTCATGCTGTTTGTTAGAAAACTTTCCTTTTTGTAGCTAGCATGGTCATTATTCAGTTTAGCTTGAGAACATGAAGATAACACCCCAGGACAGAGTTAATGTTTTTAATTGCTCTGGTCTGAGAGTCAAGGATTTTCTGAACTCTGCCCCCAGGTGTGAGGCATTGAGGAAGGGGGACACAGATGGGGCAGAGCTTGACTGACATCCAGACTGATCAATAAAAGTATTGCATCCCATTGGCATGTTTCATATTTAAGAAGAGTTGGGATCTTCGGCCAGGGTGTCAGAGTCAGGAAAGAGACTTGTTCAGAGGATTTCTGTCTGGGAGTTTCTTTAGTTTGGCCTTTTGCCATCCTGCCATTTTGCAGAGGCCTCTGGGCCTTTCAGTCTTTTGCTCTCTTCTCTTTCTGGGATCGGCTGTTCGGGACCAGGTGCTGCTTCCTGGGACTTGCTGCTCAGTGCGGACAGAATTAATCAGGAATTGCATTTAGTATCTTTTGTTTTATATTATATTTGCATTATATATATATATATTATTACTAATAGTATAGTACTGTTATTTTGTTATTTTATTAAACTGCTTTTTCTCAACTCACAAGTTTCTTCCTTCCCTTTCGATTCTCTCCCCTATTCAGGGGAAAGGGGAGCAGGGGAGAGGGGGAACTGAGCGAGCAGCTATCGTGGCTATATTCTTAGCTCGGGTTAAACCACAACAGCAAACCGCACACACACCATTCCCCTACTCCAGGATTTCAGATTAATGCTTTCCTGAAACAAGCAAACGAGTTGTCAAAAAAACTAAGTATGAATTTAAATAGTTTGGCCTGAAAACCTAGCTGCTTCATTTGCAGACCTTGAAATCTTCTGGAGATGGTGCCCTTCTCTGGTTTTCTTCCACGTAAGACTGATTTTCCTTTTCCACCATCAAGTTTTGCTTTTCTCATGCTTCACCAGGCCACCGCCCACCCTCAAGTTTTAACCCTCTTTTTCCTCAGAGAAAGCCATGACCACCATCAACACAGCTTGGATGTAATCGAGCCTGGAGGCCACCCAATCGCCTGACTCAGCTGACCTGCTGGGCAGGACAAGCACAACCCCAAATCTCCTTTCTTGCCTCCAAGAGAGGAGATGAGTGAAGGGTTGTGTTATACCCTGGGACCTACGGGATGAAATGCTGCAGGGTTGAAGACTCCCTGGAGTCTGTGCAGGATGCTTCCACTGAGTAAGCCCTCAATGCATGGCATGCAAGGCCACCTCCAGCCAGTGGAGGAACATCACAGGGGCCTGGTATCCCTGTTCTCCCTGCTCTGAGTGGCTGGGCTGGCCATGGTTGTGGCGGATCTGCCTTTGCACAGGCACATCTGCAGGGATGTCAATCTTCATAATATATCCCCCTCATTACCACCCTGGCCTCGTGGGACTGTTTTGCAAGGGAGAAGAGTCCTGGCTGGGAGGTACATCCCACAAGGGATTGGGGAGCACTACAGCCCTGTGGAAGCTGGTGTGACATCCCACACACGAAATCAGATGGGAAACTCCAGCTAGGGACCAAAACCAGGTTGGGTCACTCCGGTGGGGACAGGGATCAGACATGGGTGTGTTGAAAATCCGTGGAGATGATCTGGGAGCAGCGTCCCTTGCAGTGTGCTGCATGAACATCTATAGGGCATGGGACAATGCACATCCACAGTTTGGGCACAGGCAAGAGGTACACCTGGGGATATGGGCAATTTGCAGTGCACACCTGGGACAAAAGGGAACAAGAAACCACAACCATGCACACTGCACAGCACATCTGTTGGAGCCACATGCTTATCAGCGCTCCGAATACAATGTGAGTAGCGCTGAGCTAGAACAAGGAGAGTGGCACATCCCTGAAGCAGGGACACAGCTGGGTGAGGTAACAGGGCAGTGACTGCCCAAGGACAGGTGCATTGCTCAGCTGCATGTAGGGAGAGGCTTACTTCTGTGAGCCATTTCTGTGTGGTGCAGTTTTGGCAGCACTGGTGCCACACCCAGCTGTGGGCTGCCAGGCTTCTTCCCAGCCCTGGCAGGGCAGGACCTGGCCCTGTGCAGATGCAGACAGTTCTGGTCCTTGTGCTGCAGTGTTTGGCCCAGTGCTGGTGGTGCTGGTCCCGGTCCCAGTCCCAGTACAGTCCCCAGCCCAGATTATGCTGGTGCTGGAACTAGCAGTCCAGTGTAGTTCACCAGTCCCCTACTGGTGGTGCTAGACCTGGTGCTGGCCTTAGAACATTGGGGTAAAAAACCCCAGGCCAGCACTGCTGGGGCTGACTCCACTGCCACACCAGCGCAGTGCCAGCCCCACACTGGTGATGCTGCCAGTCCCAAAGCAACACAATGCCCAGCCCCAAGCAGATGTGCTGCCTCTGGCCTTGGTCCCAAGATTGTAGCAGCCAGCTCCATGCTGGTGATAGTCCAAGGACCAGTGGGACAGTCCTGGTGAGACAGTACCAGGACCAGGGTACCAGTCCCGGTCAAAGCGCAGCACCTGGCCCTGTAAAGGCAGTGACAGTGCTGGTGCCAGTCCCCAGGCCGTGCAGGACCCAGCCGCATACTAGTGATGCCAGTGCTGATCCCAGCAGCCCAGAGACGAGCCTTGCACCATCCTCATCCTGTCAATGCCAGTGATCGTGTGTGCCGTGCTGGTGCCGGTCCCAGGGCAGGGCGGTCCCGTGCCACCCCTGCTCCTAGCGCGCTGCCGTGCCGTGCATAGCCCCACGCCGGTGCGGTGCCCAGCATCCCGTGTCTCGGCATGCTACAGTGCTCAGACCCGTGCGCCGGCAGCCCGGTGCCCGGTGCCACCGGTGATGCGGTGCCCAGCCCCACGCCAGGGCCGGTTGCAGGTGGCGATGGGGCGGGCCCGGGGCGGGCCCGGACGGGCAGGGGCGGCCCGCGGGTGATGTCAGGCTGATGCTGTCGGTGCGGCGCGCGGTGCATTGTGGGCGAATCCCGCCGGCCGCCGCGACTCCGAGGGGGAGAATGCGCCCGGGGCCGGCCGGCCCCATAGCCGCAGCCGCAGCGTGCCGGGCCCGCGGCACCGAGCCCGACGAGCCGCACTGAGGGATGCAGGGCATGCGCTGTACACGCCGGCCGCAGCGGGAGGCGCCGGCGGCGGCGGGGCCAGGTGAGCAGGGCCCGGCCGGGCCGCGGCTGTTGCGGTCACTGGCAGGGGAGGGGGCGCCTCGCTGGTGGCTGGAGGTATATGGGGCCGCGGACCGCACCGGGCCGGGCCGCGCCGCGCCGGCCCGCTCCGCGTCTCCGCGCAGGGCACTGTGGGAACTGTAGTTCGTCCCTCCGTCCGGTACCAGCTGCGGAAGGGGAAGAGTCCCGCGCGGAGGACTCGGGTTACCAGCATGCCCGAGGGGCTGGGCGATCGCGACGCCGAGTGACGGGCGGGCACGGCCAATGAGAAGGCGGTCCGGGGTGGGGCGAACCATCTGCCGAGAGGGGCGGTGGGGGGTGGCGTGCCGGCAGCTGCAGTGCAGGGGCGGACGCGGCCACCTCCTCGGCGGGGGGAGGCGGGGCGGCCCGAGGTGAGGGGCAGGGCGCTGGGGGGACCCGGGGCCTGGCAGCAGCTTCCCGCGTCCCGCCGCCTCCCACTAGGGCTGGCTGCGGGCCGGCGGCTGCCAGGGCTCAGGGCGAGGCATGGGGGGTGCCCGCCAGGGAGGGACGGGCGGTGGCCTCGCCGGGGCGCGGGCAACGGCAGTGCCCTGTGGGGCCGCGGGCGGACTGAGCGGGGGTGCCCTTGCGCCTTCAAAGGCTCCGCCGAGGAGGGAACGGGCCTGCCGGGTGGTGACAGGTGGCTCCGTCGCCCGCCCGACCCCCGGTACTGGGGTAGGGGCTGAGGTGTGAAGGCAGCTGGCGGCCTTGTGCCAGGCAGCTGGGCTGATGCCTGGGGGGATGTATGAGGGAAACGTCTGGAGGGTGTCAGCGAGGCCAGGCTGCCGGCATAAGCATCCTTCCAGGTATCAGTAGGTACCTGTTCAAACAAGGGCTAGAAAGCCAGCCTGTTTTGTAGAGGCTTTTGGAGAGGGAGCATTTTCGTTCTGTTATTTTATGATAACTTCTTGGTCATAAGGTCATCGAATAGTTTGGGTTGGAAGGGATCTTCAAAGGTCATCTAGTCCACCCACCTGCAATGAGCAGAGACATCTTCAACTAGATCAGGTTGCTCAGAGCCCCATCCAGCCTGGCCTGGGATGGGGCATCTACCACCTCTCTGGGCAACCTGTGCCAGTGTTTCACCACCCTCAGAGTTAAAGAATTTCTTCCTCATGTCTAGCTTGAATCTCCCCTCCTTTAGTTTAAAACCATCACCTCTTGACCTTTAGCAGCCGGCCCTGCTAAGAAGTGTGTCCTCATCTTTCTTATAGGCCCCTTTTAAGTATTGAAAGGCCACAATAAGGTGCATGGGTTTGAGGCGGGAGGCTCATTAGTTTTTGCAGGGTGGGCGATTTTACGCCTGTGTGCGTTGCCGTGTCCTCTGCAGCTTTTTAGCTTGAACTCCTCTGCCGTTGTGTCTTTATTGCTTGCAGTGCCCAGGTTTGCACTGGTGAATGTGACTGTAGTCATTATGCTTTCCCTGCACACAGGGAGAGGACGTATCCGGTAGCCTGGGTCTGACCCACTGAGAACTTTCAAGATGAACACCATGACCTTGAAGTGCATCTTGTGTTTAACGAGGAACCAGTATGCTTTATGAAGCACTGGAGTGACACTGCCACTTCATCAGTGTTGCTGAACTACTTGCATGCCAAGTTCATGACCCCCTGTGGTTTTTTTGGGGGTGGGAATTTCAATACCTGTTGGTATCATGTTTCTGACCAGTCCAAATCTGCTATATGTTAAAATCTTTCTTCTATATTTTTGAATTTCCTTAGGCTTGCAAGGAGGAACTATAGACAATTTGATTGACAGAAGGAAAGGCTTCCAAATTTTACCATTGCACATGAATTTCTTCGTATTCCTTGTACTGTCACTGAAAATGCTGCATTTTGGCAACATACTTCTTAGTGAGTCACAACAGAAATTTTCAGCATAAGAACTTTGTATGAATGAAATTTAACCTCATGTTGCGTGTGAGATAGCGTGTGCTAATGCTCTCTCAACACTAATGCTTACAGATGCTGTGCCTATACAGGTGCTATGACTAAAGGATGGTGTGCAGCAGTACTGTCTTACTAGTGGTTATTCACCACATTTCAATGTATCAGCTTCTTTTAAGGCTGTATCTCTGTATAGGAGGGGCAGGTTATGAATTATGTGTTAATGTTTTGGCTTTTTTTATTTTGTGTGGCAGTGATCATCCAGCTCATAACAAGCATTGTTGTGCTGATGTATGTGGGATCAGAAACTTTTGACATGCAATGCTCATGAATGGTGTATGTGGTGTCCACTGCTGTTACTTTTATGTTCTGTGTGCTTTTGCGTGCTTTATGATAATATCCTTCCTTCAGGATTGGGCAAAGTTCCCGTTCTCTAACTGTCAAAGAAAAGCATCTTTCCCTTGCAGGGAATCAGGATCAGTCTTGGGAATACCTGATTAATCTTTTTTTTTCTTGCAACAGTCAGCAAGAAGGAAGTTGGATCCTCATCAGTACTCTTAGTGCTCCGGTAAGGAGATCTCTGGTGTTAGGAAACCTATTTCACTAGCTCCCACGGTTGATGCTGATGAAGTGGCACTCATGGCTTATGTGTGCATTTCCTTTCCCTTCCCTCTCCACGCTGACCCTGGTGTTTGATGTTGAAGGCAGGTCTGTCTCTACACTGCAACAAGAAGCATGGACCTTTCTTCCAATGGAAGTGCTTGGTACTAATTTTTTTTTTCCAAAGCAGGAGTGATCAGACAGATCCAGGAAGATCAGAATTCCTCTTTCTTCTTTATCTTTAGTGCTGGGTTCATTCTGTTTCTTGTCCTCTTACAGAAAAATTGCCACGTGGATTTATAGCTTATTGGGTAGCCCACTGCTCTTTTGTGCGTCTTGCTATGGGCTCACCTCTTTAATTGTGTCCTGTCATTTTTCTGCCTTGGTCTTATTTGTGTATGCACCAATGTGCAGGGTCCAGATAAACTCTACAGGAATGGCTCCCCAGTCTGGGAAGGTCCTAGATTGGATTAATTTGCCAGAGCTCCATAATGACCTTCCAGTAATGTTGATTCACTTTGAAAACAGAGCAGAAGACAGAAACTAGGGCCTTATAGAGAGATATGCCTCTATAAAGTCCTCAAAGGCTTTGTAAACTGTTCCCTCATTTTTAAGAGTTTGTTTGCTTTATTGGTTTCTTCTTCTTTGAATATTGCAAGGCACAGCCCAATATTTGCTGGGGTGACTGTGGAAGCATTTACTTAAGGGGTGTTTAAACTCTGCTGGTTTACTGAATAAGATACAGAATGGGCACGACTAGTGCTTCTCTCCCCTTCTTGCATCAAAAATAACTAAAAAGTGGGTATTGCACTGAAACATCCTAAAATCCACTTAACATTTATTGCAATTGGACAATGACATTTAAGATTGCTTTGGGAGAGAGGAATGGGGAAGACCACCTATGAGGCCTCACTCCATAGGGCAGAGGAAGATCGGAAGAATCTGTTGGATGTTTATTTAAGCCTTAGGAAGGAGAGGTGGGAGGTGAAAGAGATAATGAGACAAGGGAGACCCTATTTGGGTTCAGATGCATATAAGATTCTCAGTAGTTACAAACTGGACAGCGACAGTCCTCCATGTAATGCAGGACCACTTCTTTGCTACTCAAGAGCTGTTTACATGGGAAAGGGTCTTTTTGGTACTTGAGAAGGAAGATGTTGACAGCGTGATGGACTGTTGATGTAATCAAATAAGATTTGCTTGGAAACCTATTTCTTTTGGTGTCAAGCCATGTCATCTTTCATTTGGTGATCAATATGAATGGAACAAACTATAGATCATAGGTTGAATGCAGCTGTATAGGTGCAACAGGGAACAGAGGGAATGCTTGTGGGTGCAGATTTCCTCTTCTTCACAGAAATGGGGCAGCCAGCCTTAAACAGTTTTAGTGTCAGCCTTGACAGATGGAAGTGTCTGCGTGACAGTCAATGCTGGGAGGCTCAGCATCAGCCCGGAGGCTGTGTGTATAGGAAAATTTGGTGGCCTACCGGTCAGATATGAAATGGTTGCGAAAGGGATAAGGAGAAGTTAATGTCTATTGACGAGATTTTGATTACAGGATTATAAAGCCAGCTGCTCAGGCCAAAACCTCGTATTGCTCCAGTCCTTTTTCTACCAGTGACCAAGAGATGATGCTTAAGGAAAGGCTGAGAGGACACGTATAACATGCTTGTCCCACTTATATCCTTCTTGGTGTTGCAGTCTGCAGGTTTTCAGTCTTTTTATTTGTTAGCCTGAATAATTTTGTATGTACACAAGATGTGTCGGTTAACAGCTCTCTGTTGTGAAACCTAGCTATGCATTGCTCTGTGTCTTATTCTCTTTTAGACAGTTATTAGTTTTAGAGAAACTTCATTTTTTTCCTGGGACATCTTCATTTTTAAGGCCTTTGGTCTGTTACCATACCAGAAGGTTTTGGGCTATCCAGAGACATTATTATCAGAGAGATGGCCCTATCTGTTGTGCTTGTTGAGTATTCCTAAAAGCACCTAGCCTTTCCTAATAGGTCTATAAATCATCACTTCTCCCCCCGCCTGCCAGTTAGTTTTATTTTTTATTTTCAGTTTTCTGAACGTGTCTGGTGTGAAAGTAAGACTCTTTTATTTTCCAGGTTCTCTGCAGAGCTCTTTAAAATAAAAAACAACAAAAAATCCTTGGCATCTTCTTTCTTATGTTTTCTATATTCAGTTTTTCTATTTTTTGTCTGTCTGTCATCCATCAGATTGGCTGGCTGGCCTCTGGTCAGATACGTGTGGAAAATATGTAGCTTTTATCTGTAGAAGTTTGCTACATCTCTTTAAAATCATCAAAAATAATGATTTTTAACTTGGAAGAATGTGTGCTGCTTTCTTCTTTTGCACACATATTCTATTTTAAAAAGACTTTTTGTTTGTACAATAAGTCAATTAGAATTACAATGAAGCAATTTAAAGGACCGAGCAGAAGTTGCACTAGCCAAAGACGACGACTTTTTTTTTTTTTTAAGGTGCTGTATTTCAGTTCTTTCACAATGAAGTTGGGTTGTAAAGTTACTTTTTAAAATCTTGGTGACATGTCCTGATCTCCATGAGGAAACCAAAGTTCCTCATTGCTGCCTGTTTCCTAAAGGCACAGCCCATCTGTTCTCCCATGACAAATCACCATTGCTGCTTTATTCTGGACCAATGGGGTAGTTTTACTACTACATTTTTCCATTTAGGCTTGATACAATTCCTTTATCTATCTATATATCTATCTCCTTTAAATCTATTTTTTTTCTTTAGTATGTAGTACTATTTCTCTCCTTGACTGGCCTTTTTGTGTACCTTATTCCCTGGAGTGCCGGAGAATGCCACCCTGTTAACAGGTTCTTGGGGTACATGTTACTTCCATGTTCTCCCTTGAATCCATACATCCTAGTTCTTCACCTTACTTCTGAGTCCTATTTAATCTGTTTGGGTTTTGCTGTTTTTTTTTTTGGGGGGGGTCCCATTTAAATATCACGTATCCCTGAAACTGCTCTTTGAGGGTGGGGTGGAGTTTCTTCTAGAATTCTGCCCATTTTTCCCTGCCCTATTTCAGAAGATACAGAACTTTGGATTTCATCCAGGCTATCATTCTTGGCCTTTATACCATTGAAAGCCACACAGATCACACTTGCCAGCTTCTCCCTGGGCTGGTATGGAAATGGCTGTTGTGAATTAGACCACCCGGCATGTTGCTTGTGGTCATGGCCAATGCTGAATGCCCTTGGAGGGAGCCAGAGGTTGGAGCTGGTGGGTAGAGCTGTTGTCCTGGAGTGCTCTTTGAGCGCTCAGTCGCTTTCAATTTAGTGATTTTTTTGGTCAGAGATTTTTGTCATCATATTCAGTTGTCCACTGCTGGCAATTTTTATGTTTGTCAGGGTTTTTTTGTTTTTTTCCCTGGGAATTTGTCCAGTTCTTTGGAGTCAGTGTAAATACTAGCCTCCACTGCATCTTGCAGCAGGACCTTGCACAACTCCTCTGTGCTTTGCATTTATTTCACACATGCCACTCGCTAGAGTTGCCTACTGCTGGAAAAAGCAGTAAACAGTCATTTCTTGTTCACCTTTTCTGTGCAGAACTTGGTTGTGTAGACCTCAATCACACTGCACATCAACTTGTGGTTCTTCCTAAGAATCTGCCTCCCAGCACCTGGAGTACCCCTCTTGCACCTGACTGGCAGATCACTGTGCTCTTCTTTCATCTCTAAAATTCAGCTGTCTGCCTGCCAGGTTGCCTCTGCAGCCTTCCTTGTCCTCTGCCCCACATGTGGGTGTTGTGGTGTGAGAGGATGTGATACCACCATCCACTGATAAGGTTTTACCAGCAGGATCATTGCTAGTCACCCTAAGACTTGTTGCCACCAGGTGTCTTCCCCTCCTTGGTGGGAGCATAGTCTGAAGGTAGGAACCTATCTGAAGTTCTTCTCTTCCTCCTCTCCAAACCCCGACGTGTGCACTTCATCCATCCCTAACATGAAAAAGCAATATGTTGATTCTGAGGACGGTGAGGTCCATGTACATCCGTTCAGAGGTAGGTAGCTGTGCATGCAGTATTTAAAGCAGACTATGGCTGTCTCACCTTTCTGCTGCATTTCTGCCCATTTCCCAGGTTCCAACGTTCGTAGAGGTAGTGGAGAGTGTTCAGTAGATAGTTCCGTTGTTTCCCACTTCTTTTAGCATAACTTTTTAAAATTTCACTTCTACAGTTAGGGACTAGGAACTTCATAGTCTTCTTGATGTATATAGTTAAATTCTTAAATGTGTTCTGCTCACTCAAACAAGGGGATGGTGTAGCTGTCTTATACTTCTACCTTCATATAGGCATCAGTGCAGTGCTCCTTTTGATTGGACACTCCATTAAATTGTGTGTTTTGTTTTCCCTCGTTTCATGAAGAGAAAGTTGCTTGTTGCTTGCTTGCTGAAGTACCCCAATCAGAGAATAGAAGTCACCTTTGTGATGACGTTGTGTTAGGAGACTTAGAGCTTTGTGGTGTAATTACATCTTTAATTATTTAAACAGAATCTAGCAGCATTAGACTCTAAAATTTACTAGTGTAGGGGTTATGCAAGTAAGTTATTGAAACTAACTGGTTTCTTTAAATTTTGCTTTCCTTGAAAAAAAAAAGTTGGCCTCAGGCAAAGTTACTCTGCTGCTTTTAAGGAGAAGTGGCTAAATCCTGTGATCTCATGGAAGGCTGAAGGCTTCCTGCTGTGGAGATGGACATGAAGTGTGGCTTGACTAAAGCTGAGATGGATCTGAGGTACTGCTCCTCCACTGTGCTGGCACTTGCGTTTGACTGACCCTACGACAAACCAGTTCAAGGAGCTCTAAGCCAAGGAAATAACCTTATTTATTAGGAAAATAAATAGCTTTTCTGTGGTACAAGTCACTGAACTGGCCTTTGGTGGAATCCTTTGTGCAGATCAGAACTGGCAGGAGAGAGGGGAACTGTTTCCTCTTCATTGCAGGTAGGTTTTTTTGTTGGCTGACCAGGAACCTGAAGCTGTGAATCCAGGGTCAGCGTCTGTTTGTAGGCTTTATGGAGGAGGGAATGTAGCAAATATGGTGTAGCAGTGCTTCCATTGATTCTCAACTTTCATTCATTAGTGACTAAGCAGCCAAAAATGTAATTTTTGGTTTTGTTTTTTGACTGTTCTTTTTGGTTTTAGTAAAATTTACACTAGCTAAAGCATGTCTTTTAAAAGGTGCCAAGCCTTGATCAGAAAAGAGCAAGAGATCTAGACTCCACCATCTGCTTTGTTCTAGGTCCTGTCTTTAAGGAAATCTTCCATGAAAAACTCATTTGCAGTTGTCAGGCTTCAGCTTTTAGCAGAAGATCACAGTATCACAGTAT
>VWYH01000160.1:0-177641 GCA_013399365.1 Pampusana beccarii
GAGGAGAGAGAAAAGCTGCAGTGCCATGGCCGACCTCCCTGTGTGACACAGGTACAGCCTGAGAGCCCCGCTACCCGACAGCTCAACCCACACAGGTCACCCAGATCAGCACCCACGCCAAGGTCACCCTTAATCTCCATTAGCATCAGCCCTTGTTTGTTTTCCACCCTTTACTCCCAGGAAGTTGAAAGCCCAAAGTGCAACAAGAGACACAATTCCTTTCCCTGGACACTTATTGCATTATTAAACATGGATTTAAACAAGGTTTTCTGTCTGAACGCTAAAACACCTTTTTTTTTTTTTCCTCTTTGAGACAACTTTGCCTGAGGGAAACCACTCTTTGTTTTGGCTCAACCGAACGCCCATTAATTCTGTAAGAAGGAGCAGGGGGAAGGGCTTGTGTCTCCACAGATTTATAGTCTTCTCATGCCAACTGGGAAGGAAATTCTCACATGCTCATGTAGCATCAGACTTCTCCCACAAAGCTCATATTTACAGAAGAATGCGAAGTTCCCCAAGGGAGTCTAGGAACTAATGAGACTATGAAGATCTGTTATTTATATTATAAAAGTGCCCAAGATTTTTGGACACTGCGCACATTCAGGGGAAGATGCAGCCCCTCCCCGGCAGGGTTCACGCTCATAGCAGATTACTCACTTTCATGGAAATCAGCATGAGTTTCACGTGTTTTTCTGGAACAGAGCTATTAGTTCACACAACCCAGAGGCAACCTGATGCCTGCGTCTGGCCACTCCAGCAAACAATGAGCCCAGTCATCCCGACCATCGCTGCTGTGCCCAAACTTGCCAAACAGGATTGGGGTTGAGCAACAGGAGAGTCACCCCGTGCCAGGTCCACCAGAACGCGCTGGCAGCGATTCCAGCCAAGTCACTGGAGCTGACTGCGAAACAAAATTGTGCATAATCCGACGGATTTTATGAACTTGTGAAATTGCTGAGAGCCCGCTGAATCAACCAGCTGCCGACAGAGCTGGTGTCATCACTTCCCTTCGAGCCACAACTGATCCATCGTCCTCAACCCATTTTCCGCTCACAGCATTCTTTGCTTGCAGCATTCTTTGCCCTAGAGCCACACAACACTTTTTTTTCCATAAGAAATCCTTTACTGAAGGGAAACAAGTTATTTCACACACCTGAAGGCACCCACTGGGCTTACAGAGCCTTCCAGGATGAAAAAGGCTTATACAGATATTAACTTTCCTTTAATTCACTTTGTATTTGCCTAGAAGTGTCTGGTGCAGATAGTACGAGAGTTTTCTGAAATATCTACCCACAAAGCAGAAGGGGAAGAAAGAATAAAGCACACAGGCTCTTCAGTCCAAGGAAAGGACCAGGATGGGCAGCGGAAGAAAGGGCCAAGTGTATAACAGCCTTCTGGAGGCTGGAAAGTCCTTATCACATCTGCAGTGCATGTGCAGAACAGAGAAACGATGGGCTCACAATTACAGAAAGGAAAATGTGAACTGGAATGAAGAAAACCATTTCCACCAGAAAGAACAAGATTTGTGAATAGGAGAGACATGGCACCTCAGGTTTGGAGGTCTGCAAGGCATTGCTCAAGTGCACGTGGCTGGGAGGGACGAGGCAGCTCCTTGGGGTCCCTTCCAGCCCTATGACCAACACGGAACTCCTGGAAAACCCTCCTGTCCTATCGCCAGGGCTGAGCGGCTGTGTCGTGAACACGGACCAGAGCCAGCACAACCAGAAACAACTGTTACTTCCCAGATCTCGTCCAGGGCAACTCAGCACACAGGATTTGAGGCCAGAAGTGCCCTCGCTCCCAAAACGAATCTTCCCAGAGCTCACATTCTGGAGCTGGCCGAGCCCCCTCCCCTCGGGCAGCACAGCAGTGCCCACCACGGCCCTTGCCACAGCCCTTTTAACTCTGCCTTGTTACTTTTGACTTCTGGTAGGAGTCAAAGCCTGTTGTCATACAGAGGTTTGTAAGTGACGAACGTTTTTCTTTCTGCCTACGGAAAGCTGCCAAATCATAAAGCTCCATCCTGTTTGTAGAGCAAGCCCTGGGGTATTATTTTTCCTGAAGTCAATGATGTCACAGAAATACTACTTGAAAACAGAATCTAAAATTACACTCTTGAGCGCAACACATTCTGGAGTTTTCGTTGGCACTGCTAAAATTGTTCTGTTGTGTTTTTCTGGCACAGGCTATAGTCAGATAATTGCTTGCGGCTAATCTTGAGAAGGCAAAATATACACAACCAGCACAATTCCACTTCTGCTCCATCTTCAATTAAGAAACAAATATTCTCCACAGCATGATGTCAGGTTATCTTTGCCAACAAACTCTACTAAACGGCGCAGAGTGAATCTGGGGATAGGGTGTGCAAGTTTGCCAGGGCCGAAAGCTTTTGTGAATTATTGCATTGCCAAATTGTTTTTAAAAAAAAAAAAAAAAAAGGGAAAGAAAGGTTATATCAAGAGGTCAAAGAGTTTATTTCGCCTGAAAGATTTCAGAATTGTTTCCTCCCTAGAAATGTGTGAATGAGTGAGAAAATGGGACACTCAATATGAGTATCATAGGATTCATGAACAGCCTTGCTCCAGCTAAGCAGCATATGCAGTTTGATTTAATACATTGTCTAACAGAGGTTAATAAGCCTTTAAAAGCCCCATAATTAGTCTCTCTCTGTGAAGAGATATTGTATGGAAAGAACAAAAATGTGTGTATGACCATGAAACTAAGACAGTGCGAGGGTTAATGAATTTGAGAACCAGGGCACCTAGCCTGGATCTGAAGAAGCCATCCATAGCATTTAATCTGTAAAACAACACAAGCTGAGGCTGCTATGAGAAAGGCCAACTTCCTGGACTTCGAGTGAGAACACTGGAGAGTTCGGCAAAACCTGGCTGCTTAATACTGAACGTGGCAATGTTCACTTTCCTTCCTGAACAGAAAAGTCAAAGTCTGCAGAAAAGCTGGAGAAAAATACAGAGGATGCCCCCTTTGTTTGTGCTCAGTATCACAAGTTGTTTCTAAATCAGTGTATTTAATATTATATCAACAGTAATTTCTAATCTCTGAGGCTGACTTGCTCCAGCTCCTGTAGGAACAGGCCTGAGATCCCCAAAGCCCAGCAGCCCGTCCTACAGCCCAGCAAATCCCAGTGTCCAGCACAAACCCAGCTTCCTACCTCTGCAGCTGGGACAAGGCATTCCAGTCCCACGGCCCTATATATTAGCACAATAACTAACAAACTTCTATAGGGGGAAGCAATAGGATGTAAAATCTGCTTATTTAGGTGCATTGCCAATGCTACCAGTGAAACGGCCCCATCCTCCAGCCAGCTAAGATTTCTCATTAGGGTACGAGGAAATTCAGCTGAAGCTGACAGTGAAATGCTTGAAATAACCACCAGCCATGGTTATTTTGGATTCTGGTTTCTGTCATCGCCTGCAAAGCCGACACTACAACACACAGTTTCTGCAAAGGAGAAACGTCGAATTTGTTCAAGATAAGGCCCTGACATGGGTTATTTATTCGCAATCTTTAGGGACTGGTTAGCAAGCTCTAGAAAAAGGCAGAATAGAGAGATTTGTGATGGATTTCAATGATTTAGTCCATCAAGGAGAATTTTCACACAAAGCCACCCTCCCAGCACAGAACCCTTCAGACAAGAGTCACGGCACAGCCGGGGTGGGGAGGCTGCTTAGAGCCCAGGAAAGCGAAAAAGCTGAAAGCTCTTTTTAGCTGTAAGCACTGGATTAAAACAACCAAAAAACCCAGAAAAAGTCAGCTTCCTACCCACCAAAGCATGCTGTCATAATTTAACTCGGAGAAACGCTGCTTTTCTTTTGAGGCTCTTGGGGCATTTTGTTTGCAAATACTCTAGTAGCAGTGATGCATGTTTCTCACACACCAATAACTATTACAGGTTTCTCCTGAGCAACATCTCTACGAGAGGCGATGAGCTCAGGGTCCCTGCACCAGCAGCTCACTAATATCTAAAAGGGACAATAAGTTCCAAAAGCTGTCTCCTGGATTCCCTCGGGCCAGGGATTATTACACAGAAAGCAAAGAACACTTTTTCCTCTCTCAAGGCTATCAGCCCTGCCTTTGCCTGAAGAGCCGCCTTGCAGAGGAACCCGCAGGGAGCGGGGCAGCTCGTGTCCCCCGGGCAGGAGGACCAGGTTGTCCCCAGCACAGACTGGACCAGCAGCACTTCCTGGGGCAGGACACAGCTCAGAGGCAGCACCAGGAGCTCTGCATCTTCCTCCTTCACCGCCCTGGCTCCCGAAGCACCAGGTCAGGGCAGGTGTCACCTTCAGCTGCGGTGGGGACTGAGTGCAGAGAAGGAGGGGAGTGAGAAGAAGCCAGAAGGGGCCTTTTAAGTGTAGGAAATCCGCTAGCAGGATGAAGTGGACACCTTTGCTGGCTGGTGTGCCAGAGCCCAACTTCAAAGCCCGGAAAGCTGGAGGCAGGGGATCCAGAGGGTTTCAGCCTCTCACAGGGAGCTCGTGTTATCTGCACTTCACTGCCTCACATTCGTGTTTCCTCCAGCATCACAAGGAATGTCACCGTGATGTTTTCAGAAGGACGGATGTGTGGGAAGGCTGCCTGAACAACATCGCAGCTCCGCTAGCTCGGTCACTGCTGTTCCAGGGGCACGGATTAAAGCAGCTTGCAGCCCTTACTCATCCCTCGCTCCCACAGGTAGCCAGAAGATGACAGACTGCAGGAAGATCGGTACATTTGCTTTGTAGTCACACAAGACAAGTAATGGCAACAACCTACATGCCCAGCTGCAGCTGGTCAGGAAGTCTGACAACTTTTTTTTTTTTCCATTGTAAAGTGTCATTTTATAACATTCAAACCTTTGCAGAGCAGTTTCAACAGGTACTAGGGTTGGCAAAACTAGAAACAGCCTGTTATCCTTCCATACAGCAGCCCACTTGTCTCACTTCTGTCAAAACAAAATGAGGAACCCTGTTCCCCTAAATCACTGGCAACCGCTGCACACTGTACTCGCTGTTCAGACTAATTTAAAGTTCACAGGTTCACGCGGCTTACTGTGTTATCTTTACTTTTCAGATGAAAGCCAGCAGTTTGGAAATAAGTGAAGCTGCACGAAGACCCACAACAGGGGATGGAAACAAGAGCCTCCCCAGCTTTTCCATCAGCAGCATCCTACCCCTGTGTCTCCGTCGGGCCTCAGCCAGTTTCTCCCACACGAGCCCTGTGCTGCAGCCACCGGGTCCCAGCTGAGAAGGTGGGGTGGGAATGGTCTCCAGGGCTTGCACAGCGGGAGCAGGAGAACTAGGAGTCACCACGTGAGGGCTGTGGCAGTTGGTTCGGGTGGGTTACAGTCACTTCACACCGTTTTCTCACCTGCGTCCCCAGGGAGTTTGGTCACAGTCACCAACGGCCCCTCTGACAAGGCAGGTTTGCACGGCACGGGGGACGGGGAGCAAACAGCGTTTGAACCCAAGAGCTGCGTGTTGGCGCTGCCCTGAGGTCTGTGTCACGGTAAGAGGCCTGTAAGCCTCGGGCTGTACAAACAAGACACACAGGCAGCTCCGGGGCCAGGGCACAGGTTATTTCAGTTAAAGGTGAGGCAACAGACAAATAAATTATGTATGAAATACAAGCGGGCAGCATGAAAGAAGCAGTCCTAGGATATCAGGCACTTATTTGAAGATTGCATCAGCTCAAGAATAGGTTTAAATCTGAACTCTCACCAGTGTCAGAGTTGCTGGCCTTGCTACACCACTTGGAACAGCTCTAAGGCTTGTGCAGCCATTCACTGAGCAAAAATAAACTGAACAAAACACCCACTCCCTGTTCTGGCACCAAAGTAGCTTTAAGAAAGGGAGCAGAAGTGCAGAGGCATGCAGGGGAGCTGCTCTTCTGGCTCTGGTTTTCAGACAGCACTGTGCATAGGAGAGGTGGTCCTGCCATCATTTATTGAACGACAAGCCTGTGCCTAAAAGCAAACCATGCACGTGTTCTATTTAAACATGGTAAACGGCAGTGAAAGCTACAACTCTAACAACAGGGAACAGCAGCAGTTAGAAAAGTGACAAGCAGTTTGATAGAGGATTGGAAAAAAGGCAATCAAAGCAACTACCAGCTTCATGACAAAATCAGGACACATGTGCTGAACGCAGTGGTGACCAACGGAGATCCCAGGGACACGCAGAGAGCTGGAGCAGTGATGCAGCCGTGACATCTAATCTGGGGTGACATCTGCCTCTGGCTAGAGCAGCAAGATTGTTTTTGCTACTAGTGGAACGAAGATTGCTGTGGTCAAGAACCGAGCTGCTCAGGGAATGAAAAATGTAGCAACGTGGAGAGGAAGCAGTAAGGAAAGCAGTATTATACAGAAATATGAGGTACAAAATTAGACATGCCCTGAAGAAAGAGTAAACTCCATGATCTTGGTGGGTTACACATAGCAACTAAGGAAGGAAGGACAAAAATTAAGAAGAAAGGCCAAGTGTCTTGTTTATTATGCTGATATTCAAGCTAGGCTAAGAACCATTTGGCACAGATACCCTCCTGAAGCAGGAATATGCAGCTGCAAAAATTGGAGACCACTTCCAATAACACAACATGCAAGGTGTGAAATCAAGAGAGAAGAAAGATGTGCACAAGCAGAGGCACAGAACGAGCAGTGAGATCAGCTGGGGCTTGAAAGGAAAGACACCTTAGAAAGTCAAAATGAAACATCTCTTTACTGATAGATCTTTGAGACTGCACTAAATTTAAAATCAAGAACACTCAAAAATGAAACATTCTGCAGAGACATGGTTATTTGTAGAGTTTTGGTTAACACCCTTCCTGGCAGTGAAAGGTGTTTAATGTGGTAAAGGCAGGGCGAGAACATTGCTGTTGTCTCCTCCCCGTGCCCCGCACAGGTTCTCTCTGCAGATTTTGCTCTGTGTCTCTGTACAGCCCGCATCCCCACAATCAGAGAGCCTGGAAGGTTACCCAGGTACCAGATCAAAACCACTGTTTGCCAATATATTACATCCCAAGCACGACCCGAAACAGAGCAACCAGACCAGCCCGCAAAGCCTGGGGACAACCTCAGAGCTCGCACAGCATCACCCAGGTGAAGAAAAGGATGCCCCTTTCCAATAAATCCTAGTCTGCCACTGCAGAAGGTCAGGACAGACTCTTCACAGAGTCATAGGCTTCATGCTGTCACTCATATTAATGACGCAATGCTTTATTAATTGGAGTTTTCCTGAACAGCATGTGTAGTATCAGTGACACTCATAATTAAATAGGCAGGCAGCATTTTTTTTTAAATGAGCAGAGAGTTAATTGAATTCTGGAGTCCCTGTGATCAGCTGTGAAATTTATACCTGCAATTTGTGCAGGCAGCAAGAACTAGAGCCTTTGGGGCCTTGTTATTCATCAAAAATAGCCTGATTTATTTGTGCCAAGTATCTCTGTAGGAGGCTCTTGGGCCTGATGTACAGTCACTTTCCTCCAATTAACCTCCTTGGCCTAGAGGGAAAAGAGAATTAGACATCTGTTAAAAGCACAAGCCTAGTCTGGAGAACGTGGGCACATTCCAGTGGAAGGCAGCTCTCGGCTGGTTCACCTCTGGCCACCAGGAGCTGAGGAGTTCCCAGCACGAAATATGTCAGGAACAGCCGAGACAAACCGCGGAGCTGAAGTTGCAGATGACAGGAGGTGGAAGGGACTGGCAGAGCCAGCTGGACCAGCCTGCTCCAGACAGAGCTGCCTTCGCACCCATCTTCCCCGGGAACATCGTCCTGCCTGCTTTAAGGTTCCTACCGCCATTCGTACCGTAACAACTGCTACCCCTCCAAACATCTCGTTTTCCTTTCTCTTGGCTTGCACCACACATATAACCTCCACAGGCACACAACTAGTTTGCAAAACTGGTTCATCTTCAGGTATATGTTGCTTCTCATTTTAGTTTTGGCACCAGCAGTGGTTCGCTCGCTGCTACACCCTGCGACATGCAGTTCGAACAGCCCGGAGAAAGGCAGCCTGACCTCCTAAGTACCAACTTCTCTGTTGAGTTGATGGGTCACATCGGATGCCAGCAAGGACAGAAAGGAGGTCAGGGAGATAAACAGAATCAAAGGCACTAAACCCTGCAAGCTCAACCACAGGCAAAGAGCCCCAGTGCCCAAGAGCTGACAGGGCAGGGGGTTAGGGGCCAGGGACCCCTCCTCTGGCTGACAGTTCCTGCAGTGCAGGACAGCACTTCCTCCCCTTCCCTTTTCTCTCTTGTCTGTGCAAAACCCAGGTCCCAGAAGACTGTGCTTAGGCCGCCCGCTTTTCACATCACCTTTCTTCCAGTCTGCCTCACCTGGGTAAGTCTCTGCAGAAGCATTTCTTGGTGTGAAAAGTTTGCACACACTTTCAGGAAACTTTCCAGCCAACAGGCAGCTCCATGTCAGCATCTCAGGGCCCAGACAGAAGATAAGCAGATAAGAATGTAAGTCTGGAGCTGCATAACGCCTTTTTGAACTTGCTCTTTGGACCAAGAGTGCCCAAGAAACCTTACAGTGGAGCCAGGAACTGATAATGTACTTGCTCAATGGATTTTTCTAGCCTAAGGCTAACTCTGTCAGCAATACCACGTTGTTCTTCACCACTGCACCAACACGCATTAGCTGATCCACCTCAAGTGTGTGGGAAATAGTCTGGAGTTCGGTAGTTGGCTTTTATAAAAACTTCCATCAGGCATAGACAGACCCGCCATGCAGATATTCTGGAGAGCCCACAACCTAAGTAGGTTTGCATGGCACAAGTATAAGCCAGCATTTGTTTAATAATGTTTGATTGTCCAAGATCAAATGGCAGCTGCTAGCCTCAAAAGTGCAGCACAGCCAAATATTTCACCCTGCTCTTGTCCAGAGTCAATTTCAGCATCAAGTTTTTATTTTCACTATGCTGTTTATAGCTATGGGATGTGTGACTTCCGGTTGGGGTTTATTTGTTTAACACTTGATTTCCTTTAAAAGGTTGGAGTTTGGTTTGCAATTTATTTTGACTGCCTTGGATATAAAGTTTACTCTGTCCACCGTCCAGGAAATCCCAGTAAGTATACAAATCTGCTGGAAATCGTGGGTGGCCAAAAGGACACCGATCTAGAACAGTTCTTGTCCCCCATCCAGAATCACTGGTTGTTTTTGGAAACAGTCATAGGGGCGAAACAAACAAAGCCCAGACACACAAACCACTACACACAGACCATACTGACAGTCCAACTAGCTGTTAAAATCTATGTTTCTTCATGGCTAAATGTAGCCATTAAAAATGAGCAGTCAAGACTTGTTAACGACTGTCATAAAGATCTTCAGTGATGCCCTATGACATCAACATGGCAAGAATCCATGTAAAAAGTTTGTATAGAAACCAGTTTCACAGGCAAACTGTTTTATAGACATAAATTCCTTTTTCTGTTTCAACTGGTATTTCTTTATAAATTAACTCGAAGTCAAATGCAACTCAACCACAAGTGCCTTAGGTGGTTGCTTACAAAGGAAAGCAACGGCAGCAACTTTCCCAGAGTCTAGCCTGGGAAGCCCTTAATAGGAGCGTTTATTTCCTTAAGACACACATCCCTGTGCAGAAATGCAGTTGCCACACAACAATTGCAGCACATCTGCATTAGGGAGGATCTCCGGTCGCTTAAGAACCGCTCCAGTGGTTCTGGAGTCTACAGCAGTGTCACAACAAGACTTTCCCCCAGGAGCACCCGATAGGCGCTGAACCACGATTTAAGGGAGGCTGCTCTCAGCAGGTACCTTTGCTCATTAAAGTAGAAAACAACAGCCCGGATCATTTTTGCTGATCCAGGAGATTTCCTGTTGGCCGACTGCTAAATACACGGCAGTCCTCAGCAGCACAGAGCTCACATCCAACCAGCACCTGCAGCGCATAAGGTCACCGAGCAGTAGAAACGCCACAGTGTATTCTCAGAAAAATACATGATCACTGCAGAGAAATACATAACAGGAGTCAAATGCTTAGGAGCACAAGATTCACAGGTCCACAGTCAGCTAAAATAAAACCCCATAGGAAACAACCTGCTACTGCCCAGACGGGGCTGCAAACCAGGCAGATATAATTAGTGCTTATCAAACAGCCTCTGGCACTTGCAGCATACGCAAAGCTACATCTTCGACTTGAGGCGTTTAAGCAGTATTTGAATGCAGTTGCCTTAAGCACGTTCTGTTAGTGAACACGAGGTATCTACACCAGATAACCGGACACCGGAGTCTGGCAGCCAGAGAGGAACACGCCAGGCAGGAGCCAGCGGGACACGGGGCTCCCCGGGCCTCCCAGGCAACAGAATGGGCTGGAACCAGTTCGGAGCTGGAACCAGTTCGGAGCTGCCTTCCAGAAAGTCTCAGACAGCTCATGGACCACAGGCTAAATTCACAGATATGTTAGTTACTGCTACTGCAGAGAAGTCAGAGCACAAATGCAAAAAAGGAGAGGATTTTCATAGCAGTTTATGACAGAGGATCCTCAGGAAGATTTTTCATTGCTTAAAAAAAAAAAGTAGCTATACACCAACGTGCAAACACACAATGAAATCAGAACATCTACTATGAAGTTATTTATGCAACCTCTCTAAGCTTAGTCATACACAAAAACGTTGCATAATAACAAAACCATCAAACCTAATAACTTCCGGGAAGCAGGGGGAAGAAAACACACTTGTCTAACTGTACCGCTTGAAGACACAGCCTCTTTTCTCACTGTGTGGGCAGACAGAACCAACCAAGGTCCAAAATGTCTATGAGATATCAAAGGTTTGCTTCGGGTCTCTTGAAAAATCTCGATCAGCAAGAATTATACAAGAATAAAACTCCAAAAGGCTCTCCTAGTGAACCGTCCGGAAGTCAGCCATCAAGAACCGACCCTAAAGAAGAGATCACCTCCAACCGGGCTCTTTGTTCACCAACCGGCCCAACGGCAGCACAGCAAAGCCCCCGCCTCCCCCCGGGCACCAACACAACGGCCGCCCCAGAGCTCACCCCCCACCCCGGGAACCGAGCGGCCCCAGCCCCGCTCACCTCGGTCCGGGCTCCGCGCACCTCCGTCCGCGTGGGGCTCCGCGCAGCTTCGCTCCAGGCCAGGCCGGGCCCGGGGGGCTCCAGGCCGGGCCCGGGGGGCTCCAGGCCGCTCGCAGCACCGCCGTTCGTCCACCAGCCTCTGCAAAGCAAAGAGAACTCCTAAATCTGCTTTTTCTGGCTGCAAAAGTGCCCGCCAGGGAGACAACCTGCACTGCCCGACCCCGCAGGCCGGGCCGGGAAGGCGCCAGCCACAGGTCCCTTCAATTAGCTCATTAGCCAGCACTAATGGGCCACAGGAGTCGCACGTTGATGGGGGTTAATGGCCGGGCCAGCCGTTTGGAGGGGGGGAAAGGGGCGTTTCGCAGCCAGGTGAGGGCAGGGAGCACCTCCAGCCCCCTTACACACGGGACACCCGTGCTGCGGGGGAGAGGGCCCTGGGGGCGGACCGGGGGGGCCCTCCAGCAGCAGCACACAAACCCCCAGCCGCCGGCCTGGCCGTGCTGGTGTCCTGTCCAGCTCCCAGCCTGCTTGCGGCCTGCAGCAGCACCCCCACCATCCTTGCGGCCTGCAGCAGCACCCCCAGCCTGTTTGCACCCTACAGCAGCACCCCCACCATCCTTGCGGCCTACAGCAGCACCCCCAGCCTGCTCGCTGCCTGCAGCAGCTCGTGAGCCCGCCGTACCCGGCCCGGTTGCCACAAGAGGGGGACAGAGCACTGCCTGGCCTGTGCCCGCCGTGCGTGGCAGCCAGCACACCCTTCCGTCCCCCCAGGCCAGTCCCCACCACTCTCGCTCGCTGCGGTCACCAGTGCCAGGCAGGATGCTCACAGGTCCCACGGCAGCTCGCCCCCTCTCCTTCGCACCTTGGCTGGTCCCTCTGCCATGGCCCAGAGCCAGGGCGAATGATAGTGTGACAGCCACTGAAAGACAGCGAGTGTGTTCCCTTTGCTCCTCACTGTTCCCCACATGCTTGGGGGTGTTGAAAGTAGGGGCTCTCCCCTCTGTTAAGGTGGAGAAGCCTGGTGTGGCCCCACACACCACCCAGAGCTGCCCCCATCGCAGCTCCTTGCCGTGCTGGGGTTCTGCATCGCCATCTGATCAAACACCACAAATGAAGTTGTTTATTTAAAAGACATTTGAGCAGCTCTTTACCGTAAGTGACAAATCATTATTTAATTCATTTGGTACTCATGGAAATAACATCAATCAAAATGAATGCATCTGCTAGCTAAATATGAATGTAATCATCCATTAAAATGTTAACATTTATGAAAACTGTTTATTAAAATGAAGTGATAAGAATCTCATTGTGATTTGACAATCAGCTAATGTCCCCTTAAGGCAGAACTTGAACACTCGATGTTTGGAACCAGATAACATTTTAAATGCCCCATCAGTTTATAACTCCAGTTATTCTGAAACATGATTAAGTCTTTGCATTGCGACCCTGGAAACTGATGTCCTTTTGTTTTTTTCAGTCCTTGTGCACATACATTGCAACACGAGCTTTCCTCTGCAGCCACGTGTACAAACCCCAAATTCAGATGAACAGCAGAAGAGATAAGCACATGGAGATAAGCTGAGATCAAACCTGGTTGGTTTTGCCCTGCGTGATCTAGCAGGCCTCACGTGACAGCAGATGCGCTGCAGTTCGGATTCGGCTTTCACATCCTTGCTACCCAGTGGTCTGTGCCCAGGGAGATACAAATGGGACCAACAAGCCATCCATCTTCTCAGGTGTGCACACAACACATGGCCCTGCAGACCACACTCCATTCTTGTCCTTTTGTACATCCCAACTGGTACATCCGTTTGGACACATCTCGGTGTCCTCTACTTCAAACTCAACCCTTTTTCCTTTTCTAAGAAGGCAGAAGTTCTACATGTAATTAGATAACGTTTTGCTGTAAGCCAGCTGACAACTACAGGCAGGTTTCACGTTGAGTCACACTCAATCAAGCACACGTCGGGCCTGGTTCCTCGCACACGAGTCTCCGCTGCAGCAGCTCGCTGTGTGCCCAGGCCCGCGGGCAGGGACCGCACGGCGTGTTCACCTGCACAGAGATGTTTGGCCTTCCCTTCAATTCAGATTCAAACATGACTGCGACAAATTCACTTGGCATCTGTTTGCTACGCCTAGGGAGCTCTGAGTTCATCCAGGCCCTGAGTTCCTGCTGCACTTTAATCTCCAGACTCAGGACAGCTCAGACATATCTCTGCAGAAACCTTATATGTGCCATTGTCCTTTGACAGGTGCACTTTTATCCTAAAGGACTATTTCCACCGCAATTAATAATGAATTCATATCACACACATCTTGCAAGAACTTACTCAGGAACTAAACTATTTCAGACAGCCCCGAAATTGGTAAGCTTAGTCATAAAGTTCTGTGTTGGAATATCAAGCTTCAAATACTTTCTGGGAATAGGGGAATTTTGTATCCTCATCTGTTTCAGTGTGCACTTTTTAAAATTTTTAAGTATTCTTAACACATAAATAAGGACCTTCTCTACAAATTTCTGTGTTTCAGCTATTTCAGTTGAATTTAGTAAACAGTGGCTTCACAATTCCCAGTCATTTCAGCTATAAACCCCTAATCACCAGCAATTCATTACATATTAGCTTTAATAGGATACATCCAAATTCCTTTGATAACCACGAGGAAATTGTGAGAGCTGTCTTTGTCCTAGAGAATTTCCACTATTATTCAGCATTAGTCAAGCACTAATGGACGTTAAAAAATAAAGAATTTCTGGAGACTGTAAAAAATACATCATTTCAACTTTCCCATGTGACTGAGGCCTTGAGAAATTGACTGGCATAGCTATAACAAAATAATTATCTTGTTATAGCTGTGCCTGTATAACTTCTCCACACAGACACCCTATTCTAAAATTTAAGTGACTTTATTACAGAATAATTACTCAAGGACTTTAGTCCGAAATGAGGTTCTGCACAGGAGACTTTTGGCAGTGTGGCTCTGATGATTTAAATTCACCATACTAAGCAGGTGAATTTTGCTGCACAGACTCTCGGGAGCGTCTGCCAGCAGTACGAGATAAGATATCCCAATTCCGCAGTATCTGAAAATTGAACTTCTGCATTGTACAGGGCACAGCATCCTATTCTGCGTGCACTCTTGAACAGGCAGGGCGTCCGCCGCCCAGGGGAATGGCCTCCCGCAGCGCGGAAGGACAGACAGACACCAGGCAGCTGTAGGAAAAGAAGTGGGGCTGGGTAAGCCTCGGGTCACATATTTCAAGTCAGTTGTATTTGCAAATATGAATTCTGGATGTCCAGCCTTCCCAGCCACTTGCCTACACTTTTGGCTAGAAAAATACACCTCTCACGCCAAATTTGCTTTCCTTGCTGGTGTTCCTCTACCCGGCTTTCAGCAGCACGCAGGCCTCGCGTGGCCTCCAGCCAGTCTTTACGAGATGCCCTCAGCGCACACCGTGGACGCGCTGCCAAGCCTGCCTGCAGCAGTGTCCCCAGCAGCTGCTGGCTGCCAGCCGGGCCTGGCTGAGTCACCGCGGCCACCGATGATTCATTACAGCCACCGAGGAGCCGCACAAGCCGCATTCTTTTAACGAGACTTCACACGCCTCCATTAACAAATGCTGTCACAACTTGGGATGTGGAGGCACAGAGAGAACCTCCAACCTGGAATGCACAAGGGACTCAGAACATCCTCGTCCTCCTCGCATCGATGACGCGGCGAGCGGAACGAGGAGCCACGTCTTGCCTGAGCTCAGCAGCAGAAGCAGCCCCGTCTCTGCACAGAGACCACCCGGGAATCTCGGGTGCTTCAGGCGCAGAGTCATTTACCACGTGTTTGAAATTGAACTAGTGCAAAGATCTTGTTCGGTCCCAAAACGCAGCTGAGCTAACACACAGGAATCAAAGGAAACAAGCAGCCCTATTAAAAGCAGAATCAGTGAAGCCTGGTTTGCTGTGCATTTGTCTTTCAAAGTTGAGCTCCTCTGTGGATTCCCTCATGCCTAGAAGACTGAGTTGTGCCTTTTCCTTGGCAGACAAGGGTTTAACAGGCTCTCCTTTGCCTACAAAATGCAGTACATTTTCTTGATTGTAAAACCTCACTCCCTCCTAAATCTAATTTACTTGAAATTAAACAAAAGCTGTATGTATCTGTTAGAAACAGTAAGCATTACCCATTGGTGAAGGCAAGCAGATTCAGAGGACAAGAGCACAAGAATGGGCTTATTTATAGAAGTTCAAGGCTTTTGACTCGTGCAATTCCTGGATCAAAGACTTTCTGGATACTTGGGCAGGTGAATGATTATAGCCTGTTCCAGCATTTTTCCGTCTGTCAGACAAGGATAGTATCACCCCATTCTGCAAAGATATCATGATATTTGAGTATAATAATCATAAAGGCATCTGCAAACCAGGCTAGGTAATTTATGTTCAAATCAATTTTCAATGGTAGTAGATGTTCCCATTTTAGCTCCATTGGAGAGTGAAGGGGAAAAAAAAACCACCCACAAACAAACAAACACCACACACACCAAACAGGGAAATGTATATCTCCTTAGCAAAGAAGTAAATAGCTGCACCTCACCTGTCCAGCGAGCGAAAATTAGAAAATGCTCAGTTTCCGCCAGCACCCTGACCCTCAGGTCTCAGTGAGCTCTGAACTGCTCCCAGCACAGCTGGGGACAGGCCTGGCTGGAGAGAAGGGACAAACTGGTTTTCTGTACAACTCCCTTCTTAGTCCGAAATCAGGGGGAGAAGCCACACATGGAGCTTCCGATTTCTAAACAGCTTTCTTGAAGTTACTCCTATTTTCCCCAGAAGTTTTGACATTCCCCATTCTGGACTCCTACTAACACCATAACTCGGGTTTATTGTAATAGGGGGGGAAAGGGTTTTGCAGCATTAGAAAGCAAGGAAATACTGAACGGCTCACGCCTTGCAGCAAAGTGTGATCCAGGCTCCACAGCAGTCAGAGCCAGCAGCCCAGCTAACATCAGTGGGGCAGCGATTTCACCCCCGGGGCTGGGTTTTGGTTTGTGTTTGTGCTAAAGAGCCTGGGAACCCGTGCTTGCTAAGGTCAAGCAGGCCTAGCAGGGCTGACACAACACACTTCTCCCCTTTCAGATCGCAGACACAGCCCAGGCCGCTCTGTGTGTGTGTGTGTGTGTCTGCCTCTGAATTATTTAACTGTCCAGCTGGTTAAAAATAGCACAGCAGCAACTCCGTTTCCAGCTCTGAGCGTTCACGGGCCGCCAGGCCCAGCCAGGCCCAGCCAAGCCAGGCCAGGCCGCACATGTGGCGGGGCCAGCGGGGGTGCCAGAGCGGGGAGAAGCGCGTTGCCGCAAAGCCCAGTTCCAGCACGGTGATATCAGCCTGCGGAAGAAAAGCAAGGCAGCCTCGGAACATTATGAAGCTGCCAAAGAAAACACTGTCTTCACAATGAACAAAAGTCTGATTAATTATTAATTGCCTGCCAGCTAATTAGCATTCCCTTGGGCAGCTGTCTACAGAATGCCTTATATTTCCAACCCACCCCAGGCCAACTTCATCTATGCAAATGGCTTTGGATCAGAGTTAGCAACTGATTTGTTGCCTGAAACAAGTTGTTCCCCTCCCCTCTCCCCATCTCCTCCTGTCACCCCCTCTTTTCTCCACCCAGGGACTTGAGCTCATTACAGCATCAGCTGAGCAGAAAACACCCCTTGCTGACAAATCTCTTTCCCGTTCTGGTGCAAGTGGCGCTTTTCTGAGGGAGCTGGGCACCTACCTGGTTTGGCTGCTGCCTGGCCAGAGATTTGGGGGGAGCAGCTCGAGGTTGCGAGGAGCTGATCAGCTCCACAAGCAGGGACCGAATCTTGGCTTTAGAACCGAAGGCAGCGTTTAGGGAACTGGGCGTCAGCTAATGCTTGCATTCAGCTCCTATTAGCATTAATGGGACTTACGCACATGCATCAAGGGCAAGCAGACCGCTTTACGAGAGCAAAGGCATAAATTACAGCTAAGTACAGGCAGAGCATCTTCACATTCTACCATGTGAAGATGCACTTTCCATTTTAAGAACTTGTCAGCTTTTTTTTTTTTTTAAATGGAACAAGCCAATGCAGTTGGTGAACTACTGCAACCAAACATGAAAGTATCTCAGTTTACCTGTCCACTGCTCCGCACAGGCTCTCCACAAACCTGCACAAAGTAGGATACAAGGGTTTGCTGTTTTCCCTGAGAACTTCAGCCAGCCTCTGTATTTTGCACCTGACACCTGAGTGTACCTGTCACTCAAATTCATCAGATGAATATGTGCTTGAGAGCTTAGCAGGAAAGCAGGCAAAGTTTGTAAGGGCAGAGGGTGATGGAACCAAGGGTCAGCTGCAGAGTGGTCTCAGGTCTCAACTCTGACCATCAGCGCCCAGGTGTCCCCGAGAAGGCAAGGTGACCGGGAATGCAGCGGTGGCCATGGGAACCGCAGCGGTGGCCATGGGAACCCCACCAGAGCTCAGGCTGGCGCCGCAGCTCCAGAGCTCCGAGGAGAGATCACGACCCGTGCAGCCCAGGCGGGTGCTGAGAGCTGCCAGGGCGAGCGGAGGAGCCCTCATTCACCGCAGCACGGATCGTCGGGCACAGCGCAGTTTCCTGGGCTGCTTACACGTTTTTTCAGAACAAGGCATCTAAGACTGCGTGTCCTGGCTGTTACTGCAACATAAACATCATAAATGGACTGTTTTCCCACCCCAAAGCCAAAAGATCAGTGCTGATGCAGCAAGACAGTTGAGTTGTTTTCAGAGAGAAGAGACGTAATCTGTGGGAAGTGCTTTGGTTTTAAGCAAGGAACTTGATCTGCTGAGTAAAAAATAAAAATGCCCCGATTACCACAGTCAAATTCTTATTCTCATCCTACAGGTTTACTGTGTCAGCTGCCCAGCTCTAACACTCCACTGTGCCAGGAAGGCAGCACATTAGTCAAGCATGAGACCATTAAGTTATACCTCTATAGATATGGGATATAACCCCTTGAAATATATAGGCACTGCAGAGGAGCAGAGCGTGGGTTTGCAGTACCCCTGTTAACAGTTCTGCAAAGAACCTGCAGCCACAATGCACAGCTAGATATTTTATTAGACTACATTTTCCTCACGTACATGAGTCATATAAAGTACATAAACTCATGAAGTCCGCCTAAGACTAGCATAAATCAGGGATAACACCTCTGAAGCCAAAAGAGTTGCACCGGGCTGAAAGTGGCATAAATCAGAAGGTGATCAGGTACACATTTTCTTTAAGGCAGACAGACCATTAAGTGGCTTACATAGACTCCTTATCACATTACAGTTCTGTAAGGTAAATAACAGTCACCATACACTGTATATAATGAATTGCAGCCTGCAACATACAACAAATGGCCATTTTTCTCAGGGAATCTCTCAGCTCTGAGCTCTGGGACCAAAAATAATGGGCAATATTCTCCAGCATTCATGTGTGACATCCCATTAGTATTAACAGGAGGTACGTGCCCAAAGTCGGGATGTATTCATCAGCAATCTGAATTGGGTGTTACTGAGGCTCCCGATGAACGTTCTGGCTTTATCTCCAGCAATGATCCTCCTAGGGAGCAGCCACAGCTCTTTACCCACCTTCGCACAGGAAAATATTTGCTCAGTGGCCGGTAGAGCTGGAATCGGAGGGAGCAGAGCGGGGGTGTCAGCCCGGAGCATCGGCCTTGTCAGCCGCCTCAGCCTGGCACTGGCGGCCCAGCTCACACCAGGCTCACTGCGGCACGCACTGAGCGCCCGCTCCAGGACTCGAAGCCTGGATGGCAGCTGGAGCGTGAAGAGCGTAAAAGAAGTGAAGTGACCACGAAGTCACAGGGCAGATCAGCAATAGAGCTAGTGAAGCCGATGTCTGACCCTACAGCCAAATATTCTGATATACGCCAGCACCTTCCTGCATTTACCGCACCCGTCACCTCAAGGCCTTGAAGTCTCTTTTGATTGCCCTCTGGTGCATGAGTACACAGCTTTGTTAACAAGAACAAATTGCTTCCTGCCCTGAATTGCACCTAAGAAGAGCCCTAAGCTCCTTCGAAACTCAATATATACCACAGCATATGTGCTTGCTAAGAAGGTCATTAGAACATATAGACTGGGGAGAGTGGCGTAGCAGGAGAAAATAAATGCAAAAATAAGATGCAGTGGAATCTGTGCGAGAGAAAAGAAGTGAGAGACGCAGAAGGCTGGGAGCACTGCTGCTTGAAATAATTCTTTAGAAAAGAAACAGCACAGCTGCACTCCTTATCTTAAACCCCGGCGTCTGAAAGCGTGAACTTTGGCAGTGCTATTCCTGCCCTACCCAGCATAAGGATCTGGCACTATAGGGTACCCTATGGAGAGCCAAAGTGAGACTGACCATCCAGCCTAAAGCATCAGGTCCCAAGATTTTGGAGGTGTCGGCTGTGCAATTTAAAAAACGTGTTTCACAAAGACTTTCTTCACTGCAGTAATACAGACCACTTGCAGCTCTAAACGCAAGGGCTTAATCCCAGAGTTACCGGCCTGTAGATAGAGTGTCCGAGAACAGTGCCCGTAACTTTGACAAGCTGTAATTAGTGTAATAGAACAATGTAAATAAGACTCTAACTTAAAGATGATTGACAGTGATACAATAGAGGGGTCAGGGGAAGCTAAGCCAGAAATTCAGTGTGCACCCCCTTGAGCAAGGAATTTGAGTGCAACTAAAAATAGAAGGTGAGACTATGTGACAGCTAAATTGCCAGTGGTAGCTTAGCATGGATTCGGTTACATTGCTCAGCGACCCTCAGTGAATTAAATAGATTGAAATGCTAATGATAGAGTGAATTCCCAGTACAGAGGTAGAATAAAGTAGTCAGATTAGGTTTCAGACAAGGTGAGTTCAATGGCAGCAGAGAGATCAGTTTGTTTAGATCAAGGTACAAAGGTAATTTGTCTAGATCAGGGTAGCGAGATGTTTCTTTAAAGCTTAGGGGCTCCCCCATGTTGAGTAACATGCTGAAAACAGCACAGACCTGACAAGCTCTTTCAGTGACTGTTATTTTACGTGATTTCTATCAACATTGGAGCATTTTTCACCGGTCTCAATGCGCTCTTAATGGCATAGTCATTTATCTCCTAATTAGTTAAATGTGACTCTGATGACAGATATGTGATGGTTCACCTGGGCTGTCACTCAGACTACTTATTTCTTCTCATCAGGTATTCTAACCAGCATATGTCTTCCGTTAAACCATAGCTGTGGTTTACAGGCTCACTTAGACCATGGCATCACAGCTTCCAAAGCAGGCGGAGGTTCATCCTCACTGCTCCTCCTAAAGGTCAGGAACCAATATTGCCACAGGAAGCAGACAGGCCTGATAAGTGTCTTACCTGCCATTGCATTGGCTGAGCCCAGGACACCTGCTTAAGGAAACTTAAACCCTAGGCTAATGATAATGCAAAGCAATACCCAGAAAGTACACACAAAAAATAAGAACTGAGCCTGAAACTCCATCCAGGGTTCAACCGTTTAAAACAACCCTGGATGCTCTCCAGAGCGGGTATATTGCTACATAAATTCCAAGATCAATTTAGCCTTAAACAACTGATCCATCCCTTCTCATCCAAGGTCACACAGCGAGTCAATGCCATTAGATTAAAAAAACCAAACCAACCGAAAAAAAAACCACACAAAAAAAACCTCACACACCAAACTTGAAATAAGATGCATTATCCTAGCAGTAAGGGCAATTAAAGACCTTATTTGACAAGATAGGGGGCTCACCATCACTTGGAGCTTTGAAAATGAGACTAGGCATCTTTCTAAAGGATGTGTTTCAATTCACTACCCTTGTAATTCAGGATAGTTATTCTCATAAGAAAGTGACATTGCAACTTGTCATTTGACTATCAATCAGCGGTGTCATAACACTTCAGTGTTGGTTGTCTGTTTCCACTACAATAAATAAATAAGAATTATGTGTGCTAGTGAAGAAAAAGCAATATAAGCCTGTATAAGGTGGTTTAGTCTCAGTATTACTACAGGAAAAAGACTATGTGGCCAGTATTTTGGAACTGTGCAAGACAGCTTTGGTGACTGGCCGTGACCCACCATCCTCAGCACCAAAGGTTACCAAGAGCCTGGGACTAATTCTCCCCTGCGATACCAGTGAAAATCTGAGTACCTACAGTGCCTCGCACCAGAGAGGTTGGCAACAGAATCTCAGCCCTTGTGGTTCCAGGCCTAAATGAGATTCAGCAAGTGGAAATAATTCTTGAGAAGCAGAGCCCTGATGTGCTCTCTCCATTCATAGTAACAGTCCACTTCACGCCAAGTGACTCATTACCATGAGCGGAGGGAACGTGATTCAAGCAGAAAAATACATGTAATTTGCATAGATTACTTTCCCACTTGGTTTCCGTGCTGTGGAGTAGCAGGGACTGCCTTCAAGACAGGAAAAAAAGGATAATCCCATGAGTAATTCTTTGCTTAAGTATTAAGAGATGATAGATCGAAGAGACATTGGGATGTGCCAGTCTAGGGAGAAACAAGCAAACAATCAACCAACAAAAAAACCAAAACCCACCACACCAAAAACCAAACCAACAACACACTGTGAAGAAGGAAGCCTTGTGTTCCACTTATTTCTAATGTTGTGGGAGTGAAATGAAACTGGTGTTTGAAGGACTTGCAAAGTAGGGCATAAGTGTTTCTTTGCAACCCGTGGAAGTCAGTGCTGGAAGAAAGCAAGAGGAGGCGGCCTCAGGCATGAATTGGTTGGATTTCAAGGTCTGTTGTCTTGCCGGGCTGGCTGTGGCTCGTGCTCCGTTCACTGGTGACGCCATCCTCCTCAGCCCTGTGGAACCCACCCCACGCAGAGCTGGCTCGGCTCTGGAAACGAGCTGATCTGCAGACGGGCACCCCGCTCTGGGCACCGCAGCATCCCACAAGACGGAACTCAAAGAGAGCCTTCGGAATTCGTGTATCAGACCGTTAACCTAAAATGAGGATGTGTATATATACAACAACTTATAACTCTGCACTGAAACACAGTACCTGCAGTGGGTAGTTTTATAATTCTATTGCTGAAGCTCTTGCTGGCAGAATCATGATAGGAACAAGCAGCTGGTTCCAGTAAAGTCACAAGGGCAAACCCAAACTGCTTACATTGTGCATAAATGGTTTGATGTGACAGAGCATGGGGAAAGCAGAAGATCCATCAGAGAAAATAAACAGGAAAGAAAATATTACTTCAGAACAACTCATCTCAAGTAAATCGAGCTTTCCAAAAAAGCAACATGCAAACTATTCAATTTCAAGAGGTTCATCCTGACTCCAGGCAATGTATGATGCTCCACTTGACAAACAAGCCAAGCTCAAGAAAACCATCTTTGCTAGATTAAGAAAGCAAGGAGGGATTGGGGGGAACTGAAGTGACACGTGGCTCACCAGATACAGGGCTTATTTTACTGTAAGAGAACAGTCAGGCTTTGGATGAGGCAGATAAGCATACAGACCCGAAACCCACAAAACACTTCCCCGTGCTTTGAACCAACTGCAGAGTCAACAACGGTGTATTTTAAGAAGTATGCAGAAGCAAAGTTGCACCTCCTTGCAGAAGCACAAAGCAGACACACAAACCAGCATCCAACTACAAACCCGTGGCTTTGCTCAGCTTTCTGTCTAAGGGTTTATATCCCATCAAGTCTGCTCCCTTTGCCTTGCATTTCTTATCCTTCTGACCTGTGGCTCAGGGGTGGTTACCTACCTAAAATGGTGCTGCTGCTGAAGAGCAGGGTCACCGCTGCTCTCCTGAGGGCCGGGACGTGTCACGGCAGGGCTGGCCGAAATCACACCCTCTACAAGGCACGCCCTCAATCTTCCAAGTCATTTTTCTTGAACTGTGTATAAGAAACCAGCTGGAAAATAAAGAGAAGACAGGTAATAGGAGGGCACTGCAAAAAATAAATAGAATTCAGCAATAACAGAGCAAAAATCAAACCCCTGTGAAATGTCTGAACATCAGCCTCACATTTTGATCTGGTTCAAAATAGGGATGCATTGTGTGCCCAGGAAAACCAGGAGAGGATAGCAAATACTCAAGTGTTCTCCCAGCACAGGAGTATTCCCAGTTCCCACAGCCCAGGTAGTCTCAGAATTCCTATCATTACCCTTCCTGTTCTCACCACGTAGTTCAAACTCCTTTGCCTTCCCAGAGCGCTTTGGCTGTGCTCCCAGCTGCACGGGGTTCATCTGTTCGGAGAGTCCACTCCCAACAAGGAACATCACCCAGGACCTGGGCACAGAGGGAGCAGCAGCTGCTTGAGAACTTGCTTTTCAATGGAAAAGTGCTGCCCACCCTGGGAGACCTTGCTGCAGGAGGGACCACAGCTGATGAGCCCATTGCTTCCAGCTGACAAGCACGAGTGTGTGGGCTCTCCAGAGCCCGCAGAGGTTCAGCAGCTCTTTGGGAATCTGCTTCATTCTTGCTGCAGGGAAATTCCAACAGACCCGCTTCCAGAGTGTGTTTAATAACATGCACTAAAACATCGTATGAGCCACATCAAACAAAACAAACTGGTGGCCATGGGTTATTTTGATGTGAGATTAAATCCTCTTGTAGGCAATCTCTGCTGCAACCACCTTGCCAGGATTTGGGGGCCAGCAGATCCATCCCTAGCAATGTCCTCCCACGTCTTGAGCTCCTTCAGCTTGTTTCACCTCCCATCCTGGTAGATGGCCAATGCTCAGGGTCCACACGTCTGTTCTTTTGTGGAAGGGGGATGAATCGGCTCTGTCCCATCTCTGTTGCAGAAGGGCCCTACGAAGCACTATCAAACAAACACACAGCATTTTTCCCAGTACCAGCTCCTTGGCTTTCCCTGAGGAAAAGGTTTGCTAGCAATTTTTTTTTCTTTGGTCCCTTTCAGAAGATGGGAAGGAGGAGGTGAAACCAGCAACAAGCCCTTGTAAGCACAGCTACGACCCTAAGGGCTTCTCCACATTAAAGCTGACAGAGCAGCAGCTCCTACAGGCTGCGACTGTGGTTTGTGTTTGCACTCTATTCTTTAATTACAACAGTTTACAAGACCACTTGCAGCTCTGTCTTGGAAATCAATTCAGATGTCAACAGCTACACTGTGAATGGGCTTAAAGCAAATGGGTAAAGGCCATAAACTTGACACCAAAAAGTGTAAGTCTCCAAAAAAGGAAGAGTGGGACTTCTCAAGGCATGTGAGAGGGAGACCCCTGACCAGAGAAGACTCTGGAGAACACCAGCCTCTGGCCACCAAAGAGGCGCATACACAGTGTGTGTGCACCCAGCAGGACAGTAGCTCTGTTTTCTTCTGCAATGACGACATGAACACATAACAGCAACAATAATCTTCTTCATAAATAGGATTCAACCTCCAAAACACCAAAACTGGCTTCTAAGCACTTCCCAGGGTCTTTTGCAAGTGGGTCATGGTTACACGTGGCAGCAACTGCAGAGCTCATCTCCAACAGAGACCTCCGTGGGCAGAGCTCCACGAGGAAACGGGAGTCAGAATGTGCTAGGTGAGAGTTTTCAAATGGGGAACCGAGGCACAGGAAGGTTAATAATAATGATACTTAGCATTTCTTTATTGCTTTAAATGGCCCACACCCTTTACAGACGTTGACCGTCACAATACCCCAGGGAGAGGTGACTGACTATTATTATCCTGTTTTTCACAGATGGGAACAAAGAGGCTGAAATGTGGCATTTCCCAGGCCAAATAGCTGACAACCAGTGAACATAATTCCGTGCTTCAAGTCCAGCTGAAGCGCTCCACATGCCTCCCAAAAGAAAATCTTGTAGTAATTCCCTTTCTGACTAGCCTTGTCTTGCTCCTCATGGCTGAAAACACGCAGAGCAGCTTGAGCCCCTTGGCAGGAACGGCTGGTTTGAGCCCGAGCACGAGGTGGCTTCACCCAGCAGGGACAGACAGCAGCTGTCCCTTGGACAACCCTGTCCCTGCCTGCCACCAGTGCTCCCAGTGTGCGCCCTTGCTGGGCTCGGTCCTCATACACATCACCGATTTTATTGCGCCGATGCTTCCCATAACAACCTCCTCCTTTTCCCCTGCTTTCCAGCTGAAGGAGGACCACACAGGGCTGGGAATGGGGCTGAGCAATGATTTTTTAGGAGGATAAACAGAAAGAAGGGAAACAGCTACCAGGCGATGTTGACATAAGACTGAGTGGAAATTAAACAGTTTCTCACCAGCAGAGCGAGCTTCTGGAACAGGCCAGGGGGAGCAGCAGTGGGGGGTAAAAATTGAGAACAAAAAAACCTTCAGCCAACATATGTAATTTTAGGATGGAGCTTGATAAATCTATAGGGGTGGCTGCCTGGGATACATGGGATCAGAGCTGGTGATGGAGGAGGTCTCTGTAGCCCGGTGCTCCCACAGCTTCCTTGAAAGCACTGAGCTGTTCAGCTCACCCTGCCAAGGGTCACTGCTCTAGAGCCTTGGTTGCCACACAAACAGAGCTGGGACACCGAAGATGTCAATCAAGAAAAATGCTTTGCAACACTCAGCTCCAGCTCCGTTCCCGGCACTTTGGGAGCTCGTGCTCCCTTCCCCCCCGGGCAGGGGCTGTGCTGGGACAGACGCCCCTCTCCGAGGCCCGGCACGTCCCGCCGGAGCGCCGGTGGCGCTCGCTGCCTCTGTCGCGCCCAACTGCTCCAACGCACTTGGCTCTGCTACTGAAATAAATTAACAGCAAGGCTTTCCTACGGTCAGCACGCCCCGCGGACAGGGATCAGAGCCCCGTTCCGTCAGGCTCATGAAGAAGGTTGTAACAGCAGCAATGGCAGCTGGTGCAACGGAGGATAACTTTGGGAACTTGAGTTCAAGAAGACAGACCCTCTGGTCTCCTCCCTGCTTCCCCGGGGTGTAGACCCTCCTCACCCCCAAATGGGAGGTGCGGTGGGCACGCTTCCAGGCACAGGGCATCAAAGGGACGGGTGAGAGGCCAGGGCCCCCCTCCTGACCCGCGGGGTGTCAGAGGCAGCTGAACCCCATCCATCAGATGTAAGGGCTTGCTTATCGCAGAGGGAGCGCCCGGGGCTTTGTCTCCATGGGAAGATTGCATTGGTATCGTTCAGGGTATGAACACAAATTGCTGCTATCCCTCGGGGCCCTTCTTCGCTAGAAAAATGTGAGTCCTTAATGCCCATTAATTAACTCAAAGCAGGCTTTGCGGGAAATGTGTAGTTTTCACATGAATCAGTAGATTATATTAAAGACCAGCTCTGCATATTTTATTTGCTGTATGATTCAGCAAAACTCAAGCTTGCACTTAAGTTTAAACATGCGCTTAGAGTTCAGTGAGGTCAATGGGAGGCTGCTAGAATGTTTCAGTGAATTGGAACTTATTTAGGCTGTGTGTGATTTAGAGATAGGCATCAGCAATCAAAAATTTCCAATACTTTACCTTGGACTGTAGTCTCTGAACGTGTTCTGCTTTCCCTTTGGCTGAAAAGCTGCTAGTGCTACGAGAATAAATAATACTGAAACCTATAGAAGATTCAAGTTTAGCTTGCCTAAAACTCAGTACAGCTTCATGGTCACAGCCCAGAGGCATGTGTTTTTTTCCGCAGGTCTAAGTCAGCACCTCTGCAAAGGACCGATGCCCTGGTTTTCTGCTTTCCTGAAAGCTGGTGAACCAGCAGACTGAACTGCTTTGTGCTGAGAGGCTACAAGGGCCTGCCAGACGTGTTGAAGAGCTTGTGAAACTGTTGTGTGTATTTGGAAAGCACTAGCAGCCTTGGAATGACAAGTTACGGCTATAAAGTTGGGAAGAGCATCTCCTGATCGTCTGCACTTTTGTGTCTGGATAGCGGCAGGCGTAAAGCATGCAGCACAAGAAGGCATTTCGTGCAGCTCTTTTCTCCTGCCATGAGAAGATGCTCTAGGAGGGTCCCGGGAGCAGTAAGAGCACCGTTCTCCAGGCTGAGGCTGCTGCAGCTGGGGCAGCAGATGCAAGAGCCTGTTCCCCATTCCCTCCTGCCCCACAGACCCTCCAAAAGGGCTCCCCTTCCTCCACGCCTGCAGTGTCAGCCACCAACCCCTAATGATTCGTCTTTAACCTTAAAATACAGCGGCATCGTGCTGCACTTTTGTGATCCTGTAATCACATCTTCCTACAGACACCCTTTTCATGCAGCTTAAATATTTTACAAATACATGTCTAAGTACAAATCTACCGCATTAACTCTTATATAGAGGGTACTTATTTTCAGCTAGGTGGCTGAGATTCCTATAAGTATAATTCACCATGCAGTATGACAGAGCTGGGCTAGAATGCACAGCTTTTACCAGCTAAAATACAATAAAATATGCTGCACTGTGTTTCACAGATGAATCACTCCTAAACCATGCCTTTAAGTATTGTCTGTCACTGCAGTTCCTTATTGTAATACTTTGTGAGAGCTAAAGAAAAAGAGAGAGAAATTGCCTTTTAAATCTCCACAAAGCCTACCATCCAGAAGAAATTAGGGACATTTTTTCTTGGAGTCAGATGGGTTATGGAAGAGAAAGCTATACACAACAGGTTTTATTGGGGTGGAGGTGAGGGGAATGTGTTTTCACTTATTTATTTATATTATGTTTTATTAGAAGAAAGTCCAAGGACCAGCTCCTGAAGGAAGCAACACCCCACCTGTTTAAAGAGCAGCCGCAGCCGAAGGGTGCAGACAATCACTCCATCTCAGCCCAAGCTGCCAGGCCAGCGGGGTGCAGACCCCAGTGGAGCAGAACTTCCTGATACCTGCTTTGAACTAGCTCTGCGAGAAGAGTCAACAGCATGTGGGCCAAGCAGAGATGTAGGTCAGGCAAATCATGGGCAGACAGTAAGGTGTTCCACATTCAGCAGGTGCCAAATGCTCCGTGCGGTCCCCACTTTGAAGGAGGACAGGACTGCAAAGAGCACAAGTCCACGGCAGCCACAGACAGCCTGAGGAGCAGACAGTTATTTGGGAAATGGCCACACGAGATCCACGCCAAAGACTTTTGAACACTTCCCAATATCTAAAATGCAACTTGAGTACGAAAGACCCAAAGTTATAGAAAGAGAGCAGTAACGGTCTCCAATGGGATATCGCGAGTCTGGCCAAAGGCTTTATACAACTTTTGTGATTCGAATGTCCGCGCTTCATTTCTGCTACTAAATACATCGTCCGCCCACTGCATCCCCAGGTTTTCCAGCATTCCCTGGCTTTCCTGCGAGGGCCCTGGAGCCAAGTGTCGGGTTATCCCTCAGGCTACTCAGCCCTTCACAGGCCCAAGAGTTTTCCTGCAGATTGCAGCAGGTTGTTTCTAAGCCAGACTCCCCGTGGGCTCTTCTCTCTCCTCTTTAAAGCTACCACTGCAATAATGTAGTAAAGGCAAAGCTGGAATAACAGGGCGGTCACAGCTGGTGGCCACAGCTGCGAGTTTGGGCCGGAACACATTGTTCTTCCTTCTGCAGATGCTTTCTGTTAATAAGAGACTTACTACTGAGATATTTTCTTCTTTGGGGATCTACAGCATGAACCAAAACCAAGGTCAAAGAGAAAGTCTATTTTTTCATTTACCATTTTGGCAGGATAAACAAGAAACCAGGAATGCTTTAGTCCCATCTGACATGAATAAATAATACCCCTGTTATTCACTGCCTGTCAAAAGTTTCACCAAGACACAAGCTCAGGTTCAGAAATAGATCCAAGGGCCATTAACGTGCTGAACAACAGAGGAAACCATGACGGTTGCTGAAGGAGCCGTGCAGGCGGTGCAAGGGTGTGCGTGCACCAACGCGGCCCTGCAGGGACGGCCGCTGGAGCTGCGGGCGCGGCTCGCACGTCGGAGCTCCGCAGTCCCCTGGAATTCAACCCAGCACAAACGTAACTCCAGCAAGTTTCTCCCCCTCCAACATACTGCGGAGAAGCCTCCCCTCCCATCGAAAGCCAGTGTCACAGCTATTTCACCCTGAACCACGGCACTCAGCTGAGGTGAAAAGCCACTGCGTTGTGTCTCCCTGCTTTTTGTTCACAAATATCTGAAAATAATGTAATCAGAGGAAAAAACTGAGTATCAGCTCAGCACCATTTTTTCTGCCACCTTCCAGGACAAGCGTGACTGAGGATCCCCAGAGTTCTTTTTCACGGCCAGCCCTGGTCCTGGGCTTGCTTGCAGCTCTGCGTGGCTTGGTGCAGATTCCCCCTTTGCTGCACCCACAGAGTTTTGGTTTTGTGTCTCGGGCTGCACGGCTGAGTGTGGCAGTACAAAAAACGTTATTAAGTTAGTTGGACTAACGCCTCCCCGCACGTTTTGTAAACAGTGTGAGGGCACAGGGTTTCGCTATGTCTCATGATTTCTCCAGAAGCAGGGTGAGTCAGAACTGGTCACTGAAGAAAGCTGTTGTGTCTGGGACCCCCACCTCACTTCTTTCAGAAGCTGGACGGGGTACAAAACGCTTTGCATGCATTTTTAGTTCACTTTTGTTAGCTGCTCCAACAGTCTGGGAAGGGAAGGCATGGGGAGGTGAGAATTTTTTATTCTCTCCTTTTGGCAAAAACAGAAATAAAAACCAGACAACCAACCAACATTCAGAATTACCAACTCTCAGTCATATGCAAGAGCCTTCCAAAGCTCCCCCAAACACTCGCACCCAGAAGAAACGTGTCTCCGGGGGGCTGTAGCACCCGCTCACACCACTCTGCACCGAGCATCACCCAGTTCAGCTCCGCAGGTGCCCCGCGCTCCCCTCCCGACACGCGGAGCCAGCACAGGGCAGAGCGCTGGGTTCGCCCGCCCCCGTGCCCCCCACGCGATGCTCAGAAAGGCTGCGCGCGTCTGAAGCCGTGCAAATCTCTGCCCTGTAATCCTGACTCTGCTCAGCCTCCCTTTTAGCCCCAGAGATTTATGTATCCCTTCTGTTTTAAGTAAACTCTCTTCCAAGAGCACGACTGTGAAGGTAAGTTCAGGCATAACCCTGTGTAAATTATCCAGTTTGAGTTCCCCGGGGAAAGGCCTGGTTTCTGCAGTCTCTCCGCTACTCCGGCTCCCCCGTATGCTTCGTAATCATTTCCAGCTTCCTTCACGCCCCCTGACTCCGGGCCGTAACTCAGCCTGTCACCCTCTGTGCTGGAGACGCCTCTTGGGCAGCTCCGCAGCTGGGGACCAGCGTTCCCGCCGCTCCCGGCCCGAGGGGCCAGGGTGGCTCGGGTGGCTCAGGTGTCACGGGTGGAACGGGTGGCTCGGGTGGCTCAGGTGGAACGGGTGGCTCAGGTGGCTCAGTGCAGCGCTGCCCTCCGAGCTGCCAGGACAGGAGCTCCACACGCGAGACCCCCAGAGCCGGCATCCAGGACACAGGGGTCACCCCGCTGCCGCCCGCCCGCGGCCAGACCCCAGCACAGCCCCGACAGCCCCTCGCTTGCCGGGACTCGCGGCGGGAGCAGCGCAGCATCCTGCAGAAAACCTCCCTGCCCGTGGACAGCTTGGGGGCTCCTAAAGACAAAAAAAACCCTGTCTTTGCTTTTTGTGTACCTTGTACTGGAAAATATGGATCCATTTATTTGGGGACAGTGAGCTGTTAGCTCAGGAAGCTTGTGTGGTTTTTAAGACCATCTATTTCACATCTACCTTTTGAGACTGAGTAAAACTTGCCCTTGCAGCAAATGACTTCTATAAAGATCAGAAATAGAGCTTGCTTATTGCCTATTGATTTCATGAATGGAGAATGTGCACATGGCACAAGAACTGAGCATTTGCACTATGAACGCTTGTATAATTACGCCAGAAGTACACATTAATGAGGGATTGATTATATTTTCCTTAAGTGCAAAGTGCATTTAAAAGGAGAAAGCAGCTCCTAGAGCTTTTGAAGTCAGAAGCTGTTAAACAGCCAGCAGCTGGAAATTTAAAATTCTTTCAGATCAGGTCTCTCGGATTTGTGATCAATAGGGATTAAGTCAGACAGGACTTTTCAAAGCCTCTGGCTTTATTAACAAATAGGAAACTGAAATAGGGAGGCACTGCTGGAGACACCTGTGGGACCTCGAGGCTGGGAGGTGGGCGAGGGGGCAGCGCTGCCTCTCCGGGGCCAAGGCAGCCACGCGAGCATCGCACCGGGCTGGCACAGCCACAAACACGCGAGCATCGCACCGGGCTGGCACAGCCACAACCACGCGAGCATCGCACCGGGCTGGCACAGCCACAACCACACGAGCATCGCAGCGGGCTGGCACAGCCACAAACACGCGAGNGGGAGGCACTGCTGGAGACACCTGCTGCACCCCGAGGATACGAGGCGCCCGAAGCGTTTCCTCGTACGGGCTGGCACAGCCACAAACACGCGAGCATCGCACCGGGCTGGCACAGCCACAAACACGCGAGCATCGCACCGGGCTGGCACAAACACAGAAATGAAACCTAGGTGTGATTTCCCTTCCTTTGATGCTTGCCTGCCTCCTGCTCACCTGCCAGTCTGCAGAGGAGCTTTCCTGCCCAATTTCGAGACACCCCACTCCTGAGTGTGCCCCTGTGGTACGCGTCTCCTGTCGGGAGCTCTCCATTGCAGCAGCGTGGCACTCGGTATATGGGGTTTTGCTTCCTTCCTGGTGACAGCATCTTCCTCCCCTGCAAAGACAAGGCCGGCTGGGAGGGTGCTGATCTCTGCTGACCTGGGCAGAGGTTCCTGCAGGAGCCCAGAGCCCCGTGGAGCAGGGGCAGGGTCAGGAAACCCGTGCCAGTGCTCCTGAGGACTGCTGGTAAAAACGCCTGGTTAAGGGCTTACAAGACAGTCTGCGTTTGCTCCTGTCACCTGAGGAGCACAAAGCCCAACTTTTTTTTTTTTTCCAGTCAAGAGAAAAGAAAAGAAATTCAGATTCTAGACCTTTCCTGGAATTTTTTTGAGTATGGACTGAATATGGTGTTAAGTCCTGGGGCCACAAAGGCAGCATCCAGGCAGCAGTTCTATAAAACAGGAGCAAAGATTAAGAGCTTTGCTCTGATCAGATCCAGAAATCAATTTCTTCTTCTCATAGGGTTCTTTTTATTTATCAATTTCTGCAGTTTTATTAGAGTTATAAATATGCTGCCTTTTGAGGAAAAAAAAATAGACTGCTGCAAAATTAAGAAAGCCAGTGCCCTTCTTTTTATATCTAGCAGGTGCAAGCTACCAAAAGAGATTTCCTTTTCAGCAGACACAGTATCCAAACACTGTGGTTTCATTTACAATATTTCCTGCATGAATGAGCTAAGCCCTGTTGTTGCCACATCTGGATTTACGATGTGGTCAACAGTTTGTTATTTTCCCCCTGCCTTGCGGTTGCTTTGCCTCTCCCGGGTGCCGCGGGAGGCTGGGTGGGTCACCCGGCCCGAGGACACCGCCGTGCGCCTCACCAGGCGGCAGCTCCGGGCCCTGGGAGCCCCAGCAGCGCGCCTCAGCCAGAAGATGCATTTGAACGGCAAACGGCTGAGAGGAACACGGCTCAGAGCCCGGGTCTGTTGTCCTCGGCACAGCATCATCGCACTGACTAGCGGAGCAAAATGTTTTATGTTGCTGTGAAAGGAACCGACACGGCTGGAGATTTAATCATTTCGGATTCATCTTGGCATGACGCCACTAGTGCGTATAAATGGAGCGTTTAATGTTTAATGTGCTGTTCTGACTGAGCTGTGACCTTCTTGCGCAATTGCATGTCGGGGATTTCCGATGCGATGTCACTACAAGCAGCATTGCCACTTACACCGTTGGAAGTGGGTGGAAACGGGGCAGCCCGGCCCAGGGCTGGCAATCGGAGGGACTGGGACCAGTGGGCTGGCCAGGGGCTCCGCTGGTGCCCTCTGGACTCAGCAGCACATGGTTATGATGCACAACAGGACACTCCAGGACGTGATTTCCCTGACTGTGCTGGTCGGCACCTATTAAATAACTGCAGAAGTTCAGAAAGAACATCCCTCTGATGGGATGTCTGGAAAACGAGGTACCACCAGCTGCAGGAGGCTCCTCTTCCCCCACCCCAGGTCATCTTTCCACAGCTGCAGACCACAGTAAGAGGAGACTGGAAGTCCTGCCTCGCTGTCAAAGCATCAGGAGACTTGGATCTCTGCCTCACATTTTGCAGAAGTAGAATAAGTACAAAAATATTATGGAAATACGTTATGGAAATCGAAGCAAAAGGGAAAATGCTTATTTTGTACATAAATTTTTTCATTCCTCTCCCCAGCCCAGCAGAATGACAGACTCCTACAACACGCAGGCTTCCTCAGGATGCCTTTGTCAGCCAAAACAGCGATTGTTTGCAAGGTTCCTCTTTCCCTCTACTACATCATTTTTATTGGCTTGCTCGGTTTCCGCTGCATGTGCTTCTCACTTCTCCACCAGAGAAAATGAGCAACACACAGGCATGAGAATGATATCAAAGAGAAAGAACTGAAAAGCACTTAATGCAAATTAACCCAGGACCAGGTTGAACCTAGCCACTGCTCCCGATCCAATATAATTATTGTTTTTTAAGAAGTATCTACGTGCTAGCAGGAAATTTCGGGTGCTGTTGTTTGTCTTTTGCCCCAGTGTGGGTCAGACAGAACACGAAGCAAACTCCCAGGTGCTCTGCCCCAAGGAAACCACGCTCCAATTTCTCCTGTCCTGAGACTTAGGGATAATTTGTTGCTCCAGCATTTCAAATGCCAAATGTGACAGGATTTGTTCTGGTCAAACTCAGCATCACTGCTGAGGAATCAGCTCTGAATCTGAAATACATTATTTCCTTTGAACATTTCCTCTCTGTTGCTAAACATTACCCCCTGTCAGTATCTGTTGAGTTTCTTAGTTGGGTTTCCTAAAACTGCCATGGACTTCAAGAAGCTGTGCAGATCATGTCCTTCCCCAGGGACGGACGAGGTAATGAAGTCGTCCCTGACAACCGTTCACTGTTCTTAAAGACCTTCCCAAGGTGGGGGTCCTGCAGCCTCCTCAAGCGACCCATTCAAGTGCTTCATAATTGTGGAAAATACGTGACACCTTGGGAAAATCTCCACAGTATGACTTCAATCCCATCTGCTTCAGATTTAGTAATAACACCTCTTACCAACAGTGAAAATCTCTAACTCAGTATTTGCAGGACAATAGCACACACAAGTACCATTGCAGTGAGAACACTTCCAGGAACAAATGGATTTCAAGAGATTTGCTGAGCTTTAGCTGCAAGGTTAACTCTGGATATAAGGAGAAAACACAGAGGGCCTGTAAGATATCGAGAGAAGAGCCGGGTTAGACAAAGCGGTGTGGAATCACTATCCAGTGGGAGGTATGATGTGGTGCTGGGCAGCTAATCCAAATGTCAGCTTTTCTGGCCAGTGTCAGGATGGGTCTTTCTACAAAGTAAGTGTCAGCCCACTAGGAACTGGACAGGAATTGGCAACTTATTTCATATCAGAACACTAAACACGATAAGATGAACAATGAGGACGTTTGCTCGTTATTAACATGGGCTGATTTTGAACCTACACGATGGAAGGGAACACGCCCCTGAGCCACCCGAGCTGTTTGCTGTTGGCAATGAGTGCGGCGCGGAGCGTTCTCCTGGAGCGCCCCTGCCACAGGGCCACCTACAGACGGGGACGCTTCGCAGAGCAAGCGCGCGGGCTGGCTGCTGCGGCCAGGGCTTCCCTGCTGGGACACGGCTCGAGCAGGCTGGGGCTCGCTGTGGTTTTGGTTTGCGTGTTCCGTCTGCTTTCATCTCCAGCAAGCGCTTGTGCACACCCGGTTCTCAGGAATATGTGTGTTACAATACATAATTTAACGTCTCTGGTAGGAAGTTCCTCACTCAAGCACTCAGCCAAATTGCTCAGAAGGGTTGTTGTGCCTCGTTCTACGTCTCCCATGCTGAGAAAAGCAGATGCTGCCTAACAACCTTTCTTGCCTCTCAAGTCCCAGGGGAGAGGACCGTTTCTTCTTTCCTCCTAAGCCGCTCACACAGCCCGGGACCTGGTGCACGTCCCTCAGCCCCCATCAGCTCTGGGTGCAAGGAGCCACGTCTCACAGAGGTCAGACTCGTGGATCCAGGGCTCGACCCAACCAACCAGAAAGGAAAAGGAAGGTCTCAACACCTCTGAGGCGAGAGACCAAAGGCACTTTGTGTCCTGCTTGCACTCATACAAGGATACAGCTCACCAGTGTTCCCAGGCTCCAACATGCTTTTTTAAAAATCCTCTCACACATAGAGGATTTCTTAATAAAATACTGTTTGAGAAAAGAATAACGTTGGGATTTTGCTGAGGCCAGAGGGCCTGTATAACAGTACTGAGAAATGAAACAGTGCTCAGCTAACCTCACTAATGGGCTTATCTGGATGGTCTGTGGGTTTTCCTTTGTCTCTCAGACAAAACTTGAGAAAACACCTGCAGCAAAAATCTTATCTGCACTCTTCAGTTTTCTTCTCTCCCTCCTCTCCTACATCATGTGTTATGAATAGTTTCTTACCCTCCTCCCCCATCCCATCTATCAGCACAGCATTGGTTCTGTTAAAATACTGCTACATTTCTAGGACTAGGCTCCAAGCCTACTTGGAAGGATTTGCAGGTCCTATAAATTTATTTTGCTCAACAAACAGCAATAAGATGGGCATAAATCTGTGAAAGAGCTTCAGACCAACACCCCTGACCTCCCAGCTGGGACTGTGTGTCAACACGAGTCGGTCACAGCAGCTCATCGGAGCGGCGGTGACACCAAACTGCTGCAAGACCCTCGGCCAGGTGCCAGCACCCCCCCCGCCAGATAAAGCAGAGATGGAACAAGGCGACGAACCAAAGCCCGGGGGGTGCTCTGGCTGCTTAAGAGCAGCAGCTTAAGGAAACTTTGAGCAAGTCAGAGCAGGCTGCGTTTGCCTAGGGAACATGAAGGCTCCTGAGATGTTTGCAGAGGGCTTGTGTGGAAGGACAAGGCACGTACCCGGCTGCAGGGACAGCAGGTCCCCAGCAGTGTTTCACGGGAGAGGGAAAAGGAGGCATGCCCAAGGCCCAGACGTCTCTTTGGAATAAAGGTGACTCGTGTGATGACACCAAGAAGAGGGGAAAGGCAGGCGCTCGGGACGCGTCATTGATGTAGCTGTAGCAGAAGCTAAAGAGACAAAACGGCATCTGATTCCCACGTTAATTTGTAATGGGAAGAGCAAGAGGAAGCGGGCAGAGGATGTCAGAAAGATGTGCAAACAGAAGAGCAGCTAACTATACATACCCAGAAACATATCTGACAGGAGATGTATCTCACTGTACTTCAGAGACATCTCTCTGTTTCCCCCGCATGGTGACACTGGACTCCCTTTACAGCCACAGGAGAGAAAAAGGCCCATTTACAGAATGATTCATCTGACCTATTTTAGACATTTACTCTAGCATACAATGACTCATGTCCTTGGGGTGCCCATTTCTTTCCTATAAACAAGAGTCTAGACAAGTAACTCAGCTGTAGACATCCACAATTAGTTGTCTACATTTGGACAGATGAATTCTGTCTCTAATGTTCAACCAGAAATCAACCTACAAGCTACGCCAAAGACAGCTCTGGTTGATAGCCACGATAGGGAAGAGAAACAGGGCCATTCATTCTTTTTGATGGTGTGTAGCTCCCTGCACAAAATGCTTAAAGCACTAGCGAACAGATTAACCATCCTGTGAATGGCTGCACTAGTACCACTGGAACAGCAGCAGGGACCAGTAAAACGAGAATGGTTTTGAAACTATTTTTCTAACCTGCACCTGTGTCTAATTAACTGGTGTCAGATCCCTTTTCAACCAAAGACATTTCACAAAAGGAAGCACAAATCAAACCAGTCTGCCATGCAGTCTCCTCTCGGGATGGGTTGGTGATGGCGCGATGGGTGTCTGACCACAGGCTTCCACTCTCCCGGACCTGAGAGGCCACGAGAAAAGCTGGTGCCAGGTCTGCTGATCCCCAGGGTCCCTGGCACTGTCAGCACGGCTGGTGCTGTGCTTTCTGACACGGGGCTCCTGGGAGCCCCCTGGGGCTGGGGTAGCTGGCAGGATCTCGTGACCCTTTAGGAACCAATAATCTGGATGAAAAGTCAGGTCAGACCACTGGGAAGGCTTTTTGTTTGGACAATTTTAAACTGTTTCTCATTTCAGCCTGTCAGTCTGATTTCCTGTGGCTCACACATTCACAATGTCTGCGTCTCCCTCAACAACTCCGAACTCATTGAGCAATTTCAGCCAAACCTGACATAGAGATCGCAGCCTCAGAGGCGATTCAGTTCCTCAAAGGTTTGCAAAAATAGACATCCACGTAAAGGAGAGAGATGTTATGAGTAACCTCATCTGAACAGAAGGCTGCAGCGTGCACTCGGCCCTGATGAGACACTGGAGAATCCACAAGGGACAGAGCCATTACAGCTCCTTCAGACCCCAGCCATGGGGACAGTTTTTCCTGAACTCCCCAGCAACCCAGACACAGCCCCAGGGGGATCCAGGCTCAGGTTAACGCAGCAGCCATAGAGCCCCTGTCTTATTCTTTAGGTGCTCTTGGTAGCAGTTAACTGGAGTTTCAACACACTAAGTCATCTCAAATTTTAAAAAAATAGATCTGTTTTAATGTTGCAATTGCAGTTTCAGATGTGAAAATTCAGGATACTTATCTCACTGAGCTGAGTTTTGGAAAGGAAAGAAACTCCCAACCCAACAGCTTTCTGCTGGTGTTACAGAAACAAACCACTCTCCTCTTCACAGCAATAATGTTAACAGACAGGATAAAAACCCCAAAGAACACCAGGCTCTCGCACCAGCTCTACAGCAACGCTGTTCCGTCCAAAGCGACAGGGGTACCAAAGACCAAGCCGCATTCAGCCAAGCTCTTTCAGATGGCTCCCTGCTACCCTCTGATCCCAGATGGCGTCACCATCTCTGGTGACACATCGTGGCTACAAAGCATCCTCTAAAAACCATATGAGAAATGGGCTTTGCTCAGCCAGGGGAGCAGCGACGGAAGAACCTGCTGGTGGGGTGCAGAGCTCACACACATGCACATGTGTGGGAGACTCTGCATTTACAACAGTGGCTTTTAACGGTTTCTTACACACTGTTGTGCTGATTGATAGCTTACCATGGAGCTGTTAACACAGCAATATCCCAGCCCTATTTACAGACATCTCTGCACATTTACTTTGTCACAAGTAAACTCTGCACACGGCAATAAAGCTTAAGGTAATGACTTCTTCAGCACAAAGCCAGCAATTTCCTGTCAGCCTGGTTTACAAATGGCTAACTCGGGGGTTAATTTTCAACTGTAGCTCCAAAGATGGCTATGCAGAGTGAGGATGAGGGGAAGGAGAAATTCTAGGCTGTGCCACTCTGAGCTGCGTCATCCCTGCTCCAAAGGATGAACACAATGGGCAAATCCACCCTGTGTTCCCGTGTCCTTGCCCACGGACACACCGTTTGGTTCTCTTTCCACCAGTAAGAAAGCGAGTAAATACCAGCCCCAAGCCTCAGGCTAACTCCACGTGTTAATGTTCGTATACATCCTTCTTAAAACCCACTTAGGCAGCTGAGGAGACGGTGCTGTGACACGAGGGGAGCTCAGCGCGGGTTCCTCCTCCGCAGCCCTCTGAGGGAGGCGCACAGAGCCGGGCATCTCCACACACTCCCTATGGCGCTTTCCTCTGGAGCACGGGGACGCAGCACAGTGAAGATGTGATGCAGCGAGCTGGGCTGCGGATAGCGCCCCCACTCCAGCCGTCTGCCCCCGCCTCAAGGAAAACAGAGAGCGCGGTGTTGCTCTGTCCTGCATGCACCAAACCTCACGTGCTGAAACTAAGAGCTTAACATCTCCAGCCTCCTTCTATAATTAGTGCAGAGAGAGGGTGTCTGAGAACAGGAGTCTATTTCAGGTGTTGTGAGTCACCTTCCAGAGACGCGTATCTTTTTGTTTGCACTGACCATGCAGAAAGATCTGAAAGGAGATACCCAAAATAGATGGTATAACTGTGCATTGAAAGCTTGGAGTACCCTGCCCTTTAACTGGGTTATGATGTTCTTCCTTAAGAAGGGTGTGAAAACACTTTGTCACACTGAAATCTAAACCGCTGCATCTAGGAGTGCTGTCAGCAGCCAACGCAGGCACAGGGGAACAAGATGATGCTGGTTCTCCGTCCTGCATCCTAATGAGACTGGAAAACAGCAAACTGCTTTACCCTTGCCTCGGTGTGGGCCTGTCTCCCTTTCCAGCATAGACACTGAACCGTGAGAAAACAGCTTTGGTATCACTGAAAATGAAAGAAAAGTGAATCTCTTTCCATCTGTGGAAAAAAAAAAAAAGAATTGAGAGTTCCTCTTGGCTCCATCTCCAAAAGGTAGGTCTGTATATAATGTTTTCATTTTTGACCATCGCTAAAAGGAGAAGGCATTCTCTTGATGCAGTCTCGCATATTTGTGGAGGACACAGCGTTAGGGGAAGGGATGAATGAGGCTTGAGTGGAGCTTTGGAGTTTTTCCACACCACAGTCCACGGTTTGGGGACTTCTTTTTCCCTCATCTTCCTTTTCTGATTTTTCTTGAGATCTCACTTCCCATTGTGTCACTTCTGCATAGAAACCCCTCAGTTTCCGTTTTCCACAATGTTGTATTTTTTCCCTTTTTCCCATGATCCCCATTTATCCTACAGCAAGATCCCTCTTTACCCTCCCCAGCTTCCATGAAGGTTTCCTCAGCCGTTCTGTAAATAATTCAAAGCTTTATAGAATGACCTCCCCTTTTCAGCTCTGCATTCTCTTAAACAGCTGCCTGAATATGCTTCTTGTTATTTTTAAGAATCTGTTAGAATTAAACCCCAGTAAGAAATCTGCCACCATGGAAGGAGATAGCACATTAATCAAAGACACACACCTTTCCCAGCTGCCTGGGCAGGGCCCAGCCTGGGATTGATAAATTGCACCTGGAGGTAACCAATACATCTGATAAGTCATTCGCTTTTTATGAACAGGAGTGGTGGGGGATCCAACTGCCAAAGGAATTTGGGTGGAAGGAGAGCAGCACCTGAAGCTCGAGATGTTTCCCTTCCCATTGCCCTCTCCCTGTTGCCCCCGATATCCACCCGCAGACCCGCACCACGCAAAGCAGGACCCGTGATGCTTGCGCGGGAAATACTTAAATCATGCTCGGGGGTTTTTTGGAGGTGCAAAGGGATGGGCTGGGGTTGAAGCACTGCCCCGTGACACAGCACCACAGCCATCCTGCCATGGGCTTTGCCAGCTGGAGACGTTCCCCATCCTCACCTGACTGTGCTGGAGGAGGAATTTCGCCGTTCTCGGTCTCAGCACAGCAGGGATGCTCCTCACGAGGGGCAAAGCTGGACTCAGATGTGGTGTCCTGGGACTCCCCAGCTCCTTCCATGGCAGCTGGCTGAAAGCTTTTTGAGATTAAGGGAAATAACATGAAGAAAGAATCTCATTACTGTGCCAGAAACACACAGAGCCTGAAGCTTATTTCACTGTGCAAAGGATAAGCATTTGGGTGGCCTATTCTAGCACCCAGTAAAATCAGTAGAAATATTTCTGATTATTTCAGTGGGTCCAACTGAGGAAAGACTAGTGCTTAAAGAGTCCTTTAACCCTAAACTCAACTCTCTGAGAGCCAATCTGGTCAGATCTGTGTTTCTGTATTTTTCTGGGGGATTGCTTGGGAAGAGGAGACAGATAAGAGCTGGGTTTAAAAAAACAATCATTGTTTTCTTTTTGACTATTTGAAACTGTAGCTTAGTTTTATCAGTAACTCAGCCTGGCACAGCTATTATAGAACTGTGCAGACTGGCTGCTCTCACCACTCAAGTGTGATCCTTTCAGTTTGTATAACCTCGCGTCAAAGGGAGGGCAGAGCAATGAAATCATTCTAGCATAATCTTTAATAGGACATCTGAGAAAAAGAGTGAGAATGAAGTAGCATTTTACAGAGACAGTAATGATAGATTCAACCATATCCAGGTCTAAATACGAGCTCCTCTAAACTGTTCAAGTTAAGCTCCAGTCTGGTCACATTTTATAAAGACTGCGCATCATGCTAGACATAAATCACAACTACAAATAGGCAACTTTTAACAAGGAAGTAACACTGCCAGATAACCAAACAGCTTCCACACCACTCCAGCTTTGCCTCTCGTCAAGCACGGCCCAAGCTCTGCCGGGGTCTCCCTGCGGCACGTGGAGACCCCCGGCCTCGCTGCACGGCCCACGCTGGGGGCCCGAGCTGGCTGCCCCCAGTAAATCAGAGGTGACCTGGAGCAGGTGCTCCCGTGCAGTCTCAGAAAGGAAACAAATCCTCCCAGAGTCAGCAGGACTCACGCTGGTTCCTCTGCAGGCTGAGAGATTAAAGCAATATGCCAGCAGGCCGTTTATAAGGCCTCAGTGTGCGCTTTAGAGCCCCGCAGGGGCACTCTAACTCAATTACCACACGATGTGGACTCCTCACCAGCCCACCCCCTCATAATGAACAGACCTGCAGGTTCCAAATCTTTAAGAAGAAGGAAAACGCCACCAAACAGATTAGCTCCACAGTTGTGCTGTTAATTATGGGTCATTTAGTTCAGTTAATCAATAGGCAGACTTCTTTAACCGGTTAATTATGCCAAACTGCTTCCACAATGAGCAGGTTTGCTGCTAGTTGTTAACCATGAAGGGATAATATTTCACTGCAAAGATAAGCACAGTCACAGTCTTCAGACCAATGCTTTGCAGTGCCCCGAATTTGTGTTTTCACTGGCTGCAATTTAACATGTTCCACACCAAACAGAGACTTGCAGCCGGGACAAAAAGGTACCAGCATCATTGGCTTCTCAGTGCTGCACCGCCAGGGTAAATATCTGCCCACATCCCTGAGTGAATCATTTGGATTATTTGGTCTCCAAATCCCTTCAGGCTAAACAGGAGCTAAAAATTATCTACCCAAACCAACCAGCAGAACTTCTCCGCTGGTAGCCCAGCTAAAACCAACCAGCTTGTGCAGTTCCCTCCTTTGCTTTGCCAGCCAGCTACATGAGACACATCCCAGCCAAAGCGGGAGCCTGGAGAGCCGAGCCACGTCCTCCATTCGGACCCTCAAAGAGAAGATCTGCATGTGGAGGGGGAGCCCTGGGCCCTCGGTTTCTCAAAACAGATAAAATGCCAAGACAACCTCTTGTTACTTGTAGTTGTTTAGAAAAAGTAATGGATTTTGTTGCACACTTGAAGAACTGATTAGCGAATTCAAGGCCTCTGCTGAGGTCATCAAATAGTTATTGCAATAGAGCAAGATAAGAGCTGAGTGATAAAAAATCGTATCTGAATTTCCTGGACATTTGTTTTAGCAGAACAAAGCAGTCTGTGCTTGGGGCTTGCTCGCAAGTTGCTTGAGCTGAAGAACTGCAGCGCGGCGTGCGCGCAGCCTCAGACGCGCTTCCCGTGGCGAGCCGGAGTGCCCGGCCCCACGGGCGGCTCCCACAGCCCTGGCCTGCAGGGCTCCGCTCCCAGCCCCAGAGGGTGGTAGCAGCGCTGGCACGCCGGCTCAGGGCCTGGCCCCGCCGCTTGCGCCCGCTCTGAGTCGCTGTCAGACAGCCCACAGTTCCTGTCCTACTTGTATCCCCTATTTTTATTTCCCCATCTTATTTCCCCTTTTTGAACCCCATCTACTGGCAAAGCAGACCTTGGCTTCTGCTGCATGAGAAAGTCCATTAATGGTGCATTATTATAATAAAGAAATGCAAATGCAAGCCTTGGCGGTAAGCGCTTGCTAAAAGTTTATCTCCACAGAAAAGTCATACTGTTGTAAATACACCAGGATGACTAATACGGTTTGGTGCTGCCGTAAAAACACAACTGAAGACAACAAATAAGTTCTACCAGTAGCATTAGCCATCTTTAACTAGAGGAGAGGTCAAGGTGTCGATATGACCATTCAGAACAGATTAAATCACCATATGTCTAATTCAGCCCGTTATACCAGTGCAAAACTTGCATTTTTCCAAATCTTAATAACAGAGGAAGCTTGAAGTGCATTGCTCGGGTGCAGAGCAGCCGATAGCCCACAGCCTGCCTCTGCTGCCCCCGTTCACATCGCCAATGGCCTTCCTGGGACCACCTCAGCACCTTCTCAACCCAACCGACCTCCAGAGCCACCAGCAAGAAGCTTGTTGCAGGTAGAGGTTTTACCTTTGCTCCCCATCACCTGGTTTTTGGCACATGGAGCTGTATTGTTTTAAAAAGAGGCAAGGTTTGACTTCCACATTTGTCTGCAATCAGCTCTTTCTAAAATGTACCATTGGAGCACAAGTTTTATGTAAACTTTTCAGTTTCAGTTGCTGTTTTTCTAACCTCCTCACAAGTTTACTAAAACATTAAAAAGATTGCAGTGTTGACTGGGAAAAAAAATGGAACACAGACTTACAGAAAAAAGGGCTTTGCTGAATCACAGAATCTTGAAGAAGTGATAAGGTTTGTATCCTGAGGTGGCTTGTTAAAAAGCTGCAGTGATTTCTTATTGGAAAACAAGGTGCTATGAGAAAGGGCTGCAGCCAGATTCCAGGGGAGTTAGAACCACAGGATCAAATTCCAAGCTAATTCCAAGGTTTACTCTGGAAAAAGTGCAATTGAGATTTAAAACCACTCCTTGGTACTACTATAAAACATCATACATTCCCACATGCAACTGATTTACTGAACTTCAATGCACATGTCAGGAGGTGGGATGTCAACCTAGAAACTGGGAGACAGAAGCTTAATACTTGAGAAGAAGAAAAAAACCCACACCACAAAACCCACCAAACACCAGAAAGACTGTTTTTACCCAGATCACTAGAGAACAATGGGATAAGGAGCATTCCTTCGGGACATGTGATGCTAGATGGCAGATGTGATTCAGAGAGACATTCAATCAGATGGCGCATCAAAAGCAATGGTAAATTACACGTCTTCAATAAAATAAAAATAAGTCATAGATACTTGGCCATGCAGGAAGGCAATTAGACGTCAACATTATTTGTTAAACAACAGGCACAAGATAGTGAATTTTTTGCAATAATAGCCATTCCTGGTCATTCATTTTGAAGAGAATAAATCTGTCACTTGAGTGAAAACAATTGACAGCACCATTTATTACCTTGCATGCTTCAGAAAAACAGCACAATTTACATGTTGCCCTTTGGCACCAGGACTCTCAGCTTGGTTAGAAACAAAGCAAAAATATCTACAGACCTGGTAGCAAGGATTTAAGCAGCAACTGACCTTCTGTGGTTTTAACTTCTATAACGGTGCGTTCTTGTTCAGCCTGTGGTCATAGGAGAAATAGGTTCCTCTGGAGAATCTACAGCCTCGAGACTCTGAAACACGAAGGGTCACGCAGAGGTCTCTGTATCTGATAGTTCAGAGAGTAACATTTTAGCTCTGATCCTCTGAGATGTCTCCTGGGAATTAAAGATATTTGGTTTCCTTTCAGAGGCTTCAAAGGGCTGGGTCCGTCAGAAAGGAGGAAATTTTCCCCTAGCTCATGAAGATAAATCTTTGCACTAAATCCTAGCTTTGTTTTTCATATGGAGAAGAACAGATCCTTGGCAAATTTAAGCCATTTAGCCCACTGAAAAACAAGCCAACAACCCTAAGGGAAACACTCTACTACTATAACAGAAAATACACAGCCAAAAAAAAATCTAAATGTTCTAAAATGCTGCCCTTTAGAGTAATGTCTTTACAGCGTTAGCTGTTGGCTGGTGTTCCTTTTCAAGAAGTTTAATAGGCTTCCTATGGCACCTGTTACAAATGCATGAGACACTCAAATTTGGGATCACTTGTAACGGAAGCAAAGTCTGCAGACAATCTTGGAAAGTCATTTTAAAGAGATATTTGTCTCCTCAAATCCAACAGAATTATTTAGGTCACGAGCTATTATAAACCTCTACCAAGTACTTCTGTATCCTTCAGCAGCAGGAAGTTGTCCAGAATGGATCAACTGGAAAATATCTTACACTGACCCTCACGGGGTGCAGCTGGGATTTCAGGTTGATGGGTGGATGCCGGTCGCGGCCAGGCGCTGGCGAGATTCCTCCGTGAGCAGGGAGGTCTCCACTGCTCCAGCACGCTGGTGCAAGAGCCAAAATACACAGCTTTTCTCACCACAGAAACCTCTCGGTTTAGCAGTGTCCATTCCAGCTCCCAAAGGTTCCCGCTGCTCTTCCCTTTCGCTGTCGTTCCGAGTCCACACAAAGGGCAGACCAACACCTTATAACTGTCTCTCATTATACTTAAAATTTAAAGTGGCCTTTTATGTTCATTTCCATTTTCCCTCAGCAAGGTCAAGAGATGCCATTTACTAAGAAGCTCCGTTATTCCCAAATGCTATTCTATGCGTTGTAAAATCCCAGGGACATTAACACTGCTGAGGGCAGCCCTTATATTCTTAACACATACCTTGTGCCTTCGTGCCTGCTCCCACAGCAGGCTGGTCTTTGTAGAGCTACGAAGAAATAGTCACTCTGAAGTATCCTATTCTCAGCACTGGGACATAGTTATAGGACAGAAAATGAGATCTTAGGTTTCAGGTGTCTTAATGGAAGATGTTAGTCCTTTGCTATTACAGAATATTTGCAAAGATCTATGCTGTATCTTAGCCTCTTTCTTTTCGCTATTCTAATTCCTGTAGATGCTAACATATAATCAAAATGTCTTTTTTTCCTTATTTCTTGGGGGTTTTTTTATAGTTGTCACCAATCTGTAGTTACATTGTCAAATAACCTGCTGATACAGGTATATCATTTACTGTAATTCCTAGCAATGCAGAGAGTGGAGTTTAATTTTTTTCCCCCCTTTTAACACTGCAGCATAAAATTCCACCTAACTCACATGTCAGTTAAGAGCTCAGAAATACCCTAATCAAAAACCTCAGTTTGAATGAATAGAATCACCAAGGAAAACATCAGACGGACCTGGACAGCCCAGAGCCACGAAACCCCCTGCCCACAGCAGGAGATCAGAAACCACGGATGAACCCGGCCCCCATCACAAACAGCAAACATCTGGAGTTTCGAACCTCTCCCTCTCCAGTCAAGTCAAGAAATTAAGACTCTAGGTAGGGATTATTTAACCAATTTTTCCAATATTCAGAAGATACAGCTTCTCTTCAGAAGAAACAGAGTGAGATAATATAGATGTTTCTCGTTTTTACACCACTCATTGCACATCCAAATGTGCAAATATTTGGGTAGTCTATGTGATGGATTTTTGGTTTTCTTGTTTTCCTCAGGCCTGACAAAGGTGTCCTGAAGAGGAATTATGCCTGGTCTGGGTACGGCTTTATGAAGTGGAAGTTAGATCTACTCACACTTGGAGTTCAAACCACGCCTAAAATTCTTTATCCTGTTCCTTTCCATGTCTCTTGCTCCACTTCTGCCACCTCCTCAAAACAAACAAAATTTGGCAACGGATGAAGCAGCACAATACCAGGCTTGTGGGGCAAACAGAGGTCTCACACCCTATCTCTGTCTGTGGAGTCTAAAAACAGAGTACTTAGTGTTATTAGTTTTTCTGCATGAGTGATCAGTCCCAAATTGGACATGCAGATGCCACGGACAGACTGATAAAAGTAGCATTTATTTTTTCTGAACGGTCTATTTGCTACTTGCTTGTGACTGCAATAGCAGACTGCAAGCTATACTTCAGTGATACGCTGTTATCATGCTTTGTGATAAGGCTGAACCATTAGGCAGACAACAAATAAATAACTAAAAAGGAAAAGTGCTCCTGTAAATGCCAGGGGAATACTCTAGAGCAGGCTGGACATCTGCTGAGGAGCTGACACCCTAAAGCGTGTTCTGCTTCCCAGGGCTGCTCCTCTGCAGGGCTGTCTGAAGATACAGTATGGGCTCCTACCTAGTTTGGGGTGGGTATTGTAGGATCACTCTACCCACAAAGGCTTCACCCAGAAGACTTTACAACAGAAGAACCAAATGCTGCTTCCCTTTCTCAAAGACACTCAGAAATAACAAAATGCCCAGTTCTTGCACGGCTTTCCTTCGCAGCCCTCAGTGGAGGACGATATCCTTTATTTACGAATAGGGACACTGAGTCACAGCCATGCTCTGCCCAGCAGCACAGCCTGAGTTTCCCTGCAAACAGCTGTGGGCCTTTGCTCATCAGCAGAATTAAAAAATAAAAAGGAGCCCCCACCAGAGGAATCGTAGTAAAGTTCGGATGGCCTTCAGTGCAGGCTAAGAAACTAACTCTGACACTAACACCCACACAGCCTGTAAGGTGATGGGAAATAGTTGCCTGGCTTTGCCATTGTTTGCTTGGGGCCCTTTGCTGTTCAGATTACCTTTCCCTGAACCTGAAAAGTTTCTGCTTCCTGCGAGCAGGGCAGGTGCATACAACGTACAACGGGGGCACTTCTTACCAGCGCAGGGCCAAGCAGTTGTTCCTGAAGGTGACTTCAAGGCCCATCACAGCCCTTATTTGATCTTCCTTATTCTTGAGTGTCTAGGAGGAACTGAAAGAAGCCATGTCCTGGGATCAGGGAAATCAGAGCAGGGCACTGCCTCGAGTCTGGTCATGGCCTCTTGCAGCATGAGAGCGCCATCCATTTCTTTAAAATACTCCCTCAGCTTCATTTTTTTTTCCCTTGTTTCACTTCCCTTGTCTGTCCTGCTCTTTGACACCGCAGACCTCGTGTCAGGACGTTAAAACCCAGGAGGCAGCAGCCAGACAAGCTGGGGTCACCTCTCCACACCCTTGGGTGGCTGCCTGGCCCGAGGAGCATCTGCTCCACCACAGCACGGGGAGCAGGGAACATCCCAAGTGGTCTGAAACCCACTGCTTTGCTGCTCCTCAGGCATTCCCTTTATAATTCCCTCTATAAGCAGTACCCTTTTCACACGGCAAGCGTGCTGATGTACGCTAACACGTTCAAGTCGCTTTGCTCCAGAAAGGGCTTTCCCCATGTCCAGCCCGCTAGGAAACCACCCCGCAGAGGCTGAGGGTCAGTGTCCCGTCTGAGCACAGTGGGCACCAAGGGAGCAGCACAAGAGCCAGACCCTGTACAAAAAGGGGCACAGAATTTCCCTCCACCAGGAGCCTCCACTTAGGTTGTCTTAAACCCACTGAAATCACAGCCCAAGCCAAATAACACCCCCTTTTAACACAGGGAGTTTTGTTTTTTTTTTTCATTTGCAGATTAATTTGAAGTCACCATTCAAAATGGGGAAAAATATTGCCATTTCAGACAGCTTTACAAGTTGCTCCAAGTCATTTGCAGCCCAGTAATTTGAAATGTCTGCTCTTGCAAAGCTGTCTACATTCTTTGGCACAGCTTAGTTTTCCACTGCAAATCCCATGCGATTAATCTGTTCTTCAGAAAGTGAAAGGCAAACGAGGAAGTCCAGTTGCAACAGAAACCTATGGGAATCTTTTTGTGAGTTTTAATAGGAACTGAACTAAACCCTGGGTTAACTCGAGACGCTGGAACAATCCCCGGCTCAAGACAGACACGGTAAACGCTTGGGACGCCAGACATTGGGAACGGACCATAACGATTGACCTTTGGTACCCCAGACAGCGCCAGTCCCGGCCCTGGCTGCCCAGCACGGTCGGTCCTGGGGCGCGCGTGACCGAGAGCTGCACCCAGCACACCCGGGCTCAGCGGTCTGTGACAGGCCCTCGCTGTAACTGCCCCCAAAGCCGGTCAATAAACGAACACAAAGAGGGCGTGCACGCCCTGGCCACACGTGCAATACGCCTTTTATAGGACCACAATGAGTGGCGTGCCGGGGTCTGGCAGTTGTACGCACCCCACGTGCAGCCCACCCACGCGGCACAGCCCATTAGACTCGCACGTGCCAGCGGGGGCCGGGTCTGCGCTGGGGAGGTTAGGACATCTCCTCATGACTACGTGCTCCCCAGCTCCATTCCAAGCACAGAGGCAGCATAAGCTAAAGGACCAAGTTTCCCGGGGTCCCAGGCGAGTCACAGGAACAAGACACCCGCGGGTCCCCTCGAGCTCCCCCGAGGCCGCGGCTCCTGCCCCCAGGCTCCCGGCCGCTGCCTCCAGCAGCTGAGCAAAACCAGCCTGCTCCTGTCTGCACCTCCTATCGCACCCCGCCCAGGCTTTCGTTCGAGGGACAATCCAAAAACTCAAGCGGGTTTGTAATCCCGTGGGCTGTCTAACCAAAAGGAGATGAACGGCTCTGCAACATCAGGTTGTAAGGAACAGGCCCGCAACTGCTGACGAGGTTATTTTTATGAACAGCAAATTAATGATAGGTTTTTGGAAGGGAAATTGGCATGAGAGGAGATGGATTTTTCCAAAATGTCAGAACATTTTGTTTCAACATTTTTCAAAACGAAAACTTTGACATTTTACAAGAAAAAGAAATCCTAATTTAGATTTTAGTTTAATGTTAAATGGGGATTCATCAATAGGAAAACTCAAGAAAATAATCCATTTTATGTCAAGCATTTCAGAAGTTCGCTCAAAATTAATTTGCAGTTTGGATTTGTTTAATTAATTGAACCCTCTGGAAAGTACAGGTTTCAGCTGAGCTGAAGTGATACAACCCAGTTTACAAATTCAGGCATCGACACAGAAATTGTACATTCAAATTAAAGGAAGGTGGAAGGAGATGAACCCGATGGAAAGAGCAGCACATACTGAGACACAAGAAGCAGGCTGGGAGAGCGGCTGGGGTGTACGGGACTGAACGGTGCAGGTCACAGGCAAGAATATTCCAAGCAAAGGAAATGCTGTAGAAGTGCATCGGCTCCCCTGGAAGGGGATAGAGGGTTTGGCATTACAGGGGAAAAAGCGGGATGCAGGAGAAGACAAGGGGCTTTGCAAACATGCCTTAATCCCCTTGCATCCTCGGGCTAAACCGAGCTTCAGAAAACACAAATGCTTAAACAAACATGAGTTAATTTATTATTCCTCTGTGTTTCAGCTCTTCCTCACCTTCTGCCTGGCTCATTTACTGCAATTAAATGCTTGTAAACAGATTATACCCTGAAAGCTACATTTTCCTGGTAAGTGGTCACCTCAACCTGCTCTGCTTTGACTGTGGCTCATATTGCCAAGGTCACACTATAATCACTGAGTAACGGGACCAGAGTGAATGGCTAGGTCACTTGGTTCAACAGAACTGTCTCCAGCATCCAAACCACAAAGGCAATTGTGCTTTGCTGATTACTGTGACAAGCACTGCTTACACAGGAAAAAGTTAGTAATGTCACAGTTCTTGAAATCTTAACAAACTTGCCCTGCTGTGTTAAACTAGTAAGTGTGATGATGAACTCTCCACTCATCTAGTTTTGCATTCTTGTTGGTTATGGCATTGTACACATTGTGAAACCAGCAAAGTGGAGCCTACTGTGAAATGCTGTAACTTTCTGGAAACCTAGATCAGCTTCTCTGAGCCATTCAAAGAACCGGGGTTTGACTGCCTTGTTCTTAGCTCTGTCCCAAAATAAGCTCCATCACAACCTATCCGGGGTGGGGGGAACTGTTCAAGCAACTAGAGGAACCGTAAGCAAGAAGGACTTCTTCAATGCTTCGGTTGGTTTTAGTGGCAAGGTCTGAGCTGAAATACCGACAGGGACAAGGTTTGTTATGGCTTGTCAAATGGGAAGAAGGTTTTAAGACAGTGTAGATGAGCATATCTTCACTGAATCAGGTGGGGTTACCAGTTTATAATAACTGGTAGTCTCAGTCTGTATTTCCTGTCCTCTTTGACACTGACTGTCAAACAGCACTGATTGTCTGTAACAGAAAAACAAACAAACAAACAAACAAAACAAAACAGGGGAGAATAAACATTCCTTCCACATGTTAGAAGATTTTGCTCTCTCCTAAACAGGATTAGGCAGGCCATTTCTATCCTTATTTATATAGCCCCTCTTCTGCCTCTCAAAGCCCTCAAAATATCTTTGCAGAAACGAGTAAGAAAGGTGAAGTTGCCATGAAAAAGAAACACAGCACCTAAACTGAGCTTGCAGCGTGACTCTGACAGCTGAGCAGTGCGCTCTCACGGGCTGGAGTCCCTGCATCCCTTTGCAGAAGCAATCTGAAAACCAAGTCCTGTGCCCCCCCAGGTCACCACCCCGTGCTGGCCTTGGCTGCCTAAACCCCAGCAGCAGGGAGGAAAAAGGAGGCTGTTGCTGCAGGTCGCTACAGGAAGCCAGCTCTTTGTTTTTACATCATCATCTCTATTCTGAGCACTTTACGAAAAGTTCATAAAAGGGAAGAAAGAGAAAGTCCCAGTGACAATGCAACCAGAACTCAGAGATGCAGTGTGGTACTTAGCAGTGTTTACCTGCTCCAATAACTCTGATCCCAGGGCAAAGCACTAAAGATTAGCTCCAGACCTCATTAGGCAGGATAGTATTATGTGGGTTAACAAAGTAATACCCTTGGCTTTCTAGTGTATTTCAAAAGTGGCTTGAGACCTATAAAATCCCTTTGAATTTTATTAAAAGTCTTCCGCAATCATTTTTTATCCTTCAGCCCAGTTGAGCTGAACTAATAAATTAGCATGTTATCTGTGTGGATATCCATTAGAGCTTCACATGAAGATTATCAGAGCCAAAACCCTAACAGTGCTGGTTACAGCTGGGGCGGAAGCAAGCTGGCCCACCGAGCTATGGGCACCAAAGGTAACGAGCGGGTGAACATCTGTCCCGTGAGCCCCAGGAGACACCTCCAGCTGCCAAAGGGGCAGGCTTGGGCCGCTCCGAGCAGGAGTCACTAGAACTGAGTACGGATGGGAGCCTCAGGGAGGCTCCTCAGGCCTCTCCTTACTGCACAGTCCGGGTGAGCTTTTCCTCATACTGAACTGGTACCAGTTGCCCACACGCAAGTCCCAGCCACAGATGAGCTCTGATTTTCAACTGAGCTGCCTGGCTCAGACCAAACTCTGCTAAATGCAAGGCGGCCACAACAGGAACACAAATCACACAACTTTCTCGTGGCTACAGCTCCAGGCAGTGTAGTGACAGACATGGTTTGAAGTTGGAGCGATGTACCCAGACTTGGCATCGGCTTCCCGCAAGACTCCTGCTTTTGTTCCTCAAACACTTTGGGACTTCTAACTGAAATGTCAGTACAAGTAGAGCTTTTGCTGTTTGTGAATCTCACAAAAAAACAGGCAAACTTTAAAAATGAATCCAGGGTATGAAAAACAGGTGCAAGATGGCAAGCAGATGCTGGGAGGACGTCCTTTTAATCGGCTCCATGAGCAGTGCTCTCGGCCGAGCGCTGTTTGCTCAGGACAGCTGGCAGGGCGCTGGTGCCCCCCTCGCTGGCCTGATCAGCAAGCAGAGGAGGCACTGGGGGCTGGATCCGAAACTCTGTGGTATCTGAAACACATCGCAAGGGCAGAACTGCAGCCCCGCTCCGCAGGGAGAGCCAGGGCTGCACACCCAGCCGGGGGCTTCCCGCTCCCCCAGGGCTCTGCAGCAGACAGAAGGACCAGGAGAGGGGGTTAAAAGGGCTTTACACAAGCACACACGGAACCTTCAACAGCCTGACCCCCAAACGGGAACAATATCTCCTTCGAAGGGAAGGTCACCAAGCAAAAACGCGTTCATCTTCTTGCCCACGCTCCTCTACCCTGCCCTGTCACTGCAGCGCTCATCTTTCTCCCTGCTTGCCTGCCTTCCCAACCTCCTCCTTTTTCCTTCTCCCTACGGATTTATTTCTGACCCTCTCAAAGGGGTGTTTGGGTCACCTATGCAAGCAGGAGCCTGAGGGCTAAGGCACCAAAACCAAGTATGCGCAGGCAGGGAGTGCAAAGGTAGGCTAATCTTTCTCTTCAAGGTATTTTCAGGGTTATTTTCAGCCCCCAAAGGGCGGGCAGCCGGGCGCATCCTACAGGGCGCTGTGCAGCAGCTGCTGCTCCGCTGTCAGCCGCCCTAACCCAGCAAACTCAGCACAAGGCTGGGATTAAGGGCAACACCATCAGACGCTGCCCAGTTCACTGAACTACAGCAGCTTGGCTGTGCCACCCTGGACTCTTTTTCTTTACCCTTAAACAGACTCAGATTCCCCTTCCAGGGCTCCAGCCACACACTTGTTCCTGCAGCCCCCACCCGCATCAACACCACCCTGATGTTATTGCAGGCACGGGTTGCTCTTCCCCCAAGAAAAAAAGCTCCTGCCTGAGCTGAGCCTCCTGATGTGCTGTCCAAAGTGAATTCCAAGATGTATCTCCAAGCTGCTGCTCTTTCCCTGGGGTCATTCAGACACCATTTCAGTACATCTTTTTTTCCAGCCTCCCTCCTCTTCATCTAATTCCCTTTTGCCTCCTACTCCTATCCTTTATTACTCTTCTTCTATTCTAAGAGGAAAAATGTTTCTTTTTACTCTCGATCTCTGTTCCTTTCCTCCTGTCATTCCCTTCATGTCTCATCCACAACGATATTTTTTCGTGCAATAACTAGTTTGCTCTTTCTCCTCTTCCCGCTGGACTACTTTGATCTACTTGTTCCTATGTCTGTTTTACACATTCCTTTTCCTCCCTCCACAGACACATCAGTCTATTTCCCATCCCCTCCTCCTCACTCACCTCTCTTTTCCTGCTCTGATCTATTCTTGCTGCACCGAACTTAGTTCATGTGTAGACAGTTTTAAAACCTGCTCTGCTGCCCTGATAAACATTGCAGTAAGTGCTGGAGGATAGGGTCTGTCAACCCGGTCACCCTAAACCAACACAGGATTCCACTTTAACACCCCGCCTTAGCCATGCTTTATTGAGAACACCACCACCTGACTCCCAAAGAAAACCGAACCCAGGAGCACTTAGGACGATAATCCCTCGGTCACTTCAAGTTCAGCAGATCACATTGCAGTGCCAACCTGGAGCTGCCCCTGAGCACCCGTCCCAGTCACCCCGGGATCCTCGGCAAGAAGGGTGCCAGCCAGCAGGAGCGGCCTTTCCGCTGTCCGTAACCAAGAAAATACCCCGAAAAGGTACAAAATTCACTCGCAGCTTCATAGGACTGTGGAGAGAGGAACTTTTGGAGCTGCGTACTCTTAGTTACAACAAATCACAGCAGGGTTCGAAGTCAAGCAGCAGGGAGCCTGCTGGCCCCTGCAAGGGGAAGCCTGAGGGTGAAAATTACTCTTCTTCTCCATGTGACAGCCGTTTACTGATCTGTGCCTTGCCCTGAGAATCGGTAGGCAGGGAGAAACAAGACAAGTCTAAAAATCATGTTTTCTCACCCTGTGCCAAACAAGACATTAGCGCTTTCTGCATTGCCCCCCCCGATGAACGCTCACTTCTACCTGACCCGGCCACTGTGGGGAGAAAGCAGGTGACAGCGGGAACAAACAGCGTGAGAACTGCTGTGGCCTCCCCTCCCGAGACCAAATAGCGCTTCCTCGGGGCAGGTGCTGCGGAACGGGGCTTTGTGCAGCCGGAGCGTTTGGACACAGCACAAACGCCATTCGGTGCCCAGCAAGTGCCCCGGGGCCTTTGGGCAGCTGCCAGGCTGCTTGTCCAGCTGCCACCACGGGGGGTTGATGAGCAGCACTGCATCTGAAGGTTATAGCAGGGCATTTTGGCCACTTCAGTTCATAGAGCATCATCCAATGGCTTAACTAAAGCCGCAGAGCTGTGGGACTAGTGCAAATGCTGGCACACAGGCCTGGAAAGGAGAAAAGAGATTTTCTTCGTTTTTGCTTCTTCCAAAGTGGGGGACGTGGGAACAAAGTGGTGTGTTTGTTGTGATAGGACTGGTGATAGTCAGCGAAGTCACTCTGAGTTAAAAGACCCAGTTGATAGCAAATGAAACATTCTGTTAATTTACCACAGCATTTGCAATGTCAGTCCCAGAAACCTGCATTGCTTTTTTTCAGTTTGCACAGCCGTGTGAATCAGTCATTCCCAAGATGATAACTGCAATGAGAACCATGATAAGGCTGAGTTTTCCTCCCTGATCTCCAGCCCTGAATCCTCCAGGCTCAGTAAGAACAGCAACACACAAGTGAGCTCTGCGTGCATGCAATCACCCGTGAAGAGATAAAGCGGCCACAGCAACCTCCATGTCCTTGCAAAGGTTACTTGCAGGCTGCCCTTTGCATGCCCCAAAACCAAACCTGGGTTGTGTCTGAGCGGGGGGGGAGGTTAAAAAACAAACAAACAAAAAAACAACAACAAAACTAAAAAAACCCAAGATGAATCTCAGTGATTGCTTCACATGTACGCACACCGCACTGTTTGACAGTAACAGTCTGAAGCGTTATACCTCCACAACGCTATAACAGCGTCACTAAGAGCCCTTACATCAGCATAGTGCAGCTCAATTTGGCAGTGTGCAGTTTGCCTTTTTTTTTTTAAATACAGAAAGGAAGGACTAGAAGCCTTACGAACTTCTGTGAGCCCATCCTAAATAATTTCACTGAAATACAAATTACCGTGTCTAAAGTGAGCTCAATCTCTAGAAAACAAAATTAGCCCTTTCGTTGCATAACCAGTTGTTTCCATACACAGGGGAGCAGTTTGAACCCCTGACAAGCATCTAGTGCCTCATTGCCATCCAGCTGCTCCTGCTGCCGGGGCACAGGTCTGTGTCCGAGGTGCCAACTCCATGGCTGTGTCTCAAATGCTCTAGGGAGTCTGAAATGTCACAAAACACCTACACTTGGGCACCTGGTGCTCCCCCACATCGCCCTGCACCAGCAGTGATGGAACGCGATAAAGCTCAGCATGGAAAATCCTCCTCTGCACCATTCCCAGCACGCCGCTGCCTGAGAGCTCATCAAGACCTCAGAAAATTACCTCTTGGTACTAAGCCAGTTGATTTTAACTAGAAAGACATAATAAATATTAAACAGTCTATATATATGGCACAGATACAGCACATATTTGTGCCTCCCCTTTGAGGTTGTGCTCAGCAGTAGTGACCAAGTTCTGTCCTTGGAGGCTCAGGGAAAACCTATGGTCTTGGATCAGACTGTGGTCAAGGGCAGCATTTGTTCATAAATAGAAGTGACACAGGTTAACGGAGAAAAAAAGTAATTTCATTACCTGAATCCGAACAGATCTTGTCATATAAGAAAACAAAACTTAATGCAGTGCTGATAGCAAAAATAAGTAGATACTTTAATAGCTATCATCACGGACTGAACCGTATGAATACCTAACACAATTGCTGTGCTAGAAAACAGCTTCTGACCTGCCGGTAACACTTCTTTGTGAACTCAGCGCCAGCCAGAACACCCAAGTCTTTTGAACTTGAAAGACGTATCCACAGCACATGCAGGGAAGTCCCAGCCTTGAGGCTGAATGTTGCCTTATTTGGTGAAAATGGATTAGATTTGTCAGGTGAATACAATTCTTTATTAAATTTGCCTGGGTGAAAGTATGCCTGTGTATTTTAGTTTTTCATTAGAGCCCCGCTGAATTTGTCTGAAGTAGTTAAGAACATCATAAGTGATACATCAGTATCAATTGGACCGGGCCCCAGCAGAAGCCCCCAGGAGAACAGGCTTTGCCTATGGAACTGGCATCTAAATGCTGCTGGTTTCAATTTCTCCCCGCCAGAGGGGAGCAGAAGAAAAATTAGGCTAGGAAAACGTTGGGTTGGTTTGGGTGGGTTTGTTTGGGTTTTTTTATTTGTTGTTGTTTGGGGTTGGTTTGTTTTTTTCTGATTTGGTTGTTTGTTTTCAAGAAGATAAAAAGCAAAACCTCAAACCCACCTCTCCTCACTCACTCTCTCACTCACAAACGCTGCCAGGCAAACAGCACGAGTGTTTCAGAACGAGGTGTGAAGCCGAGCAGCAGCGCTGGAGCAGGACGCTGGGCAGAGCCGCCCCTCGGCCTCCCCTCTGCTCCCGCCTCCTGCGCCTGGGGAATCCATTTCAGTTGCCCGGGTTCTATTTCTAATTATGATGCAGGATGCACAGTGATAAATTTCCTATGGGATACTCATTATATAGAGCATATGAATGTGCTGTAATCAGGCGTATTTGTTGCTATGGAAAAACACAGCAAGCATGCAGAGCCTTCTGTGTGGCATCCTCAGCGTCCCTGCACTTGGAGTACTCGGATTCCTTGGCAGCGCACGACATAGCGACATGTTATCTGGCACAAAACCCAAGGACGTTACAAGTTTCAGCTGAAAAACTTGCAAGGCTCGTTAGCCCATTGTATCTTCAAGGGGTGTTAGACAACAATTTTTACATCATTCCCTTTTAAAGCAATGGGATCAAAGAAAAGTACCATGGGCAGCACAAGTTTGACAGCGTGACCTTTCCATCCTCCTTCCTAAAGCCTGCTGTCTTCCCCTCATACACACCGACCACAGCCATCTGAGAAACAGGATTGTTGGACCGTATGTTCAAACCTTTGCATGCCACAGTTAGACAGGGCTTCCCCTGTGCCCAGGTGGGAAGGTATTAGCCTGAATGCCATGCAGGGCAATGCCCAGGTAGGACACGCTGTGCTAAAAATAAAAAAAAAAAAAAAAAANAAAAAAAAAAAAAAAAAAAGGGGCAAAAGGAAAAAAAGTCACCATGCTTATTAATTAAATCCCCTGCTAATCCCTTCTGCGAGCAGCTGGTGGAGGTGGGGAGGGTGCCAAAGTGCAGCCCTCTCTACGTCACCGAATTAATGGATCTCGGTGGCGCATGGAAACGCTCAGACTGTTTGTTTTATGCCTCCCTTATTTTAGAACACTTAACCCACGGCCCAGGCCCACGGCAGCAGAGCACGTGCCTTGGGGGCTGGCACAGCGTCCATAGAGAAGAAAGAATGGCAGCAAAGCCACCTCACCCCATCCCGGCTGCTCCAGAGAGCGGAGATGGGGAGATCACACCCACTTCCAGCAGCTTCGAATAAGGCCCGGTCCTGTACCGGGGCTTTGACCCAGGGACAGCTTTTCCTGACATCGTGGTTGAGGTGAGAAGGAACGCGGTGCAGCTGCAGAGAACAGCCCATCACACACCGATGGCTGGAGCATCGCACACGAAAAGCCGCCAGAGGTGCTGAGCACCGCAGCTGCCAGAACCTCAGTGATGGAGCAGGTATCCTTGGCAGTGCACCCCTTGTTCCTGCAAGGAAATTTGGTGCAGCTCTGGGAAATCCCGATACCTCCATTTTGGGAAATCCCGCTACCTCCATCTGGAGCAGGCAAACTAGAATATATTATCTGGAGATAAAGCGGGCTAGGCAGGTGAAGCTGCCATGATAACCACCTCTAATTAAACACTTAAATGTTAAATACAGATATAATGAAGAGTGGAGCTTTTTTTTCCCCCCCCCTCCAAAACATGGATTTATCCATATTGTATTACAGGAGCACCTACATTTCTCTTCACCTCGGGCTGAAGGAGAGATCCAATTTGAACTTGTTGGCTTAGCCCTAATGTCCCTATGCAAAAAGTAAAGCTAGAATGAATTATTCTATTCTGTTTTTTTTTTCTTTTTTTGAAGTAAGCACCAGTCCATTGGATCGAGAGGCACTAAGCAGGACTGCCACCAACTATTTCTGTGGTTTCTATCGAGACTAACAACTCCTACTTCAGCAGGAGGATTTTGGAAAAAGAGAAGCATCTGTGTGCTGAGAGGAGACGTGATAAAGCCAGCAGGCTCAGGGATGCTCTGCCTCCTCCGCTTGGCTCCCATTCCTCGTCTGAGCTCCCCAGCAGTAACCCCAGAGGGTCAGGCAGGCGAAGGCGGGAGGCTCAGCCCGCTGGGATGCGGAGCAGACCTGGCCCTCCCTGCCGGAGACCGCGGCCGTGCAGCCGCCACCTCGCTGCTGGCTTCGGCCAACCCGGCGCAGAAACCCTGCACCGCAGGGCATCCGAGCGAGGAGCACGTAACGAACGGAGACCTCCCCATCCGCATGGCCTGCACACGAGTCAAAGAAATGAAGGGACCATCTTTCCAGTCCTCTGCTGGCATTTTGAGGAGGCACCGCTACCCCTGTATTTGGACAGCACCTTGCACAATGCCATCCCAGCATCCTAGACGGTATAAAACATAAGCCTACAATCTTCATCAAAATTTACCAGCATCTCAAGCCCGTAACTCTCTCCAGAACAAGTGCATTGATGGAAACTGAGGTCTGCAAAGAGGCTGTGACACAAAACCAAGCTGACAAGAGACCAGCGACTGCCATGCTCCCCAGCCCCTGGCAAGCAGGCAGGTTAATCGTGAAGTGTTATTCATTGAACTTGAAGGAAAACCATTCAAAACACTTTTGGTTTTGTTTGTGTAGCTTTTCACAATGCTTATAAATATGAAACTTGACAAGAAATGTGAATACACAATTTCTCAAACAAAACATACTTAGAAGAGTGAAATTCCCCTCCTTCTTCAAGGGAAAAGTGTCTCATTTGCTGATGCGAAATACTGATTTAAAACACTGACATATACAGACCACTAAAACTTCCCGTAATGAACTGTGGTTTTCAGTGTTGGTAAAAAAACCTCAAAACACAACAGGAAATGAGGCAAAGGTTTTGTTTTGTTTCCCCTACTGTTACTTATATAAAGGGGAAATCATTACCGTTTATTGCTAAATCCATAACTCAGGAAAAAGGCCCGACGTGCCCGTCCCCCCCGCCCAGCACGAGCCCCCCGTGCTCCACACACGTGTCCACGGGAGCCGCAGGACAGGGGCTCGGGCCAGGTGTCAATGACAGCAGAAGCTCTGTTGCTGATTCAAGGTCTTTCAACAGCTGCTTTTTCAGAAAAAAATAAATAAATTGCAAGCCCACTTTTCCTCTGTGTCAGCTGTACCGCGCCAGCCGCACTGCCGTTGTGGGCTTTGGTTTCAATAATTTTGGAGGGTTTTTTGACTCTCTGCTGAATTTAGTTACTTTTTAAATCTCACTGCAGAAATGTTTGATAATCCTATAGGGCTTTTTTTATATTTCCCCCCCCTCAAGTGGAGGAAACTCTCACCCTGAAAATTTTGGAGAAGTCATTTTTGTCTTTTTCAGCACGTGAAGCTCCTCTAACTTCTCATCGCCTCCTTCCCATCCCAACAGCTTGATAACAAAATTGCAGAGTAAATCAAACGTGGTGAAGCGTAGAGAGGTAAGAGGTACTTAGCGCCACGCGGTGCAGGAGGCAGAGCTGGAGTGCAGCAGGTTGCTGTATTACTGCACCCGTCTCACACGCTGGGTAACTGAGCATCAATTCACAGAAGAGAAAAGAGCTATAGCAAGTTCTCTTATTTCTCATCTGAGTGTGTCCGTAGCGGCAGCTACTGGGACAGTACCAGTAAATACACACTGAAAAAAATACCCCAAATGTTGTCCCTCATTTCGCTTTTTAACTTCTGGGCTGTGCATCAAAATTTCCCTGAATTCAGTGCTTAAAATCGGTGACTATTTCACAATTCTTACAGATTTCTTCAGCTCAAAATCAAAGGTGACTATAAATATTTGAGGTTGCACTTGTGGTGTTGGGGACTCCTCACAATTCTGGGCTACCTATGCTTGCAGGACTTGAAGTGTAAAATCTACTTTCCGCAATAATTTGTGCCTAAAAACTGCAGGCAGATCTGTTTTTAAAAAAAAACAATCCATGGAAATATTGCAGACAATATTTCCCCAGCTGCATTCGAATTAGTTGTGAATCTGAGCTATTAACAAAGGCAATATTAGCACACAAGTGGCACAGCAGCTACTGGCAGTGCCGGTCTCCCTGTCACAGCACACACGTTCTCCAAGGACAGCAAACGCACAGGAGCAGCTCTGCAGCGACTGGGAGTGCTGCTATCCATGAACAGGATTAAGCACAAGCAGTTGCAGATAGGGAAGGAAAAAAAAACACCACCTTGACAGAATCCAAAGAAAGAGCAGTAAAGATCCCAGAGCTGCATCGCTTTGGTAATTCAGCCAGAAGGTGCCATAAATAAGGCCTGCAGGGCAGGGTGCATTAGGGAGGCATGAGGATGGTTTTCCCAGGGCTAGAGATGGTAATCTCTGCTCAGCTGCAAAGGGCTGCAGCTGCTGAATAATTGCTTCAATACCAGTGGGTTCAGAGACAGCTTATCAGCCAGCCCTGTCCTGCCCTCCGAGCGGGAGGTTAAGGTCCAGGGACAGAGATAAATTTAGAGGGACAAAGGAATGATAAGTAGGAGGAAGGGGAAGGCCCCTGTTTGCTTCCCATTACACTTCTAGTTTTGAGAGATAAGGATCCTTTTCTTTTTGTGGGAGCGATAAAAGGGAAGTGGGTTGACTGTTGACCAGGATTTTCCTCCTGGACCCCCAGGGAGTGGGAAGCAGCCAGTTTGGGCAGTCTGACTCCTTCCTAATGTCCCACCACTACTGTGACATTAATGATACCAACTGTCCTAGACACGAGCAAAGCCTCTTCCAAATGGGGATCACCCCAGTTTTGCTACTACCTATTTAGGGTGAAAAAAAAAATCATTTGCTTCTACCATTTTGCCATATAGGATAGTAAATTTTTAGCAAGAAGTAGCACACATTTATTAGATTTATTAGCTGGGGCACAGCAGCGAGCTGATACCGCTCTACAGATTTCAGAGAGCAATCAAGCCATGACCAGCAGTTCAGAACACAGGAGTTCAACTGTGTCTATTCTGGCCTGAAAGGCGACATCTTCAGAGCATTAAAAAGAAATAAAAATGCACCTTTTAAAACTGCACCCAGCAGCAGTGAGACAAAAGGCAGGTAGGTGGGAAGAGGAAATCCAAAAGCTCTAATGAAGGAATTTAACCTCCTTCTGCTTTCAAGAGGAAAATACACAGTCGTGTATTGTTCTAACAGCCCCAGGGCCCCCCAGCTTGCTCCACCCCGGGAAGAACCTCATGGAAGGGCACAGCAGGCAGCTTAGGAACATATTTTCTGGTAGTTATCCATGGTTACCCTCTATTTTCTCAGCCAGCACAGCACAGTGATGATGTCACTTCTTAAACCAGAGTTTAGCATAATTCTTAGGTGCCCTGAGAAGTCTCATTGAGCTCACAGGAAATTAAGCAGATGATTATCTAATCAAGAGCACAAACAGCAATAATTTTCCCTTATCTCCCCATCAGCCTAGGATCTCAAAGCAATTTACAGAATGAGTAAGTCACAACATGCAGCTAATCTCGAAGGAATGGTCCTGCGCCCATTTTACAGGTAGGGAAACTGAGGCACACCGTTTCCAAGCAAAGATAAGCACGCTTTCTCATTGCACTGCCAACAGACTTATCAAAACCAAGGGGATGACTGTTGAAACAGGAGGATTTGTCTCATGAATGAAGTGAATACAGATGGCCCCAAAAGTCTGCATCGAAGTACAGATGAAAGCACAGATCAGACAGGAAAAGACCTGAAGAGCACCAGCTTGTTGGTGCAACTGCAGGTCTGCCTCTCACAGACACATACAGAAAGTCTCTTTATGAATAGGTATGTATATATGTTCCTCTTTGAAATTCATTCTTGCCTTGCACTGTTGACTTACCGGCCTTCTGCGGCAAGGGAGGGGTGATGGATTCACGTTACTGTGCATCTCGGGAATCCAGCACATCCCCAGGAGGGCAGCATGATTCATTTTTAATGATACTTCCCTGAGCCTGTAGTCCCCATAAGCCAAGAATTACAAGCCTTGGAAGTCATCATCACTGACTGAGCTGTTGTTGGTGAAGCAGAGTTTTCAGCCCAAGTGGGAGTCATTACAGCAGAGGGTTCATCTTAAACTAAGTGACAAGAATATATTAGGAGGAGGAAAATTACACTTTTCAACAACTGAAGAAAAGAAAAAACACTTCCTGCCAGAAATTCTGATTCAGAAACAAGACAAGAAGGCAAATTGTTTCCCCCATCTACGCTGCATGGAGCAAACCTACACACATAGGTCAGAGGCCTAGCAAGAGCCTGAGGCTAAACTAATTATTGTGATTTGCTCGTCTTTTGTAATTAATCTAGGAAAGGCTTTAGGCTGTTAGCAGCTTTAAAGAAGTAAATCTGAAGGACCAATTAATTAAGAACAGCAGTGCTTAATGAGGACCTTTTGGTTCTCTCATGTTGATTGTTATATTTGTTGAAAGTTAAGTTTCCGCTGTCTGTCAGATCTTGTCTGGTCTTGTAAAATAGATCTTCTTACTTGGTGCTTAACCACTTGACACTGGAACAAAAGCTTTCGATTACAAAGCAATTTGTGGGGATTATAATGGAATGAGCTACACCCACGCTCCCTGATTTAACAATCAATTTGAAGCAATATTCAGTTCAACCGAGAAGCCTTGAAGATCCTGAAACCACAGTTTGGATCTTTTGGTTCCTCTCCTCCAGGCTGGACCCCACAGGTGTCAGTCGTGGAGGCAGGTAGGTTGAAGCATACATCTCACATCTCCTTCGAAAACAAAAATATGGACGCACTTTTCCTTACTCAGCCTTGTCTTAAATTGGCAATTAAGCACCCATCTGTCTCAGCATTTTCTGTGGAAGCGTGAATCTAGCGCAGACCAAGAAAACCATGGCTCGCTCTAATCCAGAAGGGAAATCCAGCTGAGCACCACCGGGACCGTCAGCTTCGCCTCCTGACACCGGGCACACCACCACTGGCACTCACCCCGCGTCCTGAGAGCGGCCGGTACCCCTGGTCTGCTGCTGCAGAGAGACAAGGGACACGTGCGGGAGGCCGCGGTCAGCAGCGGAGAGAAACGGCCCGTTCGTGTCTGCTGCGCTCTTGGCCTTGGTGGTTTTAGGACATCTTACACAATTTCCTTACACGTGTGGAAAAAGGCTTTTGAGGGTTTGGTTTATTTAATCAGGGGAACAAGTAAATCACCCCAAGAACACCCATTTTTGTTTCTGTGAAGCTGGACCTGTGAACCAAATCCTAACAACAGAGCTCTGCCACGGGGTAAAACCTGGACCAACGTGTTATCTAGAGACCCTGAGCATCTTACAGGGAATAATATTATTCACCAAGTGAATGCAGCACCTGTCATTGACAAGGACAGGGACTCTCCATCTATTTGCTGTACTTATATACAATATGCAAAAGTCTTTTGTGCTGGAAAAGAGAGACTAGGAGAGGAGTAAACAAGTATGAAAGGAAGATCAGATTACTGACTTAGCCCCAGAAACAGCCCTTTGTGAACAAAATTGGACTATTTTACTTGTCAAGAAAGAGGAACATATCCATGCTATTCTCTTTCAGACACCTTCTCTGTCATCTGTCCCCACAGCCAGCATTTGTCACATGCAGCAAATTAATTTTACATTCTCAGCAGGCATCCCTTTTAGAGACCAGCCAACTTCCTGATATTTTGTGTTCAGTTTTCATATCGGCAGATCTATTTAAAATAAAAAGCTATGTGTTTTACAAAACACAAGTGCCAGTAACACAGAGGAAGAATGTGACATTTTTCTCCCCAGGATATTTTGACTGACACATGAAAAAGTCTATAATCTTACATAGGCTCAAGCTGCTCATGTTGACATCCAAATGCTTGGTGAAAAAGAGCTTGATTGCCTTCCATGAAAGGTATAGGCTTCTGATTTACTCCCTCTATCCCAGAANCTGAACTCCAGCTCTTTCTCAAAGTATTGCATTTTATTCACCTGTCACAGATGCAGTGGGTGAATTGTCCTTCCACTGCTTAACTGAGTCCCCACGCAATATCTTGCTTATTTTCATCACATCTCGCACTACCAGCTGCTCAGCTGAGCCTGTCCCAAAAGCCACCTCAGCTCACTGCTCCCTAGCTTTGGCAACTACTTGATCCTTAGCTCAGCAGCCTCCACAGCTGTGATCCCTCAGCCTCCGCAGAGATCCCTCATCCTCCCGGAGAACCAGTCCCCTCTGCGGAGAGGAAGCCTCTGACTCACCCAGGGAGGACAGAAGCCTTTCCCCATCCCACACCACCTCTGCACTGCCTCATCTCAGCATTATTCAGCCCAAAAATCCTCCCAGTCAGCAGCACGCAGACGCACTCTCCTTGGAGCCTGCTGTAAAGTTACTCAAGCTCTAAATGAAAGCCAAAGCACAACTCTATTAACTTCTGGTATCCTTATGGTTCTGTACTTGAGTGAAAGTGCTTGAACACCAAGACAAAAACATCCCCTTTCTAAGGGATTTTCCCCCAAACACCACGGTGGAAACTCCTTGAGCTTTGAGTCATTGTTTCAGCCTCATTGTTGCAGCAGTGATTGGGAGAAATGGAGGCTGAAATCACCCCCGCAAAATCTACAGGGCACAGAAGACCTGCTGGACCTGGGTCTCACTGCGCAAAGACCCCAAATACCTGCTCTGCCTCCCAGCAATGTGCAAATAGGTGTAACACCAGTCTGAACGAGTAGCTAATTCTCCAGGATTAAGAGTGAATATAGATCTCAAACTGATCCTTGTGTACACGCTTCAGCATTCGTAAATTTATGGCTGAGCCATATCAGTGTGTAGGACAGGAATCAACACATGGAAGTGAAAGGGCCCGTTTTTCAGAGCAGACAGAGGCCACCTGTCCACACCTCAGCCGTGGCTCTCGCGGGGCTGGGAAAGCTGGCGGTTCAGTGCTGCATTCATGGGCTCAAAACGCTGGATGCGGATCTGTCAGCAGGAGGTAAGGGACTGGTCCAGCAATGTTAATTTCTCATTTGTTTAGTTCAACTTGATAAAGACCATAGTAACATCTGCCTGCTTTTAAACAGAGGGGGCAGAAGCCCATGAATATCTGATTAGTTGAATATTATCTCTCCAGATCTGCACCTCAGCAGCTCTCTAGGACTGGGATTTTTGCATATTCACTTCGGGGTAGGACCCTGCTGAGAAAGAGGGAATCCAGTGGTCACTGGAAACACTCATCTCAGACTCCCTGCAAATCACAAACCAGAGGAAAAAAAGTGTCCAATGTTTGTTCTTCCCATAACTCAAAGTACATAAAAATCTAGTAAGAGATTCAGGAAAGGAACATCTAAATACTGGCTGTCTTATGCAGGACAAGAACACTTACTTGGAAGCAATCAGAAGATGCTTGATAACGTGTTTGCAGCCATGTCACTGGTGACCTATCAGTCTCCTTACACGTGAAGATAGATGTCAAGGCTGAGCCATTGTGTATTCTTGAGATACAAAGGAGAACACTTTGAAAAGTAGTCCCAGAGCACTCCAGTCATCACCATGAGATGAAGCACAATAAGACATCTGAAAAGCTGTGGCAGTTGTTTTATGTCTGATATGTGTTTTTGTGAATAGCAGCTTCAGTAATTTATGTTCCCAGGTTGAAAAGCTTTTTGTAGCCTTAATACACAGAGTGGTTAACCCTTCTACTCATCAGCTCAGGAATCTGCACAAGTCACTGAAGACAAACAGTGTCATCCTTGGCTCCAGGTCCAGCACACTTTTCACATCTACACACTAACATCCCTTATTTTCCATGCATTTAGATGAGCTGTATCCCTGAAGCACAGGAGATAACCCCAAATTAGTATCCTGAAGTAGCAACACTTGACTTTCTCTACCTTTCTGCAGCCACCCCTCTCTCAGCATCCTCCGTTTGTTCCTTTGAGTCTCCCTCCCCCGGGATCTACCTCTTACCTTTGCTGCCGCACAAACCCTGCCATCCAAGCCTTCCTGCAAACCGTTGTCAAGGGATTGGTTCTCTAAAGATAAATGCAATGCAGTTTCCAGCCTTTCTTGGGAAATACAGGATTTGCACAGTGACCTCTACACATCATTCCCAGGTGCACAGAAACCCAAGTTGTATCCAGCAGTCACTAACTTTCTAGCAGGATCTCAAGAGGAATATCTGCAGTAATTTTACATGTGTGTGCATGTGCATAAAATGCAGGAGACGATTAAGAGAACAATATAATACAAAACAAGAATGGTGTGAATAATTTCTCACAACAATAATACCAGCAAAACCAACAACATTTAGTCTTATGTTCTGGAAAACAGGACAAACATCGTTGCCTTGTAAAGGATTTTTTTTTTTTGCCTGCGTGCCTTTTCCCACTCTGCACTGGCCTGTGCCCAGTTCTGCAGGCTTGAGATGGTGATGGAAACCCCCACAGACAAACTATGGAGGGACACAAGGTGCACCAGGACCCTCTAAAACATCCACATATCAGTGGAAAAATGTGGTCCGGTAACACGTTTATATGATGTCTGCAACGGCCTCTGTTGCATCGTGCTGCCACTGCATGTCACTGTTAAGACAGAATGGCCATGAATGACGAGGATTTTAGAGAAAACTATAAAACTGCAGTGGATTTGGACCCTACAGCTCCCAAGAGCTGCCCCTGGTTGTACCTTAGTCAGCCCCATGCTCCCAGAGAAAGTGCAGGATTGAAGACCTGAGACCCCATTAGCATTTGTGCCAAGCTGAAAGCAGCAACAGAACGAAAATACATGCTTGAAAGAGAGAACAGGTGAGAAAATACATAGGAGGAAAAGGATGCCAGAGAGAAGGGCAAAGAGCAATGGTTAAAGATCTCTTTCAAGCAGAGGTGAAGCTAAATCATTATATCTGCCAGTGTGTGTCAGCAGGGAAATCCTTATGAATTTCGCAGCAATATAACAATATCTATTTCTCTACCAAACAGAAAAAGTATTTAAAAAAAAATCTTCTCAAAATTAATAGGAGCTAAACAGGGACCAGTTCTTGCCATGCCTTGCTGGTGTGTGGGCGCACATCAGAACAGCAACTGTCTCAGCAGCACAACCTAAGAAACGGCAGGTCCAGAACCGTCCCCCTCCGCTCCTGCAGGCGCAGGAGACCCTTTGCTCTCGGGCAAGTCCTGGACCATCCTGTGGTTGGTGTTCTGGGTTGTCCTCATTTCTAGTTTGTGATATCTGGAAGACTCATTTGAGATTAAACAAAGGTCTAAAGATTAGGTGTTCTGTAATTTAGTACTTCCTTTGTCTGCTTTATGTTTAGCAGCTTTTGGCAGAGAAAAGTAACATCAGCAGCCAAGATGGGCTCTTCCTGCGAATCCACACGACCTAACCTGAAACAAGAGCGTGTCACCTGACTCTGGCTAGCAAGCCGAACTTGTATCCAGGATCCCCTTCCAGACACTACACTTGCACTCATTTTGTCATCGAGCCACGTGGTGGTTTAACTAGACTCATGGAAAACACATTAAATAAACCATAGAGCAGATCCAGATGTTTCGAAATGGTGAACTTAGTGCCTCACACTCTTCCCTCCTCATCCAGCTTCAAAAGATTCCTGAAAAACTCAAAAGCATTCCTGAGCTGGTTTGTAATGAGCCTTACTTCATACTAAAAAGTATACTCTAACACAGACTTAAATAATCAATCTTTTAGCCATAAACACAATTATCAAAACACTTTGAAGTTTTGGATCAACTTCATGAAAGGATAAAAATTCTTTGGTCTCTTATTTTAAATAAGACTCTTGTTTCCAATAAAAGTTAGTTTTCTCATTGAAAATATACACACAGAGGCAAGATGATATCCCTGAGTACCAAGTTCAGGATGATGCAGTAGGCAAGGAAGGTTTGCAGAGGGGCAGCAGAGGCACTTTGCACCTGATTTTCAAGGTGTTATGCACAAAGCAGGAGAAACCAAGCTCAGCAGCACTGCCTTGTTCAAACTATGCAGTAAGTACAAGCACACTTGTCCCTCAGCAGCTCAATTAGCACTGTTCATCATCCATCTTACAGGAATTTGGACCTAGAGGACCACAGGGTACCATTAGCACTGCTATGCTCTTATTTGAAATCCCCAAAGACCTTCATTTCCCCATGTAAATCTGCATTTCTTAAAACCCTTCTGGTTTTGAGAATTGCAGTTTCAAAAAGTTCGTGCCTCCGGTACCAGCCCAGTATCCACTGCATCGCACAACCCGTGCTCACTTCAAACCAAACATTCCAGGGCCAAAAAACAAGAGTCGAGAAGCTGCTGGCGGAGCCGCCTGCCCGGCCAGGGCCGACACGCACCAGACCTGCACGGTTTCCTGGCTTCTGCAAAACCTCCGCGGGCTTCAGTTCCTTGAAAGAGAAGTTGCAAAGAGCTGAAGTGCCAGCAGGACTGAGCCCTGCTGCGATACCATCAAAATGGGCAGGAAGAAAGTCAAACCACTACTAGTTCTACCCAGTTCTGGAGTCAGCTGCCATTTGCACATCACTCCTTCCCCCACTCCTATGTTTTATTTCCAACGCAAAGATTTTTAACCTGATCTTGCTCCCTTGGGCTGGCCAGGAACCTCCCCAATTCTCCTTACTACAAGTTAGACTCACAGTCAAACAACTGCTAAGCCAGAATCAGTTACATCATTTCCCCCTCTTCTTTTCCAGGTATTCTCTAGCAGTTCCCAAGCTCTCCCCCTAAAATATGGCTTCCTAAAGTTTTCAGGGAATCTGAGAAACTATGGAGATCACGATTTTGTTTTTGTTTTAAATAATCCTAGACACAGTAATTGAAGCCTTACACCCCTGAGGAGTAGTTGAGGGTTACTCACTGGATGAATACATCAAGTACATTAACACATCCAGTCCTGCATTCAGCCATGAGAAGTTTTACTGAAAAACACATTGAGACTCGGTCACCAGGATGAGACAGTTGAGGTGGTGCCCAAGTGTGGAGACTGAACTAGTGAGTCAGAATGCTGAGGTGCTTTTAAGAATCCCTTTAAGGTGCTCATCACCAGCTGTAAGTGCTTCACTACCTTTGAAGACTTGACCCGCAAGCTCTTTTTTTACATATGGAGAACAGAAACCTCATGAGCCACCTCAACTTCCCAGACACGGTGTTCCTAATCAATGAAATAGCCTCCCTTGAAAATAATCCAGACACACATTAAGATCTAGACTGACAGTAGTTTTTATGCTTTAAAAAGAAAAGGAAAAATTATATTTTTCCAACAAAGCTTGTATCAAAATTTTCGTTGAAGCATTCCCAGTATCACAAATTTGGTCATATCTGTATCCGCTCTACATCTCCTCTCCCTCTCTCCTCCCGCCCGTTCAGAAGTGCCACTTTAACCAGACCAGTTCGTGGCTGGTGTAAATCTTCTTCGTGTCAGTGAAGACTTCCCCAGTAGGTCTTACTTAACAAAAAAGAAGTGTCCCAGGCCACCTGCCAAAACATTTCTTCAGGATCTGCACATTTGAGACTTATCTTAACTACGTGTTGCAGATCAGCTTTAAAATCAGCTCCAAAACATTTGGAAATTATTACAGTCTGCTAGGCCTGTAATTATAAAAAGCTGAAATTACTTTGAAGCTCCAGTTAGAGAAGACTAATGCTGCAATTACTCAACAGAGCCATTTGCAACCTGATTATCAATGAGGATCGTGTGTTCATATCTGTGCATGAACCTGAACCACTAAAGGGGTGGACACTACAAACCACACACCTCCAGGCATCTCTCGTTAATAAGCTGCCCCATAAAGCAATCTTCTATAAACTAGGAAAATAATACATATTACATGCTGATTTAATTGTTACAGTTTCCTTGTAAAGCAGCATATATAAGAGGGCATTGTGAAAAGCTGGGATGTTTCATAGAGGAGGCTGTGTGGAAATGATTAGCACCTGCGATCAGCACAAAGCAGCAAAGTTTAGAAACCATGAGCTCAGCATTTGGCAGAATGAAGAGCTTGAAAGTTTTCCTGGGCAATAAATTCAGTGATTACTGAGATATTACCCTAAATTAACTTCCATTGTATTTGCGTAGCAGCATAAACAACCACACTCAGATCTCGTCCACTTGGGCACAGGTTTTAAAGGGGAGTCACACAGGAAGGCCTGACCCTCTGACCCGTACTCACAGGAGCACACTCTAAATCTGATATACGTGCTGAGTAACCAAAACCTGATAAATTTTACAAGTGTTCGTGATGAGAATAACTGCTTTGGTAAAAACCTATTTTTCACTAAAAATGGCAACTTTACTCTCCAAATGTTTTTTTAAAATGTATACATAACACACACAAAAGTAAATTCACCCTGCCAGAGAAAAACCTTCCAGGAGTTTACTGTCAAGCAAATAGTTTTGCCAGACATTCTACCAAAAGGCAAATACAATTCAAAACAATTCCTATGTGAAACCATGGTTTTCTGGAGAAGGAGGGGAGGTGTTTTTGTTGTGTGTGTTTGGTTTTTGTTTGTTGGTTTGGGTTTCTTTGTTTTTTCTTGGTTTGTGGTTTTTTGGAGGGGTTGGTGGGTTTGTTTTGTTTTTTTCCCCTCTCTGTTGGACTCATTTTGGTTACTATTATTTCTGTGATGGAATGTAAAAGCCTAACTGTGACACTAAAGATTGNCTCAGCAGAACAGGACTCCTCAGGGCTTCCTCCGGCAGAGTAGACAGAGGCAAAGAACGCATTCAGTAGTTCTGCCTTCTCTGTATCTTCTGTCACCAGGGCACCCTCACCATTCAGTAGTGGGCCTACATTGCCTCTGGTGTTAGCTTTATCTGCCATGTATTTAAAGAAGCTCTTCCTGTTGTCCTTAATAGTTTTGCCAGACATTCTACCAAAAGGCAAATACAATTCAAAACAATTCCTATGTGAAACCATGGTTTTCTGGAGAAGGAGGGGAGGTGTTTTTGTTGTGTGTGTTTGGTTTTTGTTTGTTGGTTTGGGTTTCTTTGTTTTTTCTTGGTTTGTGGTTTTTTGGAGGGGTTGGTGGGTTTGTTTTGTTTTTTTCCCCTCTCTGTTGGACTCATTTTGGTTACTATTATTTCTGTGATGGAATGTAAAAGCCTAACTGTGACACTAAAGATTGAAGAATTCAGGTCCCTTGAGTTTTTCAGTCCCTTTCAGCAGAACACAATCAAGGGTTCGGGTATGGAGGCTATAGGCTAACAGAGGCTTGAAAAATTAATTTTTTTTTTTTAGAGTATCTTGTGTGTGGAAAGTACAAAACAGGATGGGAACAAGAGAGGGGATGAAAAAAAAAACCAAACAAACCCTGTTTGCTTGCCTTTAAAAAACACACACACAGAAAAGCACACACAAGAAACCAGCAACCAAAACAAACACAGATTTGCACAGAGTCTGTTTTCTAGTGAGGTACCAGAGATCTTCCTGATTTTACCCCACCTTTTTTATACCATCTGTGCATTTCACCAGCAGTCACAAAACACCTGCACACTGAAAAAGTTCATCTAACCTCATTTTACACTTAAAAAAATGGACTCTATGCACTTGATCCATTTTAAGTCCGTTCTTATCAAAGGGTTGGTACCTGCAACCAGACCTTAGCGGTGCCCTGACTTGCCCTGGCTCAGAGGAACTTACAGACTGCCAGGTTAAACCAGATCTCCACATCCATCTAATCACACATCCTGTTCTGCCGTGGTGTGGCAGGACGTGTCTCAGAAGAAGAGTTTACTGGGGAAAAAAAAATAAAAAAAATTCAACGAAACAGTGGCAGCTCTAACGTTGTACGGTCAGTAAAGAGATTTAACTGTTAAATTTTTTACAAAATGTGCAATCTGAAGCAGCGATGGTGTAATTGCACCACTGCCTGGATCCCCTGACCTCTGCTGGGCCGGGCTGCCGAGAACACGTGCACAAGAGGGGAACAGAAACTATGTGGAGAACGTCTTTGCCCGCTGCCTGCTCGGTTGCTGAGGGCCAGGTTGTTCCTCCCCCTGCCCGCAGAAGCAAGCTGCTGTTTCACTGCTCCGACAGAGCTGCTGGTGCGGTCAGCGCAGCAGAGGCGCAGAGGCCAGCAGCGCAGCCGTTCCCCGAGCGAGCTGTGAACCCGCCCGGCAGCCGCAGGACCCGCGGCTCAAGGCGTCTCCGTTACGGACATGCACAAGGGCTGCTCCCCCTGCTCGGGGTATCCGCAGGCCGCTTTCCACCCTGGACAGAAGTGTTTTCCTCCCCATAGTTCAGAGCAGACGTTAAAACTCGTGCGGAAGGGGCTGCAGCTACTCCTGCTAACAGGCTTCTTACTGTAAGTTGAACCACACTGTTCCTCTCTGAACACTTCATCTGGTTCTAGCAGTGGGGGAAATTGGCTCCTTCCTTTTGTCCTCCCATTTTGAGTAGAAAAATGAACGAAGAGGGGGAAGTGCCTCCCCAGCAGCAGCACAGCCACATCAGAGGAACCAAGCCCCAGGCTTAAGCCCAGGTCTGCCTCTGTCTGCACCCAGAAGGATGCACAGCAGACATCACCCCCAGCTCCAGCAGCACTGACAGTCATCTCCCACCGCTCCTCACATCCACAACCTCCCCTGGCTTTCCTGGTCCCCGCACAGAGCCGCAGCCCCTCACTGGGGCCAAGCGGCCGCCCCTCTGCCCCACGCCCGCTTGTCTCCGTGTGAAAGCACGGTCTCTCCCTTCCAAAGGTAACCGTGAGACTAGAGTAATGTTTGAAAACGAAAGAGCCTATAAAAGTTACAGTAATTAGAATTCCATTTTAATTCCTCTGCACAGGAGAAGAGGTCTCCAGCACATATTTTCCCACTACCACAACAGTCCGTGCATTGTGTTATAAAATTTTTCAGTGCCATTTATTTTTATTTGGCCTGTGAAATACTTTGGGGAAGGCCTCCTCGTAAATGGCCCATAAAGTTTGACAGGAACTAAACCTCCCACTGTTTTTGTGACTGAAATAAAAAAGAACCAACTTGGTTGGCACCCTTAATGCATGTTTTATGGGAAAAGGAAGACTGTCCCTCTGCACAAACAGCCGATTCCCGGGCAGACCAAGTTCAGTCCTGTAAGCATCTTTTGTGGCCTTTTACGAGGTAAAGCTTTCCTTATAAAGTTCTGGCTTCACTACAAATCCACTTCCCTCTGGGCTCATCCATTAATAAGCACTTTCATTAAAATTCCACCTTTCTTAGGGAAACAGCCAAGCTAATTTAACAGGAAATTGACTTTCTCCGTCACCCTCACGTCTCTAACTGCAGCGACACAAGCCAGCGTTGGCCAGAGACATCCTGCCCATTAGCATTTCTCCTTCGTGCATCTATTTGCAAAAGCCACACAGTTCCTTGGACTGTTTGGGGGAAAGAGGAAACGGGAAGGTCTCAGGACGGCCACTTTAAGATGCAGTTGCCTTCGGAGAAACACCAAGATGTGATTAACCCATTGCACCTTCTGCTATCACCAGCCTCTAAGGGAGCACAGGAGTAATGATGGAGCTCAAAGAGCCTGGGAGCAGATTGCAATGGCACCGATCTGAGGGTAACTGGTGCAGCTCCTCCAAGAGCTGTTGATCTCTCACTAGCAAGAGATCAGTCCTATAGAAATAAAGAAAACCCCCAACCTCACGACACAGACCATATTACAGAAAATAGATTTAATCAGCACACCAATGAGCACTTTATGAGCAGAAAAGAAGGCTGAGTTAATCAAATACATTATCTACATCCCGTATTTGGCAAACTTATAAGAATTAAGAACTTTTTGTCTTTATTGTAAAAATCAATTTTAGTCGCTTTTGGTTTCCAAGACAAGCTTTCAGGTGGAAAGCTGTACATAACACCACTGTATTTAGAAATGAGAAACTAGAAACGACACTGACTCCATCTGTCCATAAAAGTTACATAGCACAAAAAATTCCATATGAATATATTTTGCATTCTAGTGACGTATCTCTCTGCATTTCACAAGAAAATGTCCAGGGAAAGTGACAGGTTTATTTTTAGCCTTTCTTTAATCTTTGCAGAGTATGGCAGCAGATTGCAACCCATCACAAGTGTCCCAAACTAGGCTGAGATATGCTGCTGAAAAAGAATGGGTTTGGATTGACTGTCAAGCTGCAAAGATATGGAGATGTTCTTAACAACCAGCCCCACTCCAGCTATAAGAAATTTGATCATATGCATTTCATTCTCAGTGTCACATATAAGTGGGAGATACATTTGTCACCGGATAATACATTCAGAATTAACAAGAAGAACTTGTCAGGTTTTGGCTGCAACCACTGAAGCTAAAGCCTAGAGCAAAATAAACTGTCAGATCAGAGCTTTGTTAAAAGGATTAAACCCGTTCTTAAGGGTGGAGCTGTGGAAAAGCTTTTAAGCTTTATACTTACACCTGAAAGGTTTTAAACTGGGATTCTAACAAAGACTGACATGAAACAAATATTTTAAAAAACAACAGCTAATCTGACCTCAGGAGCAGGACCATCTCCAGAATCAGTTGCGTTGTGAACCATACACGGAGCAAATGCTGCCGAGAAACCCCGGATCCGTCAGGCAGTCACTAATTATTGGTCGCATTTTTTGGCATCTGCTCAAGTTGCTGTAGAATCAGTAACTGTTTTGTAAGTTAGTCTCATTACAGACCTACTACAGTAATTGATTTGCACAGTGGCCATGTGGTAACTCATAAAACTTTGTACAGGAGTCCCAATTCTCCAAATATTTCCTCCTACACTTACGGGAAACAAAGCACCCTCTGGAAGTCAATTAATTCAGCCACGCTCCCAGCCAGTGAGCGTTAGGAGGATCAGACCATTGCATTGCAGCCTTTATACCACAGGAAAAAAAGTGTTCCTGTATTCACTTATTACAAAACTGCACCACATGATACCCTTGTGAATGAAGTAGGTGTTGCTGCACCACTCGTTTTGGGTTGGGGAAGCTGAGTTATGACTCAGAGGTGCCCCGAGCTGCTCAGGGTCACACAGTAGCTCGCTCACAAATAGCACCCAGGTGCTCTTGCCCAGCTCTGAGCTTTCTCACCCTGCTCTGACAGTATTTTGGGACCTTGACTTCAGCACCAAAAAGGTTTAGAACCCACTCAGTGTCTGCTCTGTCCTGCATCTGCTTCACCCACCTCTTCCCCTAGTGTGCTCTGAACCATGGTGCCCTGTGGTTCGTCACCCTCCTGTCACCTCCCGGTCCTCCGCTGGTTGAGTCAAGCACAGGCATCTCCTTACCAGCGCTGGGATAAGGAAACACGTAGTAACAGGCACTGGCTGAGGTGCAACAAGCAGCATAGCAACGCAAACATAGCAATGCGTGGCAAATAACAGCAGCTCTGCAGCAGGGAGGCTGACAGACACCAAAGCAGCTCACACTCGGGGGGCTGCTGCTTGTGGAGAGGATGCTGTCAGCAGCCCCCACATGGGTCCGAGAAAGGTGCATCAAGAAGGGCAAATGAGCTGAGGAGGTACCTGCAGGTCAAAACACCCTTCTATAGCTCTGACAAAAAACCTGACAAAGAGGCCACAACTCCAGTTGTCAGACGAAAGACTCCACTATCACACGCAACCTGGAGGCAAAAGCTTCATAGAGCTTCGGTAACCTGCGAGCCTTTTACATCTATATCATCCACCAATGCAACACAAAGTTGGGTCATTTGAATGCCTTGCAAAGCCCAGGCACTCAGGGAAAGATTTTCAGATCAGCTGTTCCTCATCTATTTGGGCTGAAGGCAAGATTTCCAGGGTCTGCTGTCGTGGGACTGGACCCCGGGGAAGAAGCAAGCACCAGCTGCAGACCCCCCGGTTTTGCTGCAATCCAAGGAAAAAGAGCTGGAACAAGTCTGCATCACACAAGTCAGATGCCTTTCTAAAAGTGCCATGAAATGAATCCTGGTAGGATTGAAGTTTAATGATTTTGAGATACATCAGATAGTACAGCACCAGTGGTCCAGGACCACCAGAGCTGAAGTCTAATCTCGTTATGATACTGCTATAGTCATGTAGGAATAGGAGCAAGTCTCTTAAGTTCTCCATGCCTCTCTGACACACGATAGGATATGTCTCTATTGACTTCATCTGTCCAGGTTATCGAGCCATCAGCATACAGCCTATCTCTCAGCTGGAAAGCCCATAGCAGATAGCACCTGACAACAATCCCATATTTAATGCCAGTCTTTACATAGGGGTAGACACTACTAAATCATCTTAAGAACCATATTTGTTTTTTTTTTTTAAAGTGAGGAATCCTTGTTTCACATTTGAAGCCAATTGTGGTCCAAAGAGGCTCATTTGAGCCACCTAGGAGGACAGGCACTGTGTCACCGCACCTTTTCTAGCGATCAAACCGGGCTACGAACCGTGAAACCTCCCAAGGCCCTCGATCATCATGTACCAAAGCTGTGCGGTATCAGCCCTTGTGTAAAGCTCTCCTATTGCCCCTGCTGCTTTTTACACCAACCTACTCGAGGGCTGGGGGAATGGGGTGCTCTTTTTTTTAAATATTTGAACTCAATTGTGATAAGTACTGTACACTCACTGAAATGTCAATATACCCCTGGTGACCATCCCTGCCGGGTAATTAGGTTTGTTGCCTTCACAAAAATGAAAGCAAATAACATTTTTTAAAGGTGTAATTATGGTTCGGAGAGCACTGGTCTCAATTTTTCCATTCTCAAAAGTCCTCTAGGGAAACCAAGAATGAGAGGTACTTATTGATTTCATCCTTCTGACACTCACACACAAGATTTGCTGGAGAACAGGACCCCTTGCTAGAAACCAGCACTGTCCTCAGCTCCCCCAGGGAAACAGAAGCAGAAGTGAAGGCACTTGTGTTTAAAAGGGAAAAATACAGAAAGGAAAAAAAAAAAAAAGGGCAACAGTTTCGGCTTTCATTATAAGCACTGTTATATCAACAATGGCTGGGGAACAAAGGAAGCCATTTCCACTAGTTCCTGCTTCAATTAGTTATTTGAACTAGTGAAGATTGTGCCACTTTATCTCCCCCTTGTAACATAATCATTGTATTTTACATCTCATGAGAAAAAAGGCCTGCCAGAGGACATTATCTGGCTCTGGGTCATACATCACAGGAGATAACATCGTTATTCATGTCAAAAGGGATGATCAAGGTCTTCCTGTTTTATCAGCGATTAGCCAGGGAAGAAAAGCTGCTGCTGCTGCTCTTGGCAGGTAGCCAGGCGCTGGATGAGCGTTAGCACAGCTCAGAGCACCGCATGGCGAGCCGCGCCGCGCACCCCGCGAGCCGCGCACCCCGCGAGCCGCGCACCCCGCGAGCCGCGCACCCCGCGAGCCGCGCACCCCGCGAGCCGCGCACCGGGTCTGGGCCGATCCCGCTCCAGCGGAGCGGGGTTTCCAGCGGAGCGGGGTTTCCAGCGGAGCGGGGTTTCCAGCGCGCTCTGCTCGCCGCAGCGGGTACGGCTGGCGGGGCTGGCGGCCGAGCCAGCCTCGTGCAGCTTGGGATGTCCGGGGGGCAAAGTCCCTTGGGCTTGAGCCAGACTGCTCTCTTCACCCCAAACGCCCTCACCTTGGCTGCCGCCATCTCCCTCTCCTCGCACCATTCATTCCTTCTCCTTCCTCCCCAGATCGCACTGCGGTAAAGCTGGGGCAGAGCTCAGCCTCTGGCCTTGTCGCTCACCGAATTATTCCACTTCCCAACCACCTTCCCTTGGGCTCAGAGCTCTTCACTGATGAATGCTTAGAATATTCCCAATTTAAACATCTCAAGCAGTTTAACTACTATCTGAGAGCAACAGTAAAACTACCCACCTTATCTCTGCTACAAGCCCAAAGGGAGTTAGAATTCAGTGCCTTATGCCTCAAACACTAACAAAAAGAAGAAAAACCTCTGCTACTTGAAAAATACACCATGTTGAGCTGCAGAGGTAAGTTCCACAGCAGCTTCCTGAAGTGTCTCAGTTTTATGTGCCTGATGCAGGGTTCATTGAACCAAGTAATTCTTCCCACTCATTCACTGAGCTCCAGCACTGTATCCTTCAACAGTAACACATTATCATGGAAATCCAGTGCCCCAAGTCACCAGGCAAGACTCAGTCAAACAAGCTTTTACTGTCTTCTCCAACCCAACTGACAATATAGAGGTCCATTCACCGTTTGTACTGTTGTAAACCAGAACACTTAAAACATCTTATGTGTGAGCTGGATGATTCATTTAAAACCAAATCTGTACAATTTTTGAATGGTGCTAAAATGCAAAAAAATCAGCAGTGTGATCAACAGCACAAAACCACATAAGGGATACATAACCTCCTAGTTTGGAGAAAAACACTTTCTTCAAGGGCACATTTTGGACAGATCTATTGTCTGGGTTTTACACCGCTCCTCGGATCATCTATCACTGACCAAAGATGAGGAAAGACACACAGGAACTGCTGTAGCAAATAACTCCAGTAGTTATTCCACCAATTTCAACACCAGTTACTCCAGCTCGGAGTCCAACATGCAGTTATGCTGTTGCAGCAACCAGTCTGAAACTGGAAGAGTGTTAATAGCAAAAATAAAGTGTGAACCAAAACTTACTAAACCTTGCAATACGTTAAAAATAATAATGAAAGAAATCTGAGACCAAATGCCATTTCCCTTCAAAGGGAGATAAAATTAAAAATGACTCAGCAACTATGAGTCAGGACAGGAAACTTGTCACGGAGCCAGTGATTGTAGCTCCAGTGGAAACAGGCACGAGGGCTCTGAATTGCTGTCGCTGGCGTGTTCTTCATCGCTAACGCTGCCAAACATGACACATAACCTGTAGGCAGAGCTGCATGAGACAAGCTCACCATGAAGAACTTGGGAAAGTCAGATGTTCCTTCAGAGAGGTTATGACAAGGAAACATGACTGCTCAAACAGACCACAAAACTAAGTCAGGTTAAGCCAGCACAGCTGGGGCTCTTGCAGGTCACACAATTAAACAGAAAAATGGCAAGAGTTTGAGGGCAGAGCTTTTTTAGAAGGGCTTGCACCGAGAGGCGGTGCGACAACCTGTTCTGTCTCAGATGCCAATGGCAAAGCAGCACTTTCCTCCTGCCCACCTGCAAGGCCAAGGCAATGCTATAAAGCTATAAACCATGTGCTACCCACGTGGTAGCAAAAGGGTTCCCCAAGGCTTCCAGTCCTTTTAACCGCAGGATGTCTTGTCTGACAGCCGAGTCTTCCCAGACTCTTTCAGCAGAGCCATGGCTTGGGGCTGCCACCAAGCCCATGAAAACAGGTTTGGGAGCAGCACCCACTGGAGCTTAGGATACCCAGACCTGTGCTCCCTCCTGCTCCCCAAACCCCAAGCGCAGGGGGTTCCGGCTGCCTCTGTGTGCTGGGGACACCCCGTGTCCGGGACCATGGCAAATCTCCACTGGAGGTTTGCTCAACCCTCAGCTGATGCCCAAGCTGCTCATTAGGCAAACCGTGGGAAGCTGAGCCGTGCAGAGGGCAGCCACCTCCAGTGCCAGTCAGCAGGAGTAAGTCCAACTGCGTCTGGGCTTCCACCCGCAGACATCCATGGCAAAATATCCGGTCCTCACGATCTCCATTTACTAGAAATCATGGGATCCATGTGGGAAAGGCTAGCAAGTAAATTCATGAGCAGTTAGCAAACCCTGGTTTTACTACAGAGATCATATAAGCCCTGCAACCTTTAATAAAGCAATTGTAATTACAGAGGATTATTATTTTTTAAATCAAACGTTTCAAGTACCAAGTACATAACAACACAGTTGTACAAGCTGCCAAAAAGGAATCAAGCAAAACATGTAACTCTCCCAGTAATTAACATTCATTAGGGGTAATTTGCATGCAATCGCTCATCAGATCTAGAAAAGCCAAGCCTGAAGAACTGCCCAGTTTGTCCTTTGGGCATACTAGCCTTGCTCATATCCTGTCAAACCACATATCCAAAGACCTCAAAACACCAGCAGAAAGGCAAGGTACCTGCTGCCCCAGGAGGATTCTTATCCAGCAAGTAGCAACCTCCTTGCAGAGCACAGCAGCAAAAGCTACAAAACCAAACCCATAGCCGAGCTCTATTAATTAGTCGATGCACCATGGGTATATTCTAATCTTTCTTTTTGCTTCAAAGGTGGTCCAGAGCATCCCCCCGGTAGAGTCCTCCCAGGAAGCAAAGCCTCTCCTGCAGAGTTTCCCCACCACCTCTCCAGCGGTTTCCCATGGCCCTCAGCCCCACGTGTCCCATCAGGAGCACCACCACCCACAGAGCTCCAGCCCTGCAGATGGCCCCCGGTTAACCGGTTCAGCAGGACTGCTGGGGGCTCTCCAGGAGCACAGCCAGGAGCACTGGGCTGGATCCAACCTGGCAGGGGCCAGCCTGAGCACAGACCAGCCCCTGCTCTGAGCTGGAAAGGTCTGTCACAGATAACTACTTCGACAACTGCCCTAGGAAAGCTTTTTGGGGGTTGTGTAATGGATATTGAAATACCAGGCAGATGAAATCCATCTGCAAGGGTTTCTCATGGAATAATTGTACACTACAGAAACTATACATACTGCTCCTGGCCAAAAGTGTTATTTTGCATGGGCTGCACCACATGGATATTTTTATTACTACACTTCATAAAATATTTCTGAAGTTTCCTGGAAGACACTGTTTCGCATGCCACCAACAAACACAAAGCTTGCTCCAAGCAGCTCCTGATGCATATGCAGTGAAAGGGAGAGAAAAGCAAAACAAAAAAATCACAAAACGCACAAAACCCAAACCACACACAACACCTAAAGCCTTTTCAAAAGCCATATCTTCCATGCATTGCAGGGACTGGAGCCATGACTTGCGTTGGCTGGGGCCATCACAGGAGTTCCACTCACGTAGAGCTTTCCCAGAAAACCACACACACACTCCATCAGGGGGTTTTCTCGCATCTCACAACCTGTGTAGAACAGTTTCCCATATAAGCTTCCAGATACACCCTGCCAAAAACAGGGTCCCCTCTGTTACCCAGTAGCCCCCCGTCTATAATCACTCTGTCACTGTTGTAGCTAAAGGGGAACCAGAAGGGGCTCTGCAGATGGCAAGAAAACATCCCTCAGTGCACTGGTCAAAGTCCTCGTGAGCAACCAGCCCCCTCTGCTCACGCTGCTCCTCACCCTGCGATTTTCACTTCTAGTCCTGCAACAGCTGTACGTGGGCAGACGAGACCCCCACGACCCGAGCTCCCAGCGCAGGCTGCTGGCGTGGACACCGCTCACCAGCACGGTTTTACACCCTGGATCACAGCGTCTCCAGCAACTGCGTCTGTGTCCAGCTCTAGAGCTGGACGCCACCTCTCCCAGCAGCTGCGAGGGGCAGCAGCTCTAGGGTAGCCCAGCAGTGCCAGTTGGCAGCTGAGCAAATGCACTCAAAAAAAAAAAAAAAGCAGTATTTTCAATCAAAGCAGAGCGATGGCTCTGCTCAGAAGTCCTGCTATTAGGCAGCAGCTTGAAGAAAAACAATGTCTGGTGAAAAAGCACTTTAAGTGGTGCTTGTTTATTCACTGATTTCTTAGGTGATTATCAGCTTGGCATGGGTTAGCAAGGAATATCAGAGCTCTGAAAAATGACTTTTAAGTCTCATACTGTGACAAAATAATAGCTGGCTAATAATGCAATGACTTCTAAAACACTCTTAACAGGGGATATTAATGAAGATATTCCACAACTTCTAAATTACTGATATTGATTACATCTGTAACAAGGATGGATAGGATTTCAATCTGAGAGTTAATGCAACTGCTGAAATAATTGGTTGGAGAAGAAAACACTTCCCCAAGCCTGTTAACTTTTTTGTTCTTTAGAAATGTTGACTTTGAAACACTTTAACAGATTACTAAGATTTTAACAGAGAACATCCCAGATCCCTATTTCATGTTTCAGTGTAGTAGCTACTTCTTCAATGATTTCTTTGTAAATTTAGTAAAAGTGTCTCACACGTAAGAGTATGGATCAAATATCTAAGTCTGAGAAGTTGTTAATTTCATGAACCTTAATTGAAATTTCTACCACTGAAAGTCTGAGGAGCTTCAGACAGGATCTAACTATAATCTACAATTAATGCATTTCCTTAGGAGGCAAAGGAAGACTAGAAGAGACCGGCATAGATATCATAAGCATAGACATGCAAAATTTCTTTACTCCGTTACTAAACGGTTATTTCATTTGAATCCTTATAACGTCATGGAACAAATTTCTAGGAGGACAGGGTCGTTGTCCCACTGTTGCTGGTTAGTGCTGCCTGCACAGTCCATAACCCCCTCACGGATCTGAATGCAGATACTAGAGGAGAAGAGACTGATCTTTGCAAGTGGACAAATGGGGAGAAAAGAAAAAGTGCTTTTCCATGTCTCTGCAACAGAAGCACAGATTTATCAAGCTCTTCTTCTAAGAACGCATTTGCCAGAGAGCCATAATGCCTTAAGATTAATTATTCCAAATTAAAATTATAGAGGACGACTTTAAGCAGTATTGATTCCCTGCTCAGCTGCTGCCCTGGACTCATTTGTTCAGTTCCCCTTCCCTTTTCCTTTGCTTTCCTTTCACCTGGAGTTCATCCACAAAAAAGCCCACAAATCCTTCATTTCTAACTTCCTATTTTATCCAAGTTCCCTATAATAAAGAACTTGAAAACAGCACACACTCCAAAAACTACAACCACTTCCTTCTCTCCCTTTCCTGGTCTTTTCTACTTTTTTTTTTTTTTTTTTTTTTTTTTTTTTNAAATAAGCTCTGCCAATATTTGGGGGAGGTGGGGATGGATCCTGGGGAGGGAGGTGTTTAAGATAAGAATGAAGATTTGTGGAGGTTTTTTTGCTCAAGACTTTACATATGCAATCAGTAGCCAAGGGATAATTTATTGACAAAATTTGTGGCAGATCAGACAAGGTGTTTGTGAGATATGGGACTTTGAAAAACGAGGTGCAATTCAGCCTTTGAAATATTCCTCTAACAATTTATCGCAGAGCCATATCTCAAAACCTACTTGGCCTAGAAACTTCAAGTTTGTTTTATTCAAGAGTCCTTGGCTAGATTCAGTGCACAGGAACACTTCAGATAAGGTCAGAGTCTTATTTACTGTAGGTTCCCTCCCACCAGTCTTCATTTTATCCCTTCTTTAAACCATCAAACATTCCTTCCTTCAGCCTGGAAAGAGACTTTAAGCCGGGCTTTGCCAGGATTCCGGCAGGGGTTAGTTGCTGCATGGGGACACGGGCACAGACGCACTAGCAGCATTTTTCAGCTCAATTAGCTCAACTTCCAGAAGGTTTATACTTGCTCCCCAACCAGCCACTGGGCTCTGCACACACTGGTGCCCGATTCGCTGTTGCTGGAACAACACAGACACCAGGACAGGCCAATTTTGTAAACTCTGTAAGCCAAAATCTCCCACGTTCAGAGACTGCACACAACCAGCCCAGGCAGCAGCCCCACACACCAGCAGTGCAGGGGCTCCCCAGGACCAGGACCTGAGACTTCCAGGCAAACCCCATCCCATTATAAGAGGAAAAAAAGAAGAAAGCCATGTGCTGCAACATTTGTTATCAAGGTTTTCTACATGCATCTTGGCTCAAATGCTCAAGTCCAGCTTCATCTTGAAGGCACCCCAGACATACACAGCAATAAGTCTGCTGGAGCTGGTGTTTGGAGATCTTTGCTAACTCAGATACTCTGGGTACATTCAGGGTGTGTCTAGGTAGACAAATTTATCAGCATAAACAGGGAGCATCCGTCCAGCTTTACAGTTACACAGTGAGACAGGCTTCACCCAGAGCAGGAAAGGAAGCCTGAGTAGAGTTGCTTGGGTTTCACTTCATTATGGCTATTTTTAGAAGAACAAAACCACAAAGCCTGCAACTGCTGAAAGCCTAACTTCATCCCAGGTTTGTGGAAGTTAATCCAGGTCATTACAGTAACATGGAAAAAAAAAATCCCAGAGAATTCAGAAGTTCTCAAAAGCTCCCTCGTGGCATATCTGCGCTTAGTTTCCAACATGTAGACAGATACCATATCTCAGCTTACCTCTCCGATATCAGCACTGGATTCTGGCAGATAAAAGGCACTCAGGCTCCCGGGGTCAGGTAGCGAAAGGAGAGGGACAACGGCCGGCACTCCTCAGTGCATCGGAGAACCCCAGCAGCCTTCCCAGCCGGTGCTTTGGCTGGGAACCAAGGCTTCTGCCCACCAGCACCACCACCCCACAGCAGCCCTCAGCCCACCTCACCTGCTCCTCATCTGTAAATTGCCATCTGTGACAGATGGATTCAATTTCTTTTGACCTTACAATTTCAATAATCAGGTAGGCTTTTCACCTGTCAGCTACCTTGACAAGCAAATTGGTATTGCAAATAGGAAAAAACCAGCAAGAGGGAGGGAAGGAGGGTGGAAGGGGTGAGGAATGACAAGCCTTTTCCTATCTTGCCCCAGGTGAGTGTTGCAAATTGGCAGCAGCGTCAGGGAGTCACCCAGGGTTACCAGGCAATGATTTGAGTATTAACAAGCATCCTTGCATTGTTTTCATCCATAATGTATAATTAACCCCTTGGAGCCAACGAGTCTGGCAGTGGCATTGTTAGAGCTGATGTAAAAGGCGGTGTGGCATGTTGCACTGGGAATTCCTAACAGCCCACCATCAAAGGTTTAATCATATGCAATTTATGCCTTCGCAGTTTATTATATATCAGAGCTTGCTGGAACCTCTCCTGTTATCATGCACCAACATGAAACAAATCGGAGTAATCTCCACTTGAGTGCATTGTCTCACAAGTGCCCTTTTCCCATAGGAGAAAAAAAAAAGGCAGTAGATATTTTTAAACAGTCTAGACTGTGAATTGAATAGGAGGAGGTGGAGGACGAGAATGAAAGACATGAATGCAGCTCTTTTAATACAGGACAACACATACATATACATAACTTTAACTCTTGCGGCCGTTTTGGAGCACCCAGAGGGAAACCTGAATGGAGAGGTTTAACTTTTCTGGGTTCTAAAACGCTGCTGTTAAATGTGTATATACTGCTTTTGCCAGATGCTATTTCTTAATACCCAATATATGCATTGTGCCAGCAGGTAAACAGATTAGGAAACAACAGAAAAACAGTTACTAAGACACTAAGCTCCAGAGCAGTAGGCTGTCCGCAGGAAACCGCTGGAGCTCGGTTTTTGTACTGACGGTGTCAGCTCCAAGAAAGCCCGAGCGCCTCGGTGCCGATGGCCGCGCTCTGCCCCCAGCCACCCCCAGCGCTGCCCCACGCTTCGCCGTTCGGTGCTTTTGGCAGGACTTTGCTTTTCTTGGTGGGTCCTTTAACGGCTTTTTTGCCTCTGCTGTGTGTTGAATGGGTACATAAAAATTTCAGCTGGTCTGCAGACAGGAAAAGTAGTTTCTCTCCTGGCTTCAGCACTGGTTCTGCACGGGTCCATCCGCATGCGCCAGACTGATGAGTTGAGCCTGGGAAAAGTCCCGACATGAGTCCAAATGTCTCCATATTTGAAGAAATAACAGATTCCAGCCACCTGGGGACATCACCCTCTGGTTCTTTTTTGCACTGGTGCCAGTGATGCAGCTTTAAAAGGTACCTTGAAAACACCACCCACCCCATCCCCACCTTCCCCCCATGAAAAAAAACCCAAACCCAGGGGTGAAGATTCTCACCTAATCAGCTAAGTCAAGAATTTGGGATTTAAATATTGCAGAAAATCTCACGAAGCTCACAGTCTGGTTAGCAGTGAACAGGGGGAAACTGAAATACCTTCAGTTCCAAATCCAAAAGTTAATTACCCAAAGTACTTTATCAGTTTAAAACAGTCTGCTGAGGCACCTGCACGCCAGACAGCCCTGCCTGGCCCACCATCTCATCCACACAGAGCGGGTAGATGGCAGGGAGGAAAAATGCGGTTTTACATTACAGATGAGGAACAAGATAGTTAAGTGACTTGCTTTAAATTATGGCTATATATAACAGAAATGGGGACTGAATTCATACCTCGTAAACTGTCCTACAGGATCGTTGGCAGAAAGCTGGCACTCAGGGCCAGAGGAGAGCCAGGAAAGTCACCCAGGAGTCCCAGTGTTAGAAACGACAGGACAGCTCCCGCATGACTTATGTAAATAGATCTTCATTCCAAACCTCGCAGGACGTTTGTCACACTATCACCTTTCAGAGGTGAGGTCTCAGTACAGGCAAGGATGCTTTGGAACAGAGAGGATTTACTGGCGCTTGTTCTGCAGCAGGCGCTGAGCGGGGAGTTTATCTTCACCGCAGCGACGGGCGGGAGGGATGGGACCGTGTTATCTGCACTCGCGTCTCAAGTGACATGGTCGTTCCACAGAACTGCCAGAGATAGCAGGATGGCACGGCAGAACATCTGCTGTGGGAAATGTCTTCTCGGGGGTGACTCAGCTCTTCTGCTCTCCAGGCTGCACAGGAAAAAGGAAGACATTTCCAATTAGACCTTTAAATGTTAATACGTGGAGAAAGCAGCAGTACGGCGTGGACTGTTTTGGATGGTGTGCTTGTCCTGAGCAGGTTAAGGGGAATGCTCCTCTCTGGGTGTCCTGTGCTGTGGGTTGGACAGATGCCCATCAGGAAAGGTGTGGGTACAAAATCGCCCCTGTCTCAGAAGAGGGGCACAGGCTAAAGGGCTTCCCCAGGCTTCCTCCCCCTCACTGTTCGACAAAGAGACCTTCACACAGAGATGACGGAACAAGTCTGTCACAACCACTGCGAGAGACCATGCTGAAAAAGGCAAGAGACTACCCGGGGGGGCTGGGTACAAGCTCTGGTGATGGTTCATTTGGGATGGATGCTTTCTTCTCGACGTCTGTTCCTATTTAAAAATAGAAGAAAAATTCAGAGCTGGGCTAAACATGAGCATCCCAAAGGTGAAGTTTTGCAAAGTACTTCTCCAGCCTCTGTCACATCCGATCTGCAGGGCTGAGAGCAATCGCCTCAGTGTGGGAGCGTGGGATCATCCCTCAGACAACTCCTGAAGAGACAGAGCTGCTGTGCCCTGCAGCCTGCTGGAGCTTCGGCAGCCGGAGAAAAGGTGTCTTGAAATTATGGAAAACTGTCAATAGTGTTGAATGCTTGTTCTTTAAAAAAAAAAAAAAAAAAGTTGCAAAGAATTCAGCCAAAAACGTATATTGCTCTGTTCCCACTCAAAAATCTATCTCACGCATCCCTCCTACAGGGCTGTGCATCACATCTTTAAATCTTGTCTAACCACCTCCTTTCCTCCTGCAATACCGTGCTGTGGATGTCTGTGCCGCGCTGGGCGTTTTCCCCGGTGGGTGGGAGTGAATTACGAATCCAGTGCTCCACAGCGAAACTCCCAGGGCAGAGGAAGCAGAGGCCATGGAGACACCGTGTGCTGCTGCGGCCCTGCGCTGTGATTTCACACTGGAAGGTGCGGTTTGAGCTCCCACCCAACTCGCCCTCCCGGCTGGATTTACATCAAAAAGCAAATGCAAGAGGCTAAACCGCTTGGTGTAATCAGGCCAGAGCTGTAAAAGGAGAAGCAGCGGTGGGCTGCTGGCGGGCGCTGGAATGCCATTCATCTCTGCTGGGGCCGTAAGCGAAGCCAGCTGCTGCTTAGAGGTGGTCTGGAGGCTTTTGTGGGGACCAGCCCACCTCTCCAGCATTTTCCCCAGCACAGGTTGGATTCCAGCCTCAGATCTCCACTTCTGCTCCACAGCCAAGGGCGAAGCCCTTTCCAGCCCTCCTGGGGCGGTCAGGGAAGCAGAGGAGCTGCCGGGAGGTGCTGAGGGGCTCGGTGCCGCAGCCGCAGAGCCCGCTGGCTGCAGGGGTCCTGTGCCCCCCCGGGACTGCAGCCGCTCGTCCCCAGGGTGGTGGGAAACACCAGGGCCTAGAAGACCCTTGTCCAGTATCAGCAGGACTGGTCAGCAAGGAGCTTTTCAGCAATGGGTGAGTTTTCACCATGCCATTATTGGTACAAATAAAGGCAATTTAAGAACATGGCAACTGCTTCAAGCAACCAGCAGTTATTTTGCAGTGGGGTGATCATTTCCTTTCCCCCTGATGTCAGGAATGGTCTAAACATCTGCCCAACATCTCCCTCACACCCAGCACGTCAATTCTCTTTCTAAACCTGGTAATTTAGCCCTGTTCCAGCAAGAGAAGCAAGGAAGAAACCTCAGCTCATCCCTGCCTTAGATGTAGTTAATTGCCTCTGAGAAAAGACAATTCCACCAAGGGAGAAAAAGGCAAATTCTATAAGCTAAAAACCTCTTATTCTGATTTTTGCAGACTTCTCACACGTCCTTTCTCCACTCCTTTAAAAAAGCTCCTGTCACATCAAAGTTCATAGCAGAGGCTGTCCACCCAGGAGCTAATAATTCACATATCTCACAACCAGGAAGTAATTTGGGCTTTAACCTCCCTTTCTGGGATCCGTGTTAACCAATGACTCTTCCCAGATCATTCCTTGAGTCTCCAAGCCATCTCCATTTCTGACAGAAAGGCCATGCTTAGTCAAAGAGGCACTAAGAGGAAATAAGTCATTAAATTCCAAACATTAAAAAAAAATTACTCAGTTTAGAATAAGCAGAGTTGTTGTAAGCTTGATTGCTTTGTTTTGTGTTGCCAGCCCTGCAGACACACACCCAGAAATCAAACATTCCTCTGTGCTTCGGAGGAGATTGTGACAGAGCACAAGCAGGTTTTGTGGGTGTGTTTCGCTATCTCCCCTTGAGCCTATTCTGTTGGCATCTATTAAGAAATCACTGCACATTATTAAGCTATCTCTTAATTAGCATTAGCTACATTACACTCCAGCTTTTTCATAGGCAAACTAGACTTTTTTACAGCTGCATAATGTCAGTAAGTGCTCTACGAGATGAACATCAACCTCACACATGTTCAGCTTAGAAAGAAGTGTGGCTTCAGTTTGAAGTGTCCGTCACATAGAAGGAGACCTGATACAGAGACTGGATTTTTCCATCATATTCTGGCTGCTTCCTAAACATGAGTGCAATGTACAAACCTTCAGCCGAACAGAGCACCTCCTAGGAAAGGGTATGGAAGCTATTAAAGTTTAAAATGCAATCATGTGCATAAAGAGAGCTTATTCCTTCACATCACTTTGAGTTCAGGCAAAAAAAGAAGAAAGGAAAGTATCTCAGCTGATTAGAACAGGTCGATGGAAAAGGAGCAGAAAACTGGAGAAATGTGGGAGAGATCCCAAAATAACTTAGACCGCAGGGACTGTCACTTGGCACCGGTCATGACGCAGTGACCACTGGCACGTCACTGGCCCTCTCCTGGCACCAGTTTGCCCAGAGAAAGGGGTGAAGGCAGGGCAGGGTTACACACCAGCTTTGCACAGGGCTGAGGTTTTCTTCGTGACCGCTAGCTTTTCAAGGAGAAAAACGCAAGGTGAGCAGCAGCTCATGTGCAAACGACCACGCACGGGCCGGGGCTGCCCTCTGTCCTCGCCCTGTGCCGAGCTGCGGGGCGCACAGGGACAGGGCACGGGGAGGGACGCGCCTGCCCCACTTCCCACTTCCCCACAGCTCGTTCTTGGCCTGTGTCTCTGTCAACCTCCGATATTCGCTGAGGCTTGTAGAAGCAATAATTTATAAATTATGAACAGCAGCAAACAAACAGCTTTTTCAGCATCTGCCATCACTGCGAAAGAAATATACGCAAAGCCCCGGGAACCTCAAGGTGTCAACCAAAGAAACTTGCTAGTACGAGTTTCCCCATCAATCAGTGACCGGAGCATCTAACCACAGCTCAGAGTAGCAGAAAGCAAATGCTTCCACCGAGCTGCCCTGTATTTGCTCTGGTGACTAACGGCTCAGGGGGAAAAAAATTTGCAAGCAATTTATGAGTGGAAAAAAAAGGCAACACTTGAATATTATTCATTGCAAATTATTCATGCTCCTTTTCATGCAAGTAGTCTGTCCATTCATCAAAATTTTTGCTCCATCCAGGGCTAGGAAACAAGCTGTTACTCATTTTTATTTTCTTGTATTGCACTCAAGGTATAATATATAAGGAAAGTCATGTTCTGCCAGTACACAGGCAAGGGACAGAATCACAGAGAAGCCGGGGTGCAGGCAGCAGAGCCGCAGGGTGCAGGCAGCAGAGCTATGGGGTGCAGGCAGCAGAGCCGTGGGGTGCAGGCAGCACAGCTGTGGGGTGCAGGAAACAGAGCTATGGGGTGCAGGGAGCTCTCCTGGAGAAGGGGACGGCTCTGGGGGGCAGGTAAATTCACCAAGGAAGGGCTGTCACCAATCAACAGGGAAAAGTGCAGCTTCGGATTGCACCCTTGCTTCGATCACTGTGACTTGTGGGGCGTGGTCAGTGGAAAGTGGGGCACAGAGGGCCCCAGCACCCCAGGGGCCTCGCTGCACCCAGCACACGGCTCGAAGGGGAAGGGCACGATGCCTCCCCTCTGCAAACCCTGGGCACTCAGCCCCGTCTTCGGGGCTCAAGGCGGTGACGTGGTGGAAAAAGCTGAGTTTTCCATGGGGTGATCCAGAGCGCCCCGGTCCCGCTGCACCAGAGGCGCTGTCGCCGGCGTGCGCGGGAGCAGACGCATGCACCTGCACATGGGCTGAGTCATTGGCAGGTACCAGACGGGCCTTTGCATGCGTAATTATTCCATCTGAATTTGTGATAATTGCCTGGGTGAATCCAGCACGCAGGCGGGTGTTATCCTGGGCTTGTTAGGCTGCTGATAGTAAAAAAAAAAAAAAAAAAAAAGAGGCAGACTTGCTTATACATTCCTGTTTTGTTGTTTTTCCATTTCATTGATTAAAATGTGAGAGTGAATTTAGCCTTAATGAATGTCAAGGACTCTCTTGCTGGAAGTAAAACCAGTTTAGGCAGTGCAAACTTTCTGTGCTGGGCTGTGCCAAGGCAGAGTGTCCCGACTTGCCGGGCCCTGCCAGCGCTGCCCATGGCACACGGCGCATGGTGACAAGGATCCCGATCCCCAGCGCTGCCCATGGCACACGGCGCATGGTGACAAGGATCCCGATCCCCAGCGCTGCCCATGGCACACGGCGCATGGTGACAAGGATCACGGTGACGAGGATCCCGGCTCCCCAGCGCTGCTGCATCCCAGCCGGTTCATCCCGGTGTGCCGGGGCTGCTCGGTGCAGGGTGCAGTCAGGCTGCCCCCCGGCTGGCACGGCCGTGTCACACAGAAACACTGTGACCGTCACACAGAAACACTGTGAGTGTCACACAGAAACACTGTGACCGTCACACAGAAACACTGTGACCGTCACACAGAAACACTTTGAGTGTCACACAGAAACACTGTGACCGTCACACAGAAACGCTGTGACCGTCACACAGAAACGCTGTGACCGTCACACAGAAACACTGTGAGTGTCACACAGAAACACTGTGAGTGTCACACAGAAACGCTGTGACCGTCGATCTGCCCCCGGAGCACTAATCCAGCACAACCCTGCCCAGGCGGAGGCTCTCACAGAGCCAAACGTTTACCTCCAGCTCAGCCTTTCTGCAGCAGCTGGAAATAGGCTGAAATACAGGAAACATGACATCATTTGCCTTCTCCCAGCACAAGATAGATTAGCTCCTTTGTAAGGGGAAGCGGTGGCGAGAAACACACACCCCCAGCAGTAAATTCCACTATTACAGAGACACATTTATTGAGAGATAACAAAAGAAAGCTGCTTCTACAGTGACTTTTGGGATAGAAAAAAGGAGACATCTATTTTATTCTTTTGAAGTAGATGCTGTGTAGGAAATGGCCAGCTTTTTACAGCTGGCTGTGTTTTTAGCTATAGCCTTCCCTAAACCTGCTCCTGAAGCTATGTGCTATATGAGTCACTCCATCAAATAAAGAGCAATAATAAGTTATTGTGAGCACCAGGCTTTTCGATTTCTCAATCTCCTCATCTGAAGAATAGAAATTACCCCCCTCCTGACTTCTTAACTTTGTTGGCCAAACTTTAAAGCTGTGGCTGACAACCAAGCAAAAGTAGCGAGCACGCTACTGCAGTGCAAGCGGTTTCATGTAGTTCAAAGTCAACATTCCTGGGTTCATTTCCCAGCTCCACCATGGCCTTTTCTTTCCCTTTTTTTTTTTTTTTTCTTTTTTTATTAAACCTTCAGGAACTCATTTGCTGAGTTTCTCCTCTCTAAAACAAACCTGTCGTGAAGGACATCAGAAACTGCAGAAATTCATATGAGCAAATTGCTTTAAATCATTCTTTGATTTTGTATAAAAGCAAATAAATAAAAAATGAAATGGGTTACGTCTTCCTGAAGAGATCAGAATTCAAGGTAAATGTAACCCCACCATGGCCCTCACATCAAGCAATGTTTTTAGGATGGAGCGGGAAGCCGGTCAGATTGGGGCCTTTGACAGGTCAGGTTGGCCACACCAAGGTGCTTCTGCTCAGCCTGGGTTAGTTGGGTTGATTTCACCACAGGAAGATTTAAGAGATTTTCTTCATTCAGGCTCTTCCTACACTGGTTTCTGCATTTTCCTCTTTCTCATCCCAAAATCTCCCTCGCATCACCCAGCTCCGTCCCCGCACCTCTGCTCCTCACTGACGCGGGTGGCGGGGGACAGGACGAAACGTCCCACGGTGCCTCTGCGGAGAGGACAGGGAGTTCGGGGCTGGGTCACCTTGCTTGTCTGCAGCGGCTGACGCAGCTCCAAGCCTTGTGCTTCACACCCAAAGAGAGCGGGAGCCACCTCTGCGGGCGGCTCCGCACACACCGCTCGCTCCCCGAGCCCGCAGCCTGCCAGGAAGGGCGTTCTGAACAGAGCAGATCCTAGCGAGGTCTGTTTTCTAGCTGGGAAATGCATTATGCATCTGGTACCTTGGGGAATCTGTGGAGAAGGCTGAGAGAGGCTGGCAGTGGGTAGCTATTAAATATATTGCAGCTATTATTATTATTACTGTTGAGAAAGCAGGCACTAGGATATCATTGAGGGAGGCTGAAGAGAAGAAATGTAAGCAAAATACAAGCAGCACATATGAAATTAAACCATCTTCGGAAAGTAACCCAGGGAAATGGAAAACCCAAGTAAAACTAGCTGGAACAGGCAATTTTTCTGCAAATGTTTCCACATTCACCCCACTGCCCGCTCCTCAGCCACAATCTGAGCCCCGTTACACTAGAGTGGAGTGTTTAAACCCAGCAGAAATCCAGCAAAAGTAAAGGTCCTGTGCTCGGTGTGAGATTTTGCAGCCACGAGAGCTCGCTGGCTGCAGGGCTCCCGGGGTCGGGGATACGCTGGCACAGGTTCGGTTGCAGTTCTCCAGGAGGGGTGCTGGCTTGTGCTCGTGCAGCCGTGCGTGTTTGGGAACACGTGGGACCACGATGCCCTGAACCACGGACGTTGGTTCACGGAGACCGAAGGTGCCACAGCCCCGCAGGGCTGCAGTTTGGCAGAGGGAGGAGGTGGTCCAGGGGTGGGAGCCAGCGAGCTGCAGAGCAGGCACTCGTTCCTGGGTTTGGCAGCAATACTGTCTTAAATGCAGTATTTCCTTAGAAATAAGAATCAAAACTGTTCTAATAATATCCATTTTAGAGTCAAAGGCTCCATCCAAAGCCCACTGAGGAGGAGAGAGAGATCCCCAGAGTGTCTGAATCTCAGCCCACAGTGCACGTTGCTCTCCTGATTTATTGGAGACCGAAGCTCACACTCCCAGGGGATCTCCAGCAAAGAACAAACCAAATTAAGGCTGCTACCTTTGGAAATCAGATTTCAAGACAATTAACTACTACAGAAAGATTGCTGTTTGCATCACAGTCCCTAAAACTGCAAAATACTGCCTGTTATTCCTCAGAGATGCACATATCTGTTAATACAAATAACCCTTTCCACCCATAAATATCCTTCTAGCTTTCAGACACCTCTCAGCTTTTTCTGTCAGTGTCCTAGATCTGCTGCTGCTATGAGAAAAACATACACCCAAAGAACATCCTTATTATTTTCACTTGTAAAGATTGCCATGGGAAAGTGGATACCACATGACCTAAATGCTGCACTTGATGGAAGCAAATCACTGCATTCTCACTTAAAATATGATGGCATTCAGGGGCTCATATCAAAATCCAGATCTCTCTGTGCATGGGGCAACGCAGACTTCCAGCAGATAACCCCTACACAAAAAGCAGAAGGAAATGGAATAAAGGTGTATTGAAATCACACCTTTATTCCATTTTCTTGAAAGAAGAACTTTAGACATGTTCCCACTCCTTTCTTCTAAGGAAATCAATGGGACTATTGTCACCATTTTCAAAAGAAGCAAGATCAGGCCTTTCACTGAACACGACAAACCAAAAAGAAATACACTTTCCCTTCCCGCACTCCTGCGTGCTGCTCGGCCAGCCCGGCCGCTCCGCAAAAGGCAAAACCAGCTGCAGCACGTTGGGATCGCACCGTAAAGGCCAATTGCACTGACAGAACGTGATGTACGTGACTTCACAGCAGCCAGCAGTCACACCTTTCTGGACCCTCGGTGGAGCCTTTCCCCACACTGGGGACTTCCGTGTCCTTCCCCTCTCGCTGTGGCAGAGCTGAGGACCCATATTTGCCACCCACCTCCCTCCTGCACTGCTGGGGGCAGGCAGGTGTATGGAGGCAAAGCTCTTTCCATGCTGCTTTTCTTTTGGACTCGGTGATCCTGAGGGTCTCTTCCAACCAGAATGGTTCTATGAAAATCCCGAAGTGCTCTAGATGCTGCTTCCAGCATGCAAGACGTGCAGTAGCTCTCCAAACTGCACATACGCCTGTGCAGCAAAGCGTGCAGGCTGCTGCGGGCTCCTCCAGGGGTGCTGCTGAGGGGGGGCTGCCCTCCCCATCACAACATTCACTCCTCCAGGAGTTATCCAAGGTGGTGGGGAAGGAGCGTGAGAGCCCCACCGTGGAGCAGCACCGTCCCCTGCTAACGGCCTCGCAGGCAGAGGGGACACTGGGGGGACGCCTGGGGACAGCGCGGCTCAAACCAGCCCGGCACCGATGGCCCACTCCACCCCAGCCACCCAGCTCCCCTGTGCTCCCACCACCAGCTTTCCCAGGGCGCCCCTTCATCAGCGCTCCGCAAACCTGCTCAGCAACACACACTAAACTTTCTTTCCTCAGCCTCCTCTGGCCCTGGGCTTGGTTTGCGGGCAGGTCAGGGCTTGTGAAGATCACAGCCTAATTGACTACGGGGTATTTGGCGCTGCCGTGCGGCTTCTTAAACCAGGCGGGGATTTCACCTGCCCTCCAACTTCCTCTGAAAAACCCAGCCCCAAGGTTTCTCTTTCCCCAGCTCACACACGGGGAAGTTTGGGAGAGGATCTGAGGCAGCCCGATTTGCCTGCACGAGGTTTTCGAGCTCTGCCCAGTCTGTACAGCATCCTTCTCTCTGTGGCACAGGGTGGAGCGATGTTCCATTTGGTCAAATGCTATTCCTCTTTTATCTTTTAATTTCCAGCCCTGCAAACAAGTACATCTGCCAGGCTGCATGTAAACAGAATAATGGGTTCTCTGGCCAGCAGGAAGGTATGACTCATTAATTGCTTTACACCACAGCATAGGAAGCCATCGGTGTCTGCGCTGGCCGATCTCCTTGTAGAAAAGACTTTACACTTGGATTACATTTCTCAAAAGAATCTTCTATGTGCTCTGCCACTGTTTGCTATGCAAATTTTGGTGTTAATTGCACCAAAATGAGAAACATATTACTTAAATCAGTGCACTCTTCAGATGGGCATCAGTGCGTGTGTGTGATATTCTGCCAGATGTTATTTTATTGCTGCAGTTTAATACCTAACCATCTGCTTCCTTCTTATTTTGTCATGGTTTGTATTCTCCCTGGGACCGCTTTTCTGTTACACTGGCTTTTATCATCTGCGTTATGTACTAGCACTAGTATGGCCAAGGCTAAAGGCTGGCAGCATCCTGAGCACAGTATTCGCACACAGGAGAAAATGAGCAGCAGATCGTCAAAGTAAGAGCACAGAACTGATGCTCCACTTGGAGCAAAGAATTAAGTTGATAACAAAAAGCGGGTCATGGGAAGACAACGAGAGAACGTTTTCCATTTTTTTCTGGTCAATTTTACGGGGACATTTTCAAAGGTTTAATGGCTTCCCAAAAGGCAGGAGCCCTAATTAGCAGTACGGGGGCCAGCCACCTTCCCCAGGCTCAGTCTAGGCCTCAGAGGCATTTCGAAGTTCTTGCTCCCATGAGGGAGTGAGATCGTTCATATAATTCATTTTACCAACACATAAAGCAATATTTTCAATAATTCTCTCTAGTCTGTTGCCATTTTATTGTCTAGTAAGAGATAATGGATAAAAATGAGCTGACCTTTTGTTAGTAAACTTCCACTAGGCTACACATAATATTACCTAGCACTTCATATCCTCAAAGCATCATACAAATACTAAGTAATTGGTCCACATGGTAATTGTCTAGTACAATAAAGAGCAAAGAGCACAGCGTTTACAGTAAGTATCAGGAGCACAAGGTTGAGGTCTGTCCACAGTATAAATCTCACTGTTTGCGGGACTGTGTTACACCAGGTTCGTGTCCCTGCCCTGCTCTCCCAGTTTGCCCAGTGCTGTTACAGCTGTGCTGTGAACACAGCCCTGTAAAGGCCTTAAAACAAAACCAGTTGCATAACAATAACCTGTTTCTGGATCTTTTTCGGTTAAGAACAAAATTAACTTTCAATTGATTAGGAATTAAAAGCATGACAGGGAATATAACCCAAATGTACTGCAAAATGGACAACAGACCTGAGCAGCAGAAGCTCCTGCCTCCAACCTTTAAAGCTATTAACCCTGGCATGAATTTTTATTTAGTGTTAATTAGGGGACTAGCAGCAAAAATCAATTAATTAATTACATCCCAGAACCACTGGAAAGTATAATGGAAATCAAAGAGAGCTAGATTATCCTGCATCCATGGAGGAAAGGCTGCTGCAACTGCTCTGGATGATAGCACTCCTGTTTTCTTAAAGTAGAAAGAAATGTGTTTAGACAAAAAAAAAAAAAAACAAAACACCAAACCACACACACCCCAACAAACAAAAAACCCAAACAAACAACCAAGATAATTTCCCCTAGTTGGAAATGCCAAACCCTCCCTTGTCTTGGCCCATCTGTCAGAACAGTATCTGCCCCTGGCTCCTGCTGCCATTTTTGCCTCTGGAGCTCTCTGATCCTGGGGATTTCTTGCAGCAGTCCCGCAGAGCTCACCCTCCTCCCGCCTGCTTACGAAGCACCATCCACAAACCGCCCCACAACCTCAGGTTACGAGACCTCTGAAGAAGGTCCCGAAGGTCCCCAAGGGAGACGTTTCTGCAAAGCTCGGAAGGAGATGACAGCACATGTTGCCATCTCTCTGGCCACGTCCCTCCGGAGAACACACACGTTTTGCTGTTTCACCTATTGCAACAAAATTATGTACTAGGTTTGGGTTTGCTTCGTTTTTTAATGCCCAAGGTACAATTAGCTAACTAACATTACTGACAGTGATTAGCGGGTGCTAATTACAATGGAATTTCTGTCAAATTACATGGTGCATAAGCACGGCCTGACAAACCAGTTCAATTTTCAGCGCAGAGGGAGCAAGCGGCGGGGCCGGTGGTGCCTGCGCTGCTGGCAGCGTCTCGCGGGCAAAACGCAGCTGCCGGTGAACACATCGCCCACCTCGGGCCAGATTTCAGGCCAGCAGCTTCCACTGAGGGGTTTTTATCTGGGCAGGACAATAACATTTGGTCTTTCAGGTTTCCGGATATGAAAACGTAGACGCGAGCAAGCGTGTGTGTTTGTGGTGGGTGTGAAGAGCCGCCCAGCTCGAAAACCTCCTGCTGCTACAGCTTTTGTGCTACAGAAAACATGGAATTCCATTGCTCAGGATGTTTGAGAACAGCTGGCTAACAAGGTCTTGCATGCCCTAATTCCAGGTATTCCGATGGAGTTAGCTAACCAAGAGATGCTGCCGCCCTAGGTGGGTTCCAGCACGGCCGGGAGCTCGGGGCCACGCCAGGGGAGCGTTGGCACAGCCCCTGGCCCCATGGCTGGGCCCATCTGTCAGTGCCACTGCGGAGAACAAATATTTGTAAATGGTGTGTCAGCTCTAATGTGATAAATTATCTCCGGTCATCACATAGATGGTTCAAGATGTGTTAAGCTGGTTCTAAACATTTGGTTAAGAAAATGTCCAAGGGGGGACTTGGAGGGGGAGAGAGAAGAAAAAAAAACATGCACCACCACACACGCATGCCAAAAAGAGAAGGACAAAACGTTTACCAGTTTGACTTTGCGCAGTACATCTTGCCCCAGGTTTGTGAAGTGCAAGTAACCTGCTCAAGTATATTAAAACTCTCTTGACTAACCCCAGTTTATTGTAAATATTACAGCAAATCCATTGTAAACAGCAGCAAGAGGCTTTTGGGAACCCATTAATCAAAATAAACTGCTCTGGAAAAGGCCTCTGCTCAGCTTGTTTAACTAGCGCTGCAGCTCCATACTGCATAGCTGATTTCAAAATATACAATTTATTGCCTTGGATGTCTTTGCTCAGAGCTAGATCTAAATTCCTCTGGGTACTTTAACATACAGTTAATCAAAGCACAATGCCACCCCTATCATATTTACAATCTGGCAGGCAATTAGTCAATAATAAATAAAATGCATTGGAAAGACAAATGATATTACTGTGTATGTATCAATGGTCTTATAGGCTCAAAAGATTTATCAGTACCACTGGAGAGAATAAATATTTATAAATGGATGTGTCACTCATAAAGTGATAAACTATCTCCAGTCATCACATGAAGAATGCATATTTTCGAGCTGACATACTTTATTATCTACCTAATCATTTTTCAAAAGGTGTTTTTCAACTTTATTAGCTGTACTTAACAACTGGAGGAACATATTATCATCGTCGCTGAACGGAGATTGTACAGCAAAGCCCCACTCAGGATTTCCACTGCAGGCTGTACAAAAAATAAAATATTTTCTTTCTCCTTTGTTATCCTTTGGCCCCAGATGAGTACCTGAAGTCCTGCAAAGCATATTTCTGTGAGTAGAGCCACTTAAAAAAATTTAGAACCATAACCTTCCCCCAAATAAAAGTTTCAACATTCAGAGTGCTATTGATATACGGACACTTGAAACCCATTGGGACTCAAAACCTGTTAATTCATTCTGCCACAGCTCCATACTGGGAGGGAGCGGAGGAGGAAATATTGGTACCGAAAAATGGTGCCCTACAATCCTTTTGGCACCATCTCCTGCTGCTTTAGCTGAGTGACTTACAGTGTCAGAACTAAGTATGTGTTTTAAAGCCTACCAAATTTTTGTATAAATATTTAAATAGGAGTGCTTTTTAGGAAAATATCTTCTGTTAGCAAAAGTGTGCATGAAGTTATATTGGTATAAAACGTTTACACTACAGCTGTACGTGTGGAGAAGATTTAAACTGATATAACTGCATCCACACTTAGAAACGTTCACAGCAATGGCAGAGTAATTCTTTTATACTTACATCCTCACAAACAGATCATTAGTTAATGATGAACTCAGTCATATTTATTTCTAGAACTTTGATTTTCATTTTATGTTATTATATTTTCTTTTATTGACTGAAAAGCTAAAGCAGTACATTCTAAAACTTCTATAAACCGTTTGAAGAGCATTAATACCCAATAATTAAGCATTAGCTTGCAAGCAAGACAGCCAGGAGCCGAGCCCTTGGGCTAGCCCGGGCGGCAGCACCGCGCTGCCGGGACAGACGGCCCATGGCCCCGGGGCTGCGCCGCCGGGTTCCGCCCCAGCGGAGGGAGCTGTGCTTGGCTCGCACAGCCACGCTGGGGCATGAGCAAAGGGAACGGGATATTCTCCACATCCACGATTCTACCACGCCAGGTAGACCTGATAAAATTTTAAATGCTCCCTTGAACGAAGTTTAAATGCTGCTGTTGTTATCCCACTCATTTTACATTTGAGTTTGGCAGCGGATGCCATTAGCGAACATTCAGTGTCAACAGTGTCATGACGTTGCTCTTAGAGATGTGTCAAGTACCATAGCGTGATCTTGTTGTATTTAAAATTAACCACAGGAGTAAGACTATGCCAATTTCTGGCGTTAGATCCAGAATGAAGCCAGCAAACGCGTCACGTGCACAGAGCGTGTTTCAAGGATAAACAAACAACAAAGGAAACTCCTTTCTTCTGCTGCTGCTTTTTTCTTTAAGACACATCTTGTCACAAGAAATTAATTGTTAGGTAAGAAGCCTTTCTTGTGCTCTGCTGTAGTGAACAGCACGGAAGAAGCAGGGATGGTAGCTAAATGGCCCTAGACCCCTGGGAACACTGTAAGACAGCAAATTACAACCTGGTTTTAACTTGTTTCTCATTCATTATCCTTCAAAGAAATTAACTTTGGAGGCAGGACAGGAATTCAGACAAACCGCACAGATTTGTTTACCTAAAGAAAAAAAAAGGGTATCTTAGGAGTGTGTTGCCCAGGACATGCAGTTTAAATGCACTTTTTTCCTGATGTAGTTACAGAGTTTTTCTATGCAAATCATTTCTCAGTCTCAATCTTCAGTTTCTTGGAAACCACATGGCTGATGGTCCTCAACACTCCAGCTCAAGCCAATCTACTGCACTTTAGCTGCAGCGTTGCCCACTCAGCATTATACACAGCTCCAGTTTGTACCTGTTGTTTTATGAGGTCTAAATACCAGCTTTACATCCTTTGTAGCTGAAGCTCTAACAATTTTTTTCCTCAGTGATTCAGACCATGGGGAAAGAAATGCATTTGCTGAATTGAGAAATGCTGATGTTTAACTATTTTCATCTTGCTTATTCACATGAAAAGATTTAAGAGAGAGTGCCGGTGCAGAACCAGGGCTGTGGCAGAGACCTGTCACATCGAAAACCAAGAGCAGTTTGCCCAGGGTCTCCCCCAGGGCCGGCAGCAGGACCAGTAAAACACCCAGAGCCCCACCAGCCCTCACTCGTGCTTTTGACGTAGCGCTGTTGGCTGCACTTTCCATTGCAGCACTTAAAAGGTCCCAAGCAAACATAACATTCGTCACTGACTTTTTTTTTTTTTCCAGTTTGTCTATGTGTTTCTATCAAAAGACTTTTATCAAAATGCGAGTCATGTGAATATTCCTACGTCCCGCTTGCTTCTCAGCAAGCAAGTGATGTCCAAGCACCACGTTGCCCAGCTGCACGGCAGGTAGGAAGCTCCTGCACAGGCTGCCACCTCGCTCCTCCTGCAGCCTGGGCTCTCCCACGCGTGCCTGCTCTCCGGTCACACCGAACACCAGACCTGGCTCTTCCCCTCCCGTACCCTTCCCTGCGCGCCCTCCCTCGCGTTGCTGTGTGCCTGGGGGCAGAGCTCACCCTGTGGAAACTGCTCAACCCGCCCTCGCCATCAAGTGCCAAGACTTCCTAAGCCATCACACCCACGGTCACAAATGTCCCTGTGATCCTCAAAGACCAAGTGCTTCAATACCCTCTGACAAGCAGCAGCTCGGGCTCATAGCTGTGCTCCTCCAGTCAGCCAGGGTTTCTTAATGGGATGAACATTGCTGAAACCCCCTCACACCAGACAAAGCTCCTCGGGGCAGCAGGCTGGTGAAGCAACACAGCGAAAAGAGGGATCGCCACGAACAGCATCACTGCCCACAGCGCAGCCTTCCCCAAGAGACTTTGGTTTGCAACAAGGAGGGTTTGGCAAGGCCAATCACCTTGAAAACTCTTGGAAAAAACCCTCTTCTCTCGTTTCACGACAGAGCGCTGGAGACCACGTCTCACACAGCTGGGGCGCCGTTACCTCGCGGACTGGAAAAGCTGACGGAGCAAAGTGACCCGAGCGCCAGAGCCCAGAGCGCTGCCCAGCTCCCGCAGTGCCCGTCGGAGTGCGCAGAGGAGCTCAGCCTAGCTAAACCCAGCCGCCAGGCCCCGGGGCTCCCTGTGTGAGCACAGCCGTGCTCTGTGCAGCTGCGATGAGGCTCCGTCGCTGTCTAACCCCATGGAGGTGTTTCCTAGGGATGGGAATTTTTTTGAGGGCTTGCAATAAAACAAACAGCTGGAAGGAAAATAACAAAACGGGGAGTCTAGGCTCTTCACTGGGTCACCTGAAGTTAATTCTTTGAAAATAGCAATCTTTCATCCAGATGCATCTCACCAAAACATTTCCAAGACAGATAGAAAGTGACCTGCAACAAATCACCCAGGAACTTCGGTTAGAGCCAAAATTCCAGGAAAATCTGAGCACAGGGAATAGCGCCTGAGATCAGCCATGGGAGAGGAGACTCCTTGCACTGGGAAAGGTTATTTGGGTGTTCAGTAACAGATGGGGAAATGATCTTTCAAGTTAAAGCCTTCTCAGCTGAAGATGGCTGTTGAATAAGCCAACATCAGGACTCAGAAGGACGTCTGAAGGAGCTAATTCCTTACAGCAGTGTCTATGCAACAGCATTTTACTTTAGCAGTTGTGCAAAATTGCAAACAGCTGGTGGATTGTTGGAACAGTTTAAAACATTTCTTTCAAGGTACTTTATTACTTTCTTAAAAATAAATACACATGCCACATATTCCCCATTTTGCAGACACAGTGAACATGCATCCAAGGACCGTTTCTTAGTTGGAGAGTTTCGTATTCACTAAAGCAAGATCTCTGTTCTGATTTCTCTGCTGCAGTGGGGCCAAATTTTATGTATTTTTTCTCCCTTCGCAGCCTGGCAGTTCCTCTTTACCAGGTGAACAAGTGCCTTGTGTCTCATAAAGGAGGAGAGGCGATCACAGCGCAGTTGTGTTACCACTGTGCTCACAGACCCCCGGGGCACAGCGGAGCATCCCGGCTCAGGGGGAGCTCACGGGCTTTTCTAAACCACGAGCGGAAAAACCTGATTACTTTATGCACGAGGGATTTGTTTCAAATGCTGTTGTGAGGACTACCCAGAGGTCCTAAAAGCTGAGGATAGATTTTGAAAACTGTGTTCTTACATGTGGAGGAATGAACTGATGACCGCACTGTTCAATTCTGTGTAGCAAAGGTCAGGAATAAAAAAGAAAAATCTCAGCCTACAAATTGCCTGCCCTTGTGAATGTCTTGCCATTAGTTAACTCTTGCTGCAGCCAGAACTTCTGCCTGCCCCCAAATCTTTCCTGTCCCTCCTTTCATCTGTCGTTGCTGAGAACACAAACATCCCCTCCATCACACGGGGTCACCTCCATCCTCCAAACGGGCCTGGATCCCTGTTCTGCACCAGTACCAGGTAGCACCTTTGACCTCTCAGTCTGCAGCACCTTCACTGTGGTACAACAACATTAGCACCAGATGGAGACAACCAAAGACAAGGTGAAGCGACCCTCCAAGGCGAAGGGCGCGAGCCCACGGCACACAGCTGCTGGAAACACCGCGACTGGCGGTGACACGGTGCTGCGCACCGTGCATTTTAACACACAGTTTAATTGAATTCATTATGAGAACCACATCCCCACATTATGAATACCATACGGTATTTTGCAGCTGCAGTCATAATTCAGCTTCATCAAAACCTGCAGCCGCTAGCAACGAGCAATAGCAATGGCACGTAATTTTTTCAGAGAATATAATACAGAGTATATGGCTACAGGCAAGTACATGCAAAGTCAAGAATAAAGCTGGGGGCTTCAACTTTTTAAATTTTAATGGCAGTTTTTACCTATCAGAAGCAGAGACTTTTGACTATGGATAAAATTATACATATATAATAATTAGCACATACAAACACTGGAAGTACAAGGTCAGTGCTGCTAATGTACCTGTGTGTACATCAATGACAGTTCCCAGATCGAGCGGCTCTGGGGTTTGATGTCACCCCAGAACCGGCCCACACTCAGTCCCCGCTGTCTTTTCTCTATCCTCTCCTTGATTCTCAGAAAAATACTATGTGCAGCATTAAAGATACGTTGGAAACAGGGAGCAAGTCCTCAGTGCCCAAGTGCTTTAGTGCAGGAGCACCTGTTGCTTTGGGATAACGGCGTCAGTCTTTTGCAAAGTGAACTTTGTAAAATCGTCATTCTGTCTGGAGTGACATATAAAGAAATCGTGACAGACCTTATGCAGACTTGGTGCAATGTCTGACATATTTCCATAGATTTTGGTTGAGTAAGGCCTTACTGAGTTCTCCTGCACCCCCGTGCCCAGGCAGGGACCTGCTGGGGACGAGGGCACTGTCCCCGCTCTCGCAGGGAGGGACACACGGCAGCTCCGCTGGGTGCTGGAAGGGACAGGCAGGCCGATGTTACAGGATCCTTTACAGATCAACTGCATCGCTTTCTCTTTTCCATCATGCAGCAGCTAAACATTTGTATTCACTTGGTAACGAATATCATGTATTTGCCCTCTTTTCTATGCTAACAGTCTCTAGAGACCTCCCCTGCGTTATGCACATGGGCGCACATGCACACACTCATCTACTTAAAAAAACCCTCCTATTTGATCCACACCACTTTAAAAGCATTAGAGGCAGTAACCAGAAGTCCTTTCTCTCTCTTTGTCCTGCGATAAAACTTTGTTCAGCAAGCCAAAGGACAAAATCCTGAAATTTCAGCTCGGCTGATTATCCCTCTTTCTTTCCAGCCTTTTTCTTTTCGCTGTGTCAGAAGTGCAGCTGCTTCCAGCAGCTCTGCTGCCTCACGTGAACTGAGGGTCTCTTTGGGAGGGAACCGCAGTTCCCTTAAATTGAGAGGGGCCAGAACTGAAAAAATTCTGGGGTTTGGTAGGGTTTAGATCTGAAGCGTTAGTATGAGACTCTCTGAAGAACGAGAAAAGGGAATTTCACAGAACGGGTGTTACAAAAAAAAAAAATCCGTAATCAGTCTAATTTGATAACTGATTTGTCTCAGCCATGCTCTCACCCTTGCTTTCAAAACGAATATTCTTTGAAGGCAAATATCAGAGAGCGGAGCTGGACTGTGAAATCCATCGCAAGCACAGGCACCAGACGCATTTGCTTTATGAACTTCAGATTTCCTGAAACTCTTGGTTAAAAAGCATGTCACTCTATTACTCAAGATCAGGAGCAGCAAATTCAGCGACTAACAATCAAATCACAGTTATCTCTCGAGAAGTTTCCTGTCCCCTCATTTCAGGCTGGACGCAGCTCTCTGGTGTGGGACACGCGCCGGGGAGGATCCTGCTCGGCAGCACCGTCACCCGTGAGCCAGGCCCAGGCTGGGCACCGTCAGCAGTGCCACTGCGGTGCCCCCAGCCAGCCCCCAACAAACCCCTGCCTTTCCACTTACCTCTTCCCTCCTTTGCACTCTCGATCACCATTCCTGCTCCGGAAGGCAAGAGAAGCACACGGGATGCTGCTGCAGATACACCTTATCTGAGAGCGAAGCCACCTCAGAGTAAATTGATGACCAGGCAATAAACCTGTCTTTAGATAAGTAGAACGGTTTGCATATGCTTTTGTATACGCACCTGCCTGTTCAGCAAGTCATCACTCATTTCACAGCTCGTTTCACTGACTGTGGGCTGCAGGTTTTATCAATTGGGCAAACAATACACACCTTGTCTTTGCGCATAAAGTCCAGTGCTAAGGTGTATGACTCCTACAAGTTGGTGTTTTGTGTTTTTTTTTTTTTCAATCAGCTCTTAGTAATGCTGTAAATTTAAGGTGGACGTGCTCCTTTTTTTCGCTGGTGCCACAACTGCAATGCAAATACTCAAATTTCTGTAAACGTTTTGATTCTGCCTGAGGCAGATCTTCAAGAGCCCATGTCAGTGTCCATTAAAGCCCATGGGGTCCTTTTGATGTCAAATGGCTTTTGGACAAGCCCAACAGTGCTAGAAAGAAAACTCCCAAGCAAGGAGTTAAAAGCAGATGAAGAACAGCAGAAATTTAGCAGTTACCCTGCTTCACGTGGCTTCTCTGGGAAATGCTTAGGGTATCTGTTAAATACACAAGCAGTGCATTACATAGAGACAGGGTTTAGCATCTCCCGCAGAGGCCAGCAGTTAATGCAGTTGATACCTGCCACAGTCCTGGCCTGAGGGAGAAGCTCAGCCAGTGAAACTGCCCGAGCAGAGCATGGTCCTGCAGCAGCTCTGGTCTCCTGTCGTCTTTGACACTTTGCATCGGTCGCTGCCCTTGGGGTTTTAGATCCCACCCCACAGGGTGTGGAGGAAGGGTCCCCGCACAGACACACACCAGGCCTGCTCGCCCGACCCGTGGCCGGGGTGGGACTCGGACAGCGGCACCGGCGCCCACCAACCGCCTCTGCACAACCAACGGCCCGGCTGGGGGTCCTGTCTGAGCCACCAACGTCCAGCACCAGCGCAAACCCAACCAGAGCCCGACTGCGGCCGCCGCGGAGAGGACGGGCGCCCACCCCCGCTCCAGCGCACAGCAGCGGGGCAACGCTCGAAAAACCAGCCCCCCCCCCACGCTTCGCAGCATGATTAGTTTTTGGCGAACACACGCTGAACGTAGAGGGGGAAAAGCGCTGCCTTTGTTCTAGGATGCAAATGAGCATCTTTTTTAGAAGCTGAGAAAGAGCCTCAACTAACAAAAATTGCACATTGACTGAAATAAGCCAGGCTGCCTTTCAGATGTAGACTTCAGACAGAAAATGAAACGTATCAAAGTGTCTGATTTGACGTGGCTTGCAGCTGCAAGGCAAAGCGACTGTCCCATTTTTTTCCCCCGAGGCAAACACTCAAGATTTTCTTGATCTTATCTTTGTCTTTCTATAAGTCTTTGAAAACCATCTGTAGAGATTCATAAAGGGTATTTGTGTTTTAAGTAAACTGCAGAAGTGATCTATACCGAACAGATGGAAACAAATCAAAAAGCTTAACGGGATACAGAAAAACAGCAACACTTAGTAAAATACTAGATATGAATGAGTAGGCAGGTTGTCTCCCATTCGAATTAAATTTCGTGTGGCATGTCTTTTCTCTGCAGTGATCATGTTCTGGTCTCACTGCTCTTGTCCTTGTTCACAGGCTGCAAAATACTTCCCGGCTGCGTTTGCTCTTCTGGCTGAGCATCCCTTCAATGGGAATTGTTCAGCTCCTCGGCAGAGCCCAGATACCCACACGAAGCCCTTAACACAGCTCCCTGGGAAATAGATTGCATCTGACAGCAAAGGGCTCTGATTTTTCATGGCTTGCCAAAACATTTCTGAACAGATAAGGTGGGGGAGAAAAGTGCTACAAATCAATCTCTGGCATGCTCAGGATTGTACGCTTGTTTGTTTGTTCGGCGTGATGTTTTTTTCTGACAGTTTCAAAGAAGCACAAGACTTCTTCATCAGTACCAGCTTTTCATAGAAGACACAATAAGGTGCAAAACGATGCGTGTTACTGGAGTGAGTGGGTGTTAATGGGACTTCCTGAGTGTACTAACAAAACCAACAGAGAAAAGAGGAAAAAAAACTTCACAAATTTCCCCTGGTGTTTCAGCTGCAGCCCTGTATGTTTTCCCCTTTCCCCATTAGTCAGAGCCCCACGTACCCATTTTGAGGAGGCTGCCACGACACTGCTGGAGGGCACCTGCCCCAGTTCAGCCCAGTCATTGTAACCCTGAGCAAAAATTGTGCTTAACCACATCTTCACCACAAAGGCTGTTTGTGTATCAGCACAGCTCTTGCTCTGCAAAGTTCCCAGCAGTGGGTCCGCAGAGGCGCGAAGTCTGGGCCATGTAATCCCCTCCATAGATTTATCAGCCTCCATCATAGAACCACACGGACTCCACACACACACTCAGAGACACTGTTGCTGCACAGCTGTTCCATAACCTCAACCCTCCGGTGGTAGCAAACCTGTTTTATTTCCAGCTTACATTTGTTAATGGCCAGTTTGTACCTTTTCCCCCACCTCCTTTTCTTTTCTTTTCTCACCAGTCTCTTACAGGCCCAAGGTCAAGGCTAAGGTAAATCCCAGATGGGACACCTGGGCATGGGAAGGCTGTGGGAGTGACATCAAGGCACTCCTCCTGCTTTGTTTCTGTAGGATGCTACATGACAGAAGTTCAAGACAGATGTGTGCTTCTATTGAGCTACTTAATTTATCGTGACGCCAAGACACAGGTTCTGCCTTAAGCAGGGCTCTGGCACATGTAGATGCGGGGCAGAGCGATGCATGGGCAGCTGTGCTGGGAAAAACCCTCCAGCTGACCATGTCCACCCGCTGACCTCCAGGGAATCGTGGTTTCACACCACCTCTCTCAGCCACCACCCGAGGAAATGAAACATTCCTGCATATTTCTCCGTTCCTCCCAGAGGAGCTCGCTGCCCTCTGCTCAGCCTCACTGCCTTCTCCAAAACTGAATAGGCAAAGACTGACTTCCAAGAGACCCATCACGGCATGAGACCGTACATGGATGACGTTTCGGGCCATTATCAAGCTGTGTGCATCCTTTTTTCCCCTGACCTGGAGTTTAGCCACCTCTAAGCTCTGCCTCCTGAGCAGAGCACACAGCAACCCATGCTGCAGCCCCGATGGACCTTTGGTATTTGGATCCATTTAAATGCAGATTCCCAGTTCTATCCACCTACCAGCCTAGAGAGCCTTGCACTCAAAAATAGAGGCAATACCGCGACTGATATTTTTAGAAAGGGAATGCATATGTAAATTATTCCTCTGAAAATGTCTCTGTGCGTCAGACTCTCCCCTGATTCAGAGAGCATCCCTTCTATCTTTTCCTCAAGTACACGCTGCGTGCAGTGTAACTTAGCATCTCAGGGACTCTGGTGGCGGAGAAGGTTGCTGCAAAAGTGATTCATCTATCACATCTTTCACAGCTTTGGTAAACTGGAATGGTGCGAATTTCTCTGCCCCCGGCCTTGGCTGCTCAAGAGGTCCCCGACTCCTCTGTCATTCGTAGCTTCATGCACACACAGGGAAAAGCGAGGAGCGTTGCTGGTTTCCTCAGCTCCGTGTCCCCAGCTCCTGCCGTATGTTTCCTGCTGAGGACGCTGCCAGAATCCAGACGGGCCCATCTGGTGGGAACGCTTCCCCGGCTGCGGCTCGGAGGCTGCAGAAGGACGTGGCTGCACCGGCACAGAGCAGGGCGGTGAGGGACAATACCAGCTCCGCACGCCGAGCAGCTCACGGGCGATCCCCGCACCGAGACCACCCCACGCAGAGCTGAGCCCCGGGCAGACCAGACATCCCACCCATGCCCAGCACTGGGGAAATGGAGCCTGCCAAGAGGAGGAAGCACTTGCAGCCACCAAAACACAGAGCTGTGTTCTTCCGCCGCGGCATTCGCGGTGTCCACGGTGCAGCCTGCCCCGAACGTCTGCAGACACTCCGAGCTCCGGCAAGGAAAACGGGCACCAGCCAGTGCCCTGCGCTTCGGGAAGCAAACAGTACAGCCCCTGACATTATGTTTGATCACTGTCCAGAAGCTATTAGGAAGCTAATTAAAATGAATAGATCACTTACGTATTCAGAGTTCATATCCCATTAATTCAACAGCACAAGATACAGAGAAAGACAAAGGCTGAAGAAAAGGAAAAGGATGGTACAGCACTGTTCTTTGGTGTGGATTTTACCCCCCTTTTCTTGTAATACAAAAGATAAGTCTGTCTCCTGGCTTATCTAGATACTCTTGTAAAGATTAAAAACACACCTCTTTGCCTTCGCATTCTGCTGTAAATTATTAGCCCCTGGTATCGCTCCCAGGGCGCTCTGCCAGCCTTAAGGCTCTGATTTAAGCCACAAAGACAGGGAAATTCAGAGCGAAACCTGCTGCTGCCTGCACAGGCCCAGCCGGGCCCGCAGGACCTGCCGCTCCGCTGCCCGCGCAGGCAGCCGGCGAGGTGGAGCTGCACACGGGCAGCGCCACAAACTCAGCTCTGCAGGAACCGCTGCCCCAATTCCTGCACCAGGAGCAGAAAAAACAAAAAACAACAACAAAAAACACACACAAAAACAAACAAAACCAAAACAAAACAAAAAAAAACCCACCACCACCCAAAAAACCCACGTTTTTGTGCTTACTGGCACTATTTGAGAACAGGATGGCAACAGCTGGGCAAGGGGGTAATTAAATGATCTTACGTCCAATAGCCGCTCATGCAAGGCTGGCTCCGAGATGGGAGCAGCAGTCTCCAAAGCTCTGGCCAGAACTCAAGGAGCTGCACCCATGGAGAAACCCCTGTCCCCAAGCACATCCCCAAATCCCAGCTCAGCAGGAACGGGTGGGCTGCAGGAGGGAGTCAGGAAGCTCCACTGGTGGGAAATGGGGTCACGGCACTTTAGAGAACACACAGAAATGCAGCTGTCGGGTATCCTCAGGACGGTCCTGCGCTTGTAAGACTTGGATACTTCTCTGGTGCAAAAATCTGTTTGCAATGGTTCAACATGGGACCCAAGAGAGGAAAAAAAATCAAGAGTGGGTATGGGCCAGACCGGCATCTCTCGCTGAAGGCTGAATCCTGCTTTATCATTCTGAAGTCCCACTCCTCACATCTCCTTTTAAAACTTGTACTGCAGATACCTTTAGCTCCTCTTGTCTCTCCCTGAAACTATTCCTGGGTCAGAAAAACTCAGCTACAGGCAATTTGCTGAAGAACACGTGTGTTTGTACCCTGAGAGCCTGCAGCCATAATCCTGTGTTCTGGAGCTCTTCAGTTTGAAAAACCTAACCCAAGGAGATGAATTTCTTTGTCACATTCCAGGCCAATGCAAATTAATGTATTGGCATTAAAAGACCATGAAAAATGGGGTTAATTATGGAAACTATGACCTTTATATACAGCAGCTCAGGCATGGGCTACTATTATATATCATAACATTAAGAAGTGACACACAACAGCAAATAATAAATAATAAATAATAAATCCATCAACCTAATTTAAACCTCGTGTAATGTACGCCTGACAAACCACAGATTAATTTTCCTAATCCATCATTTGTTAATCCTTCATTCCCAAGAAATGCGTGTAAGTGCTGCAGCTGCGACAACCGAGTCTCTCCACAGAGGCACAGTGACTCTGGTACAGTCGTCCGGCAGTCCCCCAACTGAGATTTCCACCTTTAACAAACGCTGCCAAAGTGTCGTAAATTGAAAATAACAATCAGGTTTTTATATCATCAGTAACTATGACAATTATACTAAACTTAACACATTGTTTGCACTGTATAAATAATAAATGCTAATATTCAATGTTAAAGGAAACGGGAGCTGTAATCCATACTAGTAGGCTTATACAATGGAGCACGTTGTATAAAAGCTTGCACATTAGGCTGAGGCCCTTAATAAAAGAAGGAAATTAAGAGGATTTTTAAGTTTTAAATGTATTTTACCCTGAGGCTGTGACACCATGAAGTGACAGTGCCAAACCTGCCCAAAAGCTGCAGTGGGACTCCCCAGCTCTTTTCTGGTCAAAATTAACCCCTCTCGTATTCACACTCAGTCAGCGCATCACTGCTACTCACTGAGCGAGCATGCGAGTGTGCAGGGCTGCAGGGGCCGGTGCATCCTTTCCAGACACAAGGACGAGGGCTGTTACACCATGAGGATGCCTGTTCTGGCATCAGCCCAACAACAACAAAACGCAACAAGACCACAACTTGAGAAGTGTTCCAGAAACAGCAGGAGCGGCAAGGACAGCAGGAGGGTCATGTTTAGCTGCTCTGCTTGGCAGCCAGGAACAGCAACTTGCATCGATCCTGCCCCACCACGGAAGTCTCCATCCCCAAGTACTGAATACAGTTCAAAAGCTTTCAAAGCAGCAAGGCAGGAGAGCTGGGTGGAGGATAGACACCACAGGCACTGTAAATGCAACCAAGACAGGACCTTTGCTACATCTCAGCAAGAGGGCAATGCACTCCTAACAAAGTCTCTAGGGTAGAATTACAACGTATTAACATATTTGAGCATAATATGTGCAGTAATGGCTGAAAGCTGAAAACCATGGGTTAATGGAAGAAAGCACCACAGTCACTTGTGTCAAATGCATATTTAATGCTCTCAGAGGACAACTATGCCAATTGCTCAGCAGCCAGGAACTCTTTCTTAAGAGCTACTGTCATAAGCTTGTGATCTAGTTCATAAATAATCATCGAATGAAATGATTTATGGATTTGCTGAACTAAACCTTTCCTATCTGTTATTCCTCCAGCTCCCCATGGATGACTGGGAGAGGAGGGCAGCAGGGACGGGGACACCGCGGAGCGGCAGGAGCTGGGCTGAGGTCACTGTGTGCAGGCTTAAGGGTCCGTCTGGCTTTGGGAAGGGCGGTGCAGACAGCAGAACCTGGCACGTGGGCACCGGGCTCCTCAGAGACTGCAGGACCCTCCTGGGCTCCCAACAGCTGCGCCCACATCTGGCACCCACCCCAGGCTGGGCTAATCCCACCCCACAGCTTCCTGCAGGTCCTGCCCTGTGCCAGGCTGGGAAAACGTATCCTGAGGCAGCGATGGTTAAGTTAGTATCTAGGTACTAATGTCAACAATCCCACACTGTTCTCTGCAGTTATATCTTTACTCAGAAGGGACAGGCAGAAAAACTGACACACTTAAGTGTGACGGTCACTATGTAAATAAACATCATCATCACATTTAAATCAGAATTTGATCTAACTTTGAGGTCAGCCCTGCTTTGAGCAGGAGGTTGGGCTGCATGACCTCCAGAGGTCCCTTGCAACCTAAATTATTCTGTGATCCAGTGATTTTTCCTTGGCAGTTTTCTGTCTCTTTTAACAGAAGTAACTTATTGCAAGCCACAAGAAAGAGAAGTTTAATAACAGGTTCCTCCTGCTTTGCATCCAAAGCTTTAAAGGAGGTAAATACACTTAAAAGGGATTGCAGCCTTCAAAGGAGAGCATAGGATGCAATCCTGTAGCACCCTGCACAAGGCAGGCACCTGGTTCCAGTGCTGGCACAACTGCCTTTAGAGACATCTCTATTTGATTTTTGTAATGGCATTCAATTACCTTTCCTAGCGTGGAAGACGCAGCCTTTAAAAATGTACTAGGATATATTTTTTCTAGTTGCTAAAGCCCGAATTCGCCTGTAGTGATTTGCAGGTTACCCTCCTCTTCCTGGGAGCATGGGTAAGCTCCCAGCAACATATTTATATTATATTTACAAAAATGTGGGGCCAGGCCATTATTGCGGTGCAGACACCCACTTGTCAGGACACACCAAAACATGCCTTTTTCTTGCCAAAATCAGGGCGTCCCCACGGTTCCGTCTGCGCCACAGCACAAAGCAGCCCCGGCCGCTGCGAAGATCAAGCCGTGCTTGTGTCGGGCTTTGATGTTCCCAGGTGGAAGGAGCTCTAACGGCACGGTGGAGTGTTGTTTTTACACAAGATTTATCAGTACAGTTAACACACCGCCACAGAGCTGCTATTTGAGCATGCCCTGAATGCTAATAGGCACACACAAGGCAGGCCGCTGCTGCAGGTACTCGCCAACATTCACCTTCAAAGAGCCGTACAAACATCAGCTCGGTGGCTCCCGGGGGAGAGCGCGGCTCCGTCCCACGGGGAGGGGAGGGAGGCACGAGGTCACGGACGGGCTTTGCAGCGGGTTTGCAAGAGCAAGGATTCAAAAGAGATTTAAGTGACTTATTTTCACACAGGCATTTGTACAGAGCTTATACATTGTACTGCCTGGAGGAACCTTGTACTTCAGCAATCAAGATTTTTGGTAGGTTAGGATATACTTTATCCTGAGCTGTGCAATTTTTCTATATCCAACAGGATGAGCTGCTCTGTAAAATAGAGTTCTCAAACAGAAGATGTGCTGAATTTAACAGAGACACATCAATGAATCTCCACTAATATCCCAGGGACATTAAACAGGAGGCTAGAAAAAAAAATACAGGAGAAAGTATCTGGGATCCTTTGGGGGAAAATTGTCAAAGGGTCATAGGAAAATATAAGCTTGACTGGGTATCAAGAGTCAGCCACAAATCCAGTGCTTCTCAACCTTTAAAAAAAAAAAAATCAGTTAGCTCCTTCATGTAGAAGTTACACACTTCTTGTGCACTGTTGGGACAACTGTCTTACTTGTAAACCTAACCAATACTTGGACCAATGCAGAGACATATTTGGGTTTGTTTGTTTTTCTGTATTTTTCTTTGGGGTTTTTATGGTTTTAGGGTTTCTTTTGTTTGGTTGGTTTGTGTTGTTTTGGTTTTTGATGTGGGTTTGTTTTTGTTTTGTTTTGGGTTTTTCTCCTCATTTTTTTTTTCCTCAATTCTTGCATGGTTTATTTTTTCCTGGTTGCCTTATGAGGCACCGTGTGGTGTCCTGTGGACACTCCTGGACCAGTTTTCCTGGCTCCTTAGCAAGGCCTCACCTTACAAAATCACAGGTTCCATCAAAGCCATCCACACCAGCCCAAGAGAAAATGTTGTTCCCTTCAGCAACCTCGCTGTGGTTTGCCTGCCTCGGCCTTGTGGTTGCTGCACAGACATCCTCTGATGTTGCCTCATTATATGCTTTTAAAAATAGAGAATGCTTTAATATACCAGTTTCTTCCAAGCAAAGTAAGTAAGTCCAACAAAAGCAAATGGGTCTTAGTATGTTTGCAAAGACAGATTGCTCCAAGATACCGGAGTCACCCACAAACCTCTGTGGACAGCCTGTTTTACAGATCCAGCCATGCTGTCGAACAGAAAAGCCCAGCAATTCAGATAAATACTGTTCTGCTAATCCTTGCAGTTTACTATCCTGCCCAAATTTGACTGCCTCCTGAGTTACTTTTTGCTATGGGAAGTCTCGGCATTACCAGACATGGAGACAAGACAATTCGTGCAGCCTCTGCACAAGATCCCCCTGACTCCACCCAGAGCCGACCCCACCAGTCCTAAACCTCAATCCAGAACAACGGGCACAAAACCCATCAGGATACACATCCTTTGGGATGACATCAAGCAGGTATTTTTTGTATTTGGGCATAAACCCATTCACCCATCAGGATGCACATCCTTTGGGATGACACCGAGGGAGGATTTTTCATATTTGGGCAGATGGAAGCAAGCGTTTCCCACACCTCCTCCCCAGAGCAAACCCAGCCCATCCAACTTCTTTCTTAACCACAGGAGCAGTGATTCCGTGTGCCTTGTGTATGTAACTAGTGCACCGAGGTCTGTTTTTTGTTTAAATAGCTGTGAAAAGCACCGTGTATGTTTTACCCAGAGATATATTACACTTGATTAGGCGGTGCGCTGGAGCGCGAACGGTACAACAGGAGACGGACGTGCTTAACTAGCGGTTTCAGCCCGCGCTCCGGTATCAGGAGGTCAAGGGAAAGATTAACTATATCTGACTGCCGTGTCAAAACACTCAATTGGAGCATTTATAAACCCACAGAATTAGTTGCCTCAGTCAGCAGAGCAGATTTATTTCCCTCCACGTAGCTCCCACAAAGCAAACCAGGGAAGTTGCCAGGGCCAGGTTTGCTTTCAGCTCCTTCCAAAGGGCAGAGAGATCCAAAAGGTTCAGATGGAGGTGTGCAGGACTCAAAGTCCAGCTGTTATCTTCAGCCCCAAAGTACATCTGGGGAGAAAGATGACGATTTGCAGTCACCTCTGCTTGCGGGTGACCCACAGCCAGGTAGGCTACTGCCAGAGCTGAAGTCTGTCTAAATGCTCTTTTAATTGAGAAATAAAAATTCCTACATCCCTACTCTTCAGCAGGTGTAACACAAGCATAGTAACTTACGGTTCACACTGAAAATCCTTGTGGAAAAGAAGTCCTGCTTTTCATGAGTTAGAGCCATTTGGTTTTTATTCTATAGAATTTGAGAAGTGTCATTCCGTGTAAAACAAGTTGAAGGCAACTCCTGAAAAGAGGCCCCCAAAGGAGCCCTCCCATTATTAAAGTCAGCATCCTTTCAGGATATGATGTCTTAAATTTACAGTTAGTTTTGGAACAGTACATGCAGCTCTTGGGATGCAAGTCTGGTCCTTTACATCTTGGTATACATCATCACTGAAACACATTAAGCCATGCCGGATGTGAATGTACAACTGCAGCGTGTGGCCACTGATAATCAGAACTTGGATAACTGTGACCACCATTTAAACAAAAAACATACACAAAAAACCCACATAGCTTCAGTTTTATAACATGTATGACTAAGGAAAAAGGTTTGACTAAGGAAAAAGGTTTTGCTTCCCCTTCTGCTCCAAAATCCAATGCTTTCTCAGCATCCATATCAATTCCAACCAACTTGTTGTCACCTCAGATTGCCCCCCTTTTCCATGTAAGACTCAGTGGCCACCACATGATGTGCAATGACAGCTTATTCCTCCCTATTTCATCTACGGTTTCAGCATCAAGGTCAGGACCAGAGATGTCACTAGCATTTGAAGAAAAAGGCACCAGATCCCCAGGGTCAGCTTCCCAAGAGCACGCCTGCTCTGCATCAAACACACTGCAGGTACCATAAGCAGCCACTGCTGTCCACGCTCTGCAAAAGCAGCAACTTCCCTGTTTTTCAAGCCTCTAAAGCTCAACTTTGGGTCTAGGAGGAAGACTAGCACATCCAAGAGGTACCCAACTTAGAAATACTCACTCTGCAACCCCTCCTGTGTGTTTCTTAGCCTATTCCAGGCCACGTGGACTCCTCAGCTAAAACCAGCCATTGCTCAAGGGTTTCTGCTGCACAACGCAGACGTGCCCACGTTACCCCGGCAGAAAACAGCAGATAGGACTCTTCCACTCCAGTCACAGGAATGCGTTTGTGTTCAGACTGTCTGGATAGACCAGATGCTTCAGCACCCTGAGCTATGCTGCAGGGCTGCAATTCTGTTTTTAAACTGCACTTAGCAGCGTTCTGACTTGCAGGTTTCACTTTTTAATAGTAAACAGATTTTGTAGGTGCCAGAGAACATTTCAAAGCATTTCAGTGGAGTCCTTTTACCTTCACGGCCTAGAGGCACATACAGTGCAACAACAGCTGAAATCCAATTACTGAGGAATATTCTCAAGTGCATTACCATAGGTAATTTGTTAGTCTGTTGGAACATGCAAAGTGATTTTTCTCCGATTCTTGATGCTGTACCTTGGGCTCCTTGGTTGAAGACTTCTGTCCAAATTGCATAGTAACTACTGCTGGAAAGGAATCCACATGACTGCCTGCTTCTCCAGGGGAGAAACCTGCCGGCACCTTCCAAGACCCAGCCCTTACCCATGATTTGACAACAAAAACTCATCATCCAGCCACACTGTGATGCCTGCTACCATCTCAGCTTCTCGTTGCCCAATCAATTTGATGCATAAAGACATAAGAAGCCTAAAAGTATTTTTCCTTCAGCATCCTGTTTATTGATTTAGCAAAGAGCTGACACAGATGTACAGTTCTAGAGACAAGCCGTAATGCAATCCCTTCATCTGCTGTCACTCAAAATCACACAAGCCGGCTGCTGCCATAAGGGGAGGAGTGGCCACTCTGCTCATTTAGGGACTGCCAAACAACCCAGCCATGAGCTTTATCCTCGTTAAGGAGGCACCCCCAGACTGACAACACACCACCGCGGTACATCCAGCGCCGCCCAGGGCTCGCCCCACGCGCTGGGTACACGCAGAGCCAGCCGCAGCGCCTTGCCCGCCTCTCTGCGGCTGGAGAAGAGGAACCGCGGCACAAACCAACCCAGGTGCCACCAGGGTGATGGCCCCGCTTGGGTTGGCCTCACAGCCCACTGGTGGGTACCCAGGGTTACCTTCCACCCCAGTCAGCAACACAAGGCAGGGTCAGAGCGTGGGCCGGCCCCCGAGGGAGGCAGCTTGAGAGAACCTCAGCCACCCCATCCACAAGTCAGAACCATTACCACTGCAGAGACACCATTGGAAATGGGTCTATTTTCAGAAAGAGGAGACAAAAATTAAATAGACAAAGTTTGGGTCAGAATGACAAGGAGCATAATCAGAAAAGAGCATAGACAAACTGCCTGTGAGTACTACAGATAATTCAGGACAAATTAAAGCATCTGAAATCCCACTGAGAGCCACTGATTTAGAATTATGAAGTTAACTTACAGCAATCATTTTCTATATGAAAGCAATTACGGATGGGTTAAAAGCTTCTGTTATTATGGATTGTGTATGGCTACCACAGAAGGTTCAGTCTCCCAGGATGAAATTTTAGCCTTGTGAAAATCTCCTACATCCTGTATGCCAAATCTTGTTCACTCATCAGAAAGTCATTAAACATCATCTATTTTATTAACCAATGCAAATGCAGACAGCCAGGGAGAGGTAGATAGGGAACATACTGCTCGCCAATAAAACACGTACACACAAATCACCATGGTTCACTTCCCAAAATAATCACGCAGGCTCAAACACACAGCTGTGATGAATGGCAAATTTCCAAGTCTTAATGCATCAGAAAGCAGAACCGTTGTTTGAAGTGGTCATCTCTTGAAGGGAAGGGAAAAGTCAAGGGAAAGCTTGTGAGAAACCTGCAAGCGTGGGGCCATCCCCAGGAGCAGCCTGGCGGTGCCTGCAGGAAGGGCCACCGGCCCTGGTGACAGTGGCCTCCTCCATCTGCTGTCTCTGCTGCCAGGGCAAAGCCTCAAACACGCATCAACAGCAGCTCACAGCGGGGCTGCCGGTGCGAAACGAGGCACGGAGCAACAGCCTGGCTCACCCCCACAAGCAAGAGGAGTTGTTGGAGGTTTGGTGGCACAGCCCCCCTGCTCTGCCTGTGCCCAGTCCAGCAGCAGGTTCATGTACAAACAGCTTGTAAATGGAGCTGACGAAACCACTTACCAAAACAATTCATTATATTGAGCCTCTTCCTTCTCTTTATTCTTAATTGGGTTTTATTTCTTGTTTGGTGTTTTCTGTGCAGTTAACGAGTTGACAGACCTTTTGTTTCTGGAATGAAAATGAGATTTCGACTGCGATGTGCATGGCAATGAGCCGAGAACGCAAGGGTACCTCCATCACATGCCTTTCAGAGATGAGTATCCTAAGAGGGGAAAACGGGAAACCTGCCCAAGATTTGGTGGAAACCAAACATTCACACACAGGTGATCTGTCAGTAGGTGCAATAGTGTGGATATTTGGATTTCTCCTGCTACAAAGGCTGAAAGCAAGAGGGGTGTGAAGTGACAACCAGTGTGCCCCCTGTGCTGGCACCTCAGCAGGCAGGGAGCAGCTCTGGGACACCATGAGCACCATTAGGTCAGTGGAACAGGGAGGTACCTGCGAGCCTTCCGGCCCCTGCAGAGAAGGGGACTCAGTACAAGGTTCTGATGGCCGGCATGGACCCATAATCGATGTTAGCTATTATAATAAATGAAATTTCATAGCTAAACTCAGAGGGTTACAGTAACAGCACTGAAAAGGCAATGAGAAAGCAAGGCTTGCTGCAAAACGCATGAAGGGGAAACCCACAGTATTGACAGTCAGAGCTAAATGATGTTACAGAATGGTTGAAGACAAAGATCCCCATTGGATTCAAAGCAAGCTGAGTCGTAATGAGAAGACAGAGCAGCTCATTCTCATGGGACCCCAGATCCTGCTCTTCTTGCTCACCCCAGGGGGTAGTGCAGAGATCTTTTGGCAGGAGGGCTGTAAGATTGCACACAGGGATCCCTCTAAGGTATTTCCGCGCCCTCCTCCTAACTTCATCAGTGCAAGAAAATCTCCAAACACGCCGCACACAGCCAGCGGTTCTCCTGGGTAACTGAGGCTGAGGGTCCTCACGATCTCCCTGGGCTGTGCAGAAAGTCTACGGCAGAGCTCAGCCCGAATGATGCAGCAGCATCCTCCCACAGCCCGGGACAGCCTCGGGTGCCGGTTCCCCGGCTGGGCTCCTTGCTGAGAGGTAAAGGTGTTAAATAAGTGAAACAAAGCCTTACATTCCTAGAAGTCCCCTGCTAAAATGGATTTGTATTCAGGATTTCTCTGTTCCCACCTCAGAAGCTCCATTCAAAGAGGTGTCTTCTGGGGAAAAAAAATCCCAAAGCTGACCATAAAAAACTGATAAATGATTGCCAGGAAGCAACAGGAGAACAAATTCAATCCTTTCCCTTTCTGCTTATCTTTTCTATGAAAGTTTTCCATGGCATAGTCAACACAAGAAATTGAACCTACTTAGCACTATTGATCCAGCTTACTTCAGTAACAAACCACATTAAGTTAAAATCAATACCAGCCACTCTTAAACTGATTTAGGAGTGTCCACACAAAGGGGCTTGCACCAATTTAGACAGATCTGTTTTGTAACCAATTTAGTTAAAAGATGCGACCTAGGGGCTGAGCTGTGCTCTGAACGGCTCAGAGGCATTAATTCCAGGGTTCAAAGGCATTAATTCCTAAGTCTCATCAATGGCTCTCAAGAGGCAGGATGTGACAGGTTAAATGTCACTGACCAATGTCCATCTTTCTTGGCAAAACACATGGGTGTCCCTAGCTCCAAAAGCCAAAGAGCTTGGGAGAAACCCAAATGCCTCAGGGTTAATTTATTTCTGCAGCTCAAACTTTACATTAAAAAAAAAAACTAAAACAAAACAAAACAACCTCGAAAAAAAACCCTGAAGATGCCAGATACAAACAGATCGCAATATGACATTTTATTTCTCCCCCTGGAATATTTACTCCACAAGACACATGCATTACAAATGGCTTTGCCCACTGTAAGTCCACAGCACTTTGCTTTACACTTCATCTTGCAGCAACATCCAAGTGACCCAGGTTAGGAAATGTAACCCAAGAAGGAGTTTGAATGCTGTGTATCACAGTGGCTCGGCTGTGTTTTGACACCTTCTGCTGGTTTAATATCTAAGGGTCTGGTGTGCGCAGAAGAGGTTTGAGGTGAGCACCGAGGAGCAGAGCACAAATTCCATCACACACCGCGGCATCATAGCATCACAGGCAGTGACTATCGATCTCCTTCGCAAGAGGGAGGGCAAAAAGGATTCTCACCTCAAAGATGTTTTCATGTTTAATCAAGGGCAAGCTCAGGGGTCTCCATCAGACACAAGCCCTGGCTGCCAGGGAAAGGCCACAAGCAAATGTTTGGTGTTTCCCTTCCTGGCCAAGGGAAAGCACCACAATTTACCTTCTCCAAGAGGCAACAGGTAAAGCTCAGAGCTCACATACTGCTCTTCCCATGACAGTGAATAGCCCCTCTACCTCCAAAGAGAGGGGAAGGATTGGACAAGTGCATGAACTCCCAGCATGCAAGAACTTCAAGAAATCTTCCAGGAGAAATTAGGTAAGGCCCAACTTCATCCTCTTGCAATGAAGATGGACAAAAGAACTGCTGAAAAGAATAAAGGCAAGCATAGAAACCAGATATATTCCCTTCAGGGCTCTTCTATACATCAGAGAAAAATGCCAAATGGTACAGGGGCAGTATGGTTTGTAGGGTTTAAATCAGGCCTTTAAGTTGTCCTTGGGTTCATGGTGGTAACAGAGATGGGATGGTCTCCAGGGCACCTACACATCACTCTCAGGTTACCTCCCAGAGCCACACACTTCTAGTCTCTAATCCCTGTTAATTTATTTCTCCTCCTGCTCCTTCCCTGGAGCCTCAGGCATCGTTTCCCATTCTTACTCATTACCTTGGGAGATCAGCATCAGCCAACCCACTAAAAACCCTCTGAAAGGCAGGAAATGCCACACTTTGTTGCTGCTCATCCACCTACAAAATATGCATGTTCAGGCATCTTCTCACCTAAGCTGCTTTTAAACCTGCCATTCAGAAGTGGTTTGGGGTAGAAGTTGCAGGCTGTAATTCTGGTTTGTGATGTTCTAAATACCTGGAAAAGGTTTTGAAATCATTTTCCCTGCTGTTACCAGGTAATAATTTCAGAGAAAGACTCAAGAGTTCTACTTATGTTGCTGAATTAAACACTGGAATTTTTTGGAATCAGAACTAAACCTTTTTCTTTAAAAAAGAACAAAATAGGTTTATATATTTATTTCACTTTAAAGCCTCAGGCATTTAGATTTAGCCTCTGTTGTTCCATAAATATGGAATGGGTCTATTCCCAGAGTAAATAAATGAGGTAAAGAAAACATCACCTTCCACGCTTCGCTGCTGGGTACAGAGCATCCCCGAAGAGGGACGGATCCTGCTGGGATATCCTGCCCGGGGCCTCCACGGGTAACCGGCACCGGGGTCCCAGGGCCCTGCAGGTTTGGTACTTGCATCCCAAGCTCCAGGGCAAAGGATCCCTGTCCCCCCAGCCCCTGCTCCCCATCGTGTCTGCACAGCAGCTGCTCCAACCACCACCAAGCGATGAAGCCCATTCCTCGCACAGGAAGCAAACCCACTTGGGCAGAGTAGCCACCGCCTCTCCCCAGCGCTGCACTGAAGCCCTTATTCAGCTGACAAAACGCTCACGATCGCACTCCAGAGAAGAGCTGACATCTGTCATCAGGTTTAATACCGCAGCTGCAAGACTGAGCCAAGACTTTGTGAGCTCTACATGCGACCACAAATTTCAGATCAAGGACACTGACCACACGGCTGCGATTACCATCAGGGGTTTATTGGCAGGGAAAGCCAGTGTGTGGCTTGCATGGCCGTTTAAGGCCTTCTCTGATGCAAATAAGGAGAAAAAAATCCCATCTGGTAGGTGCTCTGATGCAGGGAAACACAGATTAAGAGGCTTCCTCTGGTGAGCAACTACTTTCCAAATGGACAAGTCTAAAGAAAAAAACCTCACACCCTCATCAACACAAATCCCACATGCGTAGAAGCTTCTGCCACTCTGAAGAGCATCCTCACTGCCAAATGCTAACGCCAACAGCATTGATGGGGGTGTGAGGTGACATTTAGTCCAGTCTTCTCCATTTGAGCACATAAATACAAGCCAAGCTCACTTTGCAACAGGAAGACTTAAAAAACCCAATTAAAAAATACACTGCGTGCAGGGATAAGAAATTAACCCACTGTCTCTATCTAAAGTAATGCATGTGGCAAGGCTCCTGCCACCCCGCAGCTCCCGCTCGGGCTGAGTCTGGAAGAGCCTGGTGCACTCTGCACAGGTCTCTCTGTTGCTGTTTTCCCCAGAGCAGCTAGAATGGGAGAAACCTGCAGTGCTCCAAAATGACCCCTCCAAGCCCAGCATCTGAACCCCTGGTAGCCTTCATTGTATTTACAGTGAGCCCTTAATTCAGTTTGATTTTCAGAAAATGCCCTAAGCCAAGTTGGTTTTGCATTATGTCAGCAAAATAAACTACAGACAAAAAAAAAAAAGGGGGGGGGGAGTTGTGGTTTCAAAAGAAGCGCTTAAGTGCCTATCGACCACATCCTTACGATCCTTTCTGCTCTCCGTTTCTGATAGGAGTTAAATACATTTAAACCTTCCTGCAGTGTCCTTACAGCAAAGTCTCCCCCGTGGAGGTCTAACATTGCGAACATCTCCACGCATCCCTTACGCAGCCTGCGAAACGGCACTTGCCTCTGGTCAGCCAGGCAGGAAGAAGTTTAACTCAAAGACTAAGAGAAGAGGCACTGTCCGGTTAAGGTAGAAGCAGGGAGGAATGCCCAATATACCCTTTTCTGCCATGATTTTGCTGTGATTCAGGACGACGGTGCAGAAGAGGCCACAGCAGAAGCAGAGGCCACACCTGTGGTCATCAGCCCCTTGCCCACCCCCACCGCTCTGCCCTGCGCTCCCTCCCTCAACCTGCTGGGCATCCTCAGAGACCGTAAATGCTCACATCTGCCTTTAAACTGATGTCACACGAGCAGCCAGCAGCCTTGCTCCCACTGTCCCCACGTCCGCACCGTGCAGCGGAGCTCTCTCCGGCACCGTGCTCGTTTGCCAGCCCAGAGCATCCATCCTCCACATCAGCACCCAGCACAGGCAGCTCGGGCCAGCCGTCCCACCTCAAGACTAAATTGTGTCTTCCCTGTTCCTTACCTTCAAAGCAATAAATGCGAGACAGGATTTATTGTTTTTTAACAAGTGCCACAGAACATCCATTTCATTAATTTACATGGAAGAGGGGGAAAGGAGATGCCAGTTCAAAAAATCCTCCCAGACTATCGCTTTGAAACAAACAACTCTGTGGATCCGGGCTGTGGATGTCACAGCGGAGGCTTTTATCCAAATGAGCTATGCGCTCAACAGAATGACTAAAATGCTTCAAGAAAATAGAGAAAAAAAAAAAGGTGGAGACAAACAAACCGCTCTCTACAAAAGGCAACGTATCACTGACACGTTGTTTGAACTCCCAGTGGTGTATTAAAAAAATAAAAACAAAAACCCTCTGAACCACAGCTGCATCCTTAGTTTGCACTGCTGTGTTATTTTAGCTTGGAGGGAAAAATGACATTTGCCGATGCCTTCTTTTTTTCCTCTCTCTTCCCCCCACCCAGAGAGGAAAGCATTTGTTTTCCTTACATTCAGTGTTGACCGTGCGGATGGTGCAGCTCTGCTCCCTTGGGACTGGAGAGAAAGGGGAGAGTGTTTGGAGAGGGATGGTTTTGGGGAGGGTTCCTTCCCATCTGATTTACTGTCGAGGCTGGAGCAAATAAAAGGGAGAGTCTTCCCCCCACCCCGCGCGCAGCGGGGCTGCAGATGTGAACAGCGAACACAAAATCCCGCCTCAGCCCACAGCATTTCTATGACAATAGAAAATAAATAGCTCCATATTTGTTTATTTAGTTAACTTCTGAGGGATTCGGTTTGTGCTACTGAAGAGGAGGAAATGGGGATGAGATGAGGGTGACTGGGCAGCCCCGCAGACACCAATCCTCACCACAAAGCTCGGTGCTCTCCCGGCTGCATCACCCCAGAGAAACCTGCAGGGATGTGGTGCTGGCCCTTTGCAGACCCACCCAAGGGGAACAAACACGTCCCAGGGGCGGCACCGCACAGGGTGACACGTCCCAGGCTCAGCAGCTGTACGAGGTTGCATCGCTCAACAACTCATCAGTGCACGGGGCGGTTGGGGGGTACCTGACATCAGTCACTCGGTGCCCAGGGACACCCAAACACTTGTGCTGCTCCCTGCACAGCACCACTGTGGCGGGGACACCGGGGAAGGGTGGGCTGGGGATGGGATGCAGCCGGGACAGGGAGCGCGAATGGTACCTCTACACATCATGGAAACCCCCCTTCCCCACACGACATCAGGGACTGTGGCACAAAGACACCGCAGGAGCAGAGGCAGAAGGATGGAGCAGCACAACGTCAACCAAGGTTACCCAGTCAGCCTGCAGCAAAGTCAGGACAAGAAGTTTTATCTACTGGCAACTGCTGTAATGCTGGTTTCCATTAGATTATGGCATAATGACTTGCACTTTAATTACACAGGCTTGGAGCTTCCTAGTTTCCATTTTGCCTTTTCACTTCATATCATTCCTCTCTTACAGGTAACAAACCAGAGGCAGACAAATACCAACATTTGCAAACACATCTTTACCCTCGCCATCCAGAAGAACACAGCAAACAAATCTGGCAGCAGTAGCTCAAGCACACACTGTTCTCTCTCCATGCTATTTTCAATGCATTTTGTCAGGAGCAAACCTTTCATTTGCACACCTGTCTCTGAGATCCAAACCAAAGACTTCATCTTTCCCTCTGCTAAAAAATAAACCAAGAAAAAAAGAAAAAAAACATCAAACCAACCAACCACAGGGACGGTAACTGCCCGTAAGCTAGAGACCAGCAGGCAGACTCACCTGACATCCAGGCCCAGCTGGGGCTTGTTTCAGGGTTAGAAGCCACGCGGCAGAAAATCAGTGTTGGATGTATTGAAGGTACCTAACCGTCAGGGGCACGGCTCCAAACAACCCCACAGGGACACACCGACCTGCTGGGCGGGAGTGCTCCTGCAAAGCCTCACGAAGCACCCGTTGGCATTTTAAACGCATCCCGTCCTCCACCGGCCTCTTGGAAACTACTTGTGTTTCCTCCAGCCTGATATACCCCGTTTGCATCGTTACCAGAAAATGAACTCTGTTTAGACCCATACCCAGGGGATTTTCCGCTCCCATCCGTGCCTCTGCCCCAGGGCTGCGTGGCTTGTGGGCACAGGCAGACTCTGTCCTCAGCAACCTCTGAAGGTAAATACTGAAGGCAGAGCTTGCAGGCGTTTGTTTAAACAGTTGGCAAATACATGACTCTTATCAGAAAGTGTTTGGTTTGATCTGTTTTGCCATCAGATAAGAGTAAAAGCAGAGGTTTTTGCTAAAAAGGGAATAAAAATATTAATTTTTTCCACAACAGTTACTTTTTCATTTTCTAGTTACAAAAAGAGAGAGGAAGTCTTCTTTTTATTTTTGAAGAGAGATTCTCTGATGGCTTCCAGACTTGTTAAAAAAAAAAAAAAAAAAATCTTCCCACATATACCAATGTTTCTGCTGCCCCTGATTTCTACCATGCTCATCACTGCGGTATCCAAGCACCTCACAAATCTCAATTAACCTCAGGCATCCTGGGAGGTAAAAACATATTAATAATGCTGTCTCAGATATGGAGACCGAAGCAGCGAAGAACGAGGCCAGGATCTCCCCGCTGGGGCGCAGTCCCGTGCCGATACGGCCTGGTTTGGGAGCCGCAGAGCTGGGCACCGTCGGGCGGCACATCGGGGACACCGCGGTGAAACGGCCCCGGGAGCGGGCGGCAAGGCCAGTCCAACCGGAACACGGAGGCTGATTACACCAGAGCATCCGCGCAAAAATATTTCTGCTCAGCAAGAAGCAACACCTAAACCACCAGATCAGTTTTTCCAGAGGTATTACAAAATTTGAACCCAAAATTGTTTCATTTCAACCCTAAAGTCAAGCTTACTGATTAACCTCCCCCCCGCAACTTTTCCTGTGCTCCGATACGGATCCCATCACCACTCCCTCATAACTTTTACTGGGTTGATCTCCATGGGATCTGAAGATAACAAACCACTGCTATTCTAATTTCACAAGCAAGGACTAAAGCACAGACAAATTAATTTGCTTATCTGCTATCATGCACATCTACAGCACAGCAGAGAGGGACACCCCAAGTCAGAGGCTCAACTTAACAACCGTTCAGCTGTTCTACAATTCCTCTGCGATATCAGCTGGGATTTGACCTTGCAGCTACTCAAGCAAAGATAGGGAGCTCTAATACAACCTTCAAAGAGACAGTATTACATAGCTGCTTCCTATATAATGCAAAGATAATAGTAACATGTTTTTAAATTATGCATTATAAAAGAAGGCAATGCAAGATTAAGGCTACTTATATTTTCCCAGCAGCAATTTTCAGTCTTTTTACAGCAGCTTTGTCACAGAGTTTAAGGCTCACAGAATTACAGTTACTCTGCTTTATTCCCCTTCTGACCCTCTCAAAAGGCAATTTCCCAGGCTGTAAAGCCACCTAAAATGTAATGTGTGTTACCTTCTCTCTTCCTAGGAGCCTGTGAAACACAACTCGGATGATCTCTGAAGTCTCGTCCGCCAGCAAGAGAGCCTGCTCTGTACCAGCTCCAGACAACACCCTCCACTTCTTGGGGACTCACACCTGGATAATACATGACCATGCAGCAGCACGGAAAACCCACCCATTTACCTCCTACAGACCATGCTGGTAACTTCTTCTGCCACCTTAAATAGGAGATTACCAGCTTCTCTTCCACCTACCACAGCCTCCCATCCTTCCTCTCCTCGTTTGTTACAAATGAGATACAACCCAGCCAATTAGCTAATAATTAAACCTAACACGCAGGGCTTGGAAGCTTTTAGAGCCCCAGTGCCCAAGCTAAGGCTGAAGCCCCTTGCAGCCAGCTGCCCGTGGGCCCGGCACCGCGCAGGTTCTGTCTCCTGGCTCTGCTCTCGCAGCCCGGGCGATGCTGGGTGCAGGGGCTGTGATTTCCCAGCCCTTGCTGCCTCCATCGCTGCTCTCCCTTCAACTCTCCCTGCTGCAGCAGATAAACACCAACACAAGGAGTTCTTGGTCCTCTGCCAAAGCCTCTTCCTCTCTGCAAATTGTCCGGAAGGAGGTTTGTGACACCAGACTCTGCACTGCGTGGTTTTGTTGGTTGTTTTTTTTTTTTTTTGCAGTCCTGCCCTGGCTCCTGGAGTTCTTCTCCTTTCCCCAGCCCAGTCTCCTTGCAGCTCCGTGATCCGTACTCCGTCGCATCTGCACCTTCCAGGCGCTCCCCTCTCTCAGGGTGTGCGGTTTCCCTCACCTGCTCATCTGACACGCTATAAACCTTCTGTTTGCTAAGCTTAGAGATTGTTCTGCCAGCCAGGAAACCATGTAAGATCGGTGGCGAGACCCAAACTGAAAACAAAACTCCAGACAAAAGCACTCAAAGAAACTGCAAACCTGCTCAGGTTAACAGCAGGCGACAAAGAGGCTTTTACAGGCAGGCCAGTGACACCCGCTCCGCCTTCCCTTAGCTGTCGCTGCAAAATAAATTTGCTGATCTTGGGTGCCAATGAAAAAAAGAAAAAATACGTAAAAAGTGAGTGATCCAACAAGAAAATCATACCAAAACTGGCCTTGGGGCAGGCTGGCGAAGGCAGGGCTGTCCCCCTGGCAGCAGCCATGGTGAGAAGCTGAGCCCCTGCTCCTCATCCTCCCGCTGCCTCAAGGATGCTCATTTTTATTTCTCCCTCTGGAGCAACACATGGACCCATCATGACTCAGGTTAATTGCCTATGGAACAGCACAAGTGCTTCCTGCTCGCCCTGCCCCCGCGCCGGGAGGGACGGCAGCGGGGCCACCGCGCGGGTCCAGCTCAGCCCAGCGCGCGCTGCGTGGGGTGGGACGGGTCACTCGCCCTGGCCATCGGTCAGCAAGATGTGACTGGTTCGAGTTAAAAGTAGAAATGTTTCAATAAGAAATGTGCCTCTGAGTCACGGTGCTCCAGGGACCAGTGGTGTACTGTCCTGTCCACCAGCCTTGCTCGGGGACTTTCTTAAGGTCAGGATCTGGGCTTAAAATTGCCCAGCTGTGAGCAGAATAAACACTTGGTCATGTTTGCTCGCTCAAGCTGAAGGTGAATCACTCATAACAACTTTCAGAGGAAAATTATATGAGTAATACTTTGAGAAAAAAGGTATGAAAAACACAGGGAGGGAGATTTGCGATGTGTTCAGTAATTACAAGCCCTCACAAAATCATGATGCTCTCAGAGAACTGTTCTGAACGCTCACCATCACTTGATTGCACTGCTCTGGAGCGTGCTAACCCTAAAATGTTCTGCAAAAACATTTGTGTCACTCAGCCCTATCTGTGTTTAGAGAGCATCTTGGAGAACACATTAAACACTTGAGCTGCTACAGCAAGTGTCAGCGCCGTCCCAAGAGCCTCCGAAGTAAACGATGTCGTTAACCACATCACGGGAATACTCTTACTAATCTCCCCGCTCTGTGAAAACCTGCTTTGCTACACCAGAGCCACACGTGCCCAAGTCGGTGCTGGCACACTCTGAGCAGCTCCCAGCGGCTGGTTCCAGCAGCGGGGACCGCGGCGAGGCCGGACCGGCTGCCGGTCCCGCTGAGCTGCGCACGGCGGAGCAGGCGGGGGTCCTGGCCGGGGCTCCCCCCAAACAGCAGCATCTCCCCAGCCCCACCAGGCCCCTGTGGCCACTGTGTGTCCAGCCCAGCAGAGCAAAGCCCATCCCAGCACATCAGCCTTTCAAATAAAAGACCCCAAAAAAGCTGGTTTTCTGCAGAGAAATAATGAAAGGTGTTGCACAGGGGACAGAGGACCCACGACACCGTGGCTACCGTGTCTCCAGGGCAAGGTGTGCCTGGATGGGAGTGCTCAGGACAGACAGGGGACGGATGGCACACAGTGACGGATGGCACACAGTGACCAACGGCACACAGCATTAGATTGGCCGGTACCCTGGGGAAACACAAACATCCGCAGCGCTCACCGAGAGCGTGTTATTATTAATGTATATAAAATGCATCCTTGTTTCATACGTCAGCCTATGTTTTGTGCATTTTCTGCACAGCTCTGGAGGGATGTGCTGTATTTCCAGCTGGCACTCTGGGAAGCCTGACAAGGGCAGCAAGCTCTGGGTTTCCCTGGCTGCTATCTCCAGGTTAATGTGTTTGCAAGACAAACTCTTGTCAGAAACGTTAGGGGCAGTCCCCAGGGACAGCACTTTGAAGTGCAGGCATTCACTCCTGGGTAGATGAATAGAGAACAGGCTATAGATAACCCTGAGAGCAGAGATCTGCAACATCTCTGAGAGCAAAACCAGGACTAGGAGCTGTGAGAAGACTGAGGGCAGGTGGAGTCATTTGTCTGGGTGAGCAGCAAAGCCTGGCCACGGAGACCAGAGCCCTGCCTGCTCCTCTGGCACAGCCCTCGCGATGTGCCGTGGTCCGGCCGTGCAGGCTGGCCAAATCCCTGGAGAAGCTCAAGCGTCAGCTCTGCACATCGAGCCTTGAGCTTGCTGGTGTGTCCCAGGTTTGGCTTTAGAGCACGTACAAGCATCGTGGGGGGCTGAGAGGAGGCTGAGCCGCGGGCACACGCGCTGCAGAACACCCCGCAGAGCTGCAGGTCCCTGGCTGCGGGACGGGCTGCGCACCGCACAGCGAGGGGCTCCGCGCCCAGCCTGCAGCTTTGCCTCGTTGCTCTGCACCAGGAGTCCTGGGCGGCACGACCTGACGTGGCTGTAATGTAATTTTGCATGTGTTAATTTCATTTCTTGGCTTTGCTTAATATCAGTTATTATTCTGCTGAAATCATAACCAGGAACGGGTGAAGCTGATTCAGAGAAAACAGCCAAGCCCATGCCTTTCATTTCCCCTCTCCTCCCAGCTGCTGTGACCTTTGCCCACTGTTAGAACCAAAATTGAAATAAGCCTTTTCTTTCTGAGGCTCTGAAATACTCATCTCTGAGTCAAATTCATGGAACAAGGGAACTGATTCAGACAGCCACAAGCTATTGTTTCAGTTCCACCTTAAAACAGTTCCGGCTCTGTCAGCTCTTTTCTTTCCTCCTTTTAAAACACAGCTGGGAGCAGCCCAGCAAGAGGCCAGTTGACACTGGGGATGGAGGCTCTGGGCTGCCCTGGCTCCTTCCAGAGCCCCTGCAGCCCAGAGAGCGCCATGGCAAGCAGCAGCACACGTGTCCCACACCGTGCTACCGGGCAGGGGCTGCGTGCCACACAGGGGACAGATCCTGCCCATCAACCCCTTGCTAGGAAACCAGCACCGGGCTATGACAAATCTTGGGTGTGTGGTTCCCGAGCCGCGAGCTCATCCTTTGGAGCAGCGGGAAATCACCTAATGGCTTTAGCAGCTCCCAAAAAGCCAGCAGCTGATCCCTCATGCCTTGGAGAAGTGAAGAAGGCCCCCTCGAAGGACTGCTCCGTGCAGTCTCACTCCACGCTAGCACACCTACTATCAGCCACCACTGCGACAAACTCTGCTGACATCCGTGCAACATGTGCAGTTCCAGGACAGAGGCTAATTGCATTGGCATAAGCTTTTTCCCAATCTCGCCATGTTTCTGTACCACAGGTTTGTAGTGGTACAGCCACCCGTGCTCAGTTCTGCAGAGCAGGTAAGCCAAGCCCCTCGGAAAAAGGCTATTATGGGTTCTCTGAGTCACCATGTGCCTTCTCCAGTTGTGCTTAAACCTGATATTGATCCATACTTTTTTTGAAAGCAGAAAATAAGCAAATGAACAAGTAGCTGGGAAGGCACTTTAAAGACTTTTTCATCAAAGGTGATTTCAAAATATTTTCCAACTCAGCATTCTTTACCATAAATACACCACCCAGGTTTCCAGGGGCCTTTGGGGTGAGAAGATCAGTGTTGTAAGGAAGCATCTCCTCTGCCAAAGTCTGATATTTGAGGAGCTCCTACTTGCAAAATAACTGAGGCACCTGTTGTTTGTTTTGGCAATTCTGAAATCGCAGTGTTCCCATAGACTCCACAAACACATCGGCTCTGGGACAGCCCTCGCTCTCGGTACTGGAAGAGATAGTGTTATTTAAATAAAGAAATCCTCAAGGTTTCTGAGTCGTTCAGCAAAGACTGCAGGGAAAAATTACTGTGCAACTGTCAGATAGCTGAGATTCAGGCCCAAAGGCCAAAAAAGTTGCCTGTTCTCGTCTCCCTGAAAGCAAAGCACGCTAGCCATGGCCACGGCTGAGCACAGCTGCTGGGAACAGAAACACTTCTTGACGAGGAAAGGAGGGATTTGCTTTTGAAGCACCCCTTGCTACCCAGTGCCATAGAAGTCTCCCAGGTGACGTGGGACCTACCCATCCCACAGGGATGTTTTGGCCATCTGCACACACGACATGATTCATCTCCAGGCCATAACGGGCTCAAGTCAGAACGATGGTCCTGGTTTGGACATTCAAGGGTGAATTCAGAAAGCTGCCCAGCTCTGGTGGTGGTGTTGGAGTGCCAGCAGGTACAAGGGCTCAGGGACACAGAGTAGCCTGCAAAGCCAAGCAGAAAAACCTAATGCAGACAAAGCTCACGCTGACTCGAGCACAGGTGTAAGATTTCTCCTCTTCTAAGCATCTCCTGCAGGTTATAGTCTGAAGCCAGTAGGAGATGCACACGCACAATCTGCTGGCAAAACAGACAAAATCCAGGTACAAACCAAGCTTCAAAACCACTAAGAGCCTGTGCTGGTAAACGTACAGGCAGGCTTGAAGATGTGTTGCTGCTGAACCCCAGATTAGGGGCGGGCATGGGAACTCTCAGCACCGCACTAGGGAGGGTGGGACAATGTCTGCAAGAAGGCTTTTCATCCTCTACCAGAAAAGAAGTAAAACCATGGATGTTAACTGTAGAGTCCCGTGTGAAATAGCAACCGGTTACCTTAATACCCAGCTTCTTGCCTGAAACCCATTTGGTTTGTACAGTGTTTATGCAGAAAATTTTTTCAGACACTCAAGACAGTTGTGATTACTCACCTTAATGTTCAGCATTTATCCATATCTATCTCACAGTAGTTAACATACGCAAGCCAGCCAGGCTTAGCAAATCTTTGCCCTTTTCTACATTATTGATCTGACATTTCCTCTGGAGTATTTCAACTGAGAATTAAATTAACGTCGTATCTATGGACATTACCTAGTTAAAACAGACCAGCTGCATAGGCTGGCACACCCTTTGTTTAGTCAATCACAATCTTCCTTTTATTAATTCATGAAACCTTGCTGTTATTTCTTAAAAGTGGAAGATGCCATTAGTAATGCTAATGAAAACTACCAGACTCATTATGCCCAGTGCTCTCCAGACAACCCTGAAAGAGCGCTCTCCATCCTACAGAGACCTCCCTCTGCAGTTCCCAGGCAATAACAACGTGGTGTTTGCTTTCCGCCAGACATTTTCTTGGAAGAAGATATGCCCAGCCATTAACTGTGTCATGACCGGTCGTGCCAGCCCACTGCTGAAATTGGGGCGTCTCCAGGGGTCCCCTGGAACGGCCCCACGTTAGTGCCAGCACCAAGGAGAAGACAGCATGGGTGTGCAAGGCATCGTCTCAGCTCTTGTGTTTGCTTCCCACATTCTCTTTTCAAGCTTAAAATATCCGGTTGTTTCCACAGTTAAATATTCATTTTCCCTTTTGCTTTTATGTCACAGAAACACCATCGAAGGATCAGCAGGACAAACAAACAACTTAGAAAAGACTGTTTGGCCTGAGGAAGAGGTGTCCCCAGCATGGGCTCAACCACCTTCCCGGATTTACAGGGCTTTCTTTGGTATTTAATAAAGATTGCTGTTCTGACAATAAAGAGAAACATCTGCTGCCTTCTAAGTGTCTGGCCTGCTTTAACAGCCTTTCTTTTTCCTTTTTAAGAGAACAGTTTGGATTGATTAAGACTTAAGCAAGTATTTATACTTTGATACATCCCCAGCTTGTTGAAATCTTACCTGAAATCTTCTAAAAACAAAACAAAACAAACAAACGACAACAAAAAAAACCCAACAGCAAAACAAAATACTACATTAAATGAAAGTCTGGAGGACACATGAAGGCCCAGAGACTTCAAAGAAGTGCTTTCAAGGCTGAAGACTGGATCTAAAGACCTTTACGTTGCTCCAGCCACAAAGGCAGCTTTCAGCTGGGGTCTGGGCAATGTGCGCAGGCTGGGGCTTCACTGGCACAAAGCTGCTGCAGCTGGGGGTCCCAGCTTGTACACCCACGGGCCTCCCCAAGGCTCAACCGGGGTGAGATGGCCAGGCTCCAACTCTGGCTGATCTACTCAGCTGAAGAGCAAAGCACCCAAGAGATACGTGCTGCCAGACGACTTAGAGATGCCACGGGACAAACTGAGGATGCTCTAACCCTTGAAGAACTGTGTCTTCAGAGTTCAACAAGGCAGGTTTTCAGATTGATGAATAATAGTAAATACAGAATAAAGAGAACAAATCTAAGCTGATGCTTTTTATCACATATAAACCTCTGAACAAAAATCAGTGCAGACTTGTTGGCTCCGAGCATAAAATACCTGCAGGTAAATAAAAATCCTTATGCCACATGTGTTGCCCTGGGTTATAGCTCCATGGAATACCTAGAAACAGACTTTTGCTTTAAGATTTTACTTACTTCTTTTAACTCTTTTACTTCTCACTTGCAAAAAGGAAACCTGCAACAGATGATAAATGATACTGTTGGTAAATGCACTCTGCTGGGTAAAGTCACATAGTATTCAGGCAGATGATGGCTCTACAAAAGTGTTTCAGTGCTGTAGATGAACCCCAGCAGAGATCAGGCTTAGGGCAGGTTTGATGCTGGTACAGGCTCCAGGTTGCTGCTCTGCACCCCATCAGGATTAGTCCTGGGGTAAGGGATTCAGCACACACAGCGTGTGCAGCCTCCGCGCTGCAGCGAGAGCCAGTCCTCGTGCTAGAACTCGCCACCCGGATAGCCCTGCTCAGCAAAAACATCTCCGTTCCAGAGACAGGGAAATGGTGCGCTACACTTCCTTGCACAGCTTAGCTGATGTGGTTTAGGAATAATCCGCCTTGCTTCTGCTATTTAAAAAAACAAATAATAATAATAATAATAACCTTGCTTCTCCTCACCCAAAGCTTCCAGTTGTGTCAAAGCAGGTGGTACATTTCGCAAATACGCACTGGGGATTAGGCTGGGACCACTAAACTCCTTTCAGTTGTAAGATAAGAGGCAGTTAGAGCTCAGGTGTCCAGCGGTGCAATGCAGACACATCCCCCCTGCCCAGCTACAGCACCTCCAGCCGTCCCCGCTGTGACACCCCCAGCAGAACCACCGCCCGTCACCTCCCACCCACCACAGACACCCCCCGCACCCAAACCCCCCAGGCTCTGCCTCCCTGTGACGGTCCCGCGTCAGCACAGACACGTAATCAACTCCCATCCTATGGTTCAGCTGCTCAAATCATGCTACAACACTGGAGAAGGACACAAAATGTACAAAGCAAATCCCCGGAATTCACACCACCCAACCACAAGCCACTTCTTTTTGCAAAGAAGAAACCACGCCGGGCCGGTTCGTTCAGCCAAGAGAGGTGTTGGAGCAAATAATTCAAGAATAGTATGATAAGACACAACAATAGCAATAATTGCCTTTACCGATGGGCCTCTGAATGAGACGTGCTCAGTGTGCTGCACATGCCCCACTTGCTGTCATTTTCTTGCTCTGAACAGATTTGCTGAAGATTTGAGCCCTAATCTGTGCCATGTAACATTATCTACAGCATTTGTATTTGTATGCTGATCTTCTGTGGTTAGACAGAGGCTCTGGCTCCCAGGGGGACTCCCTAACACAATTTGATTGTGTCTGTTCCAAACAACTGCACGTGAGTTTTTACACAGAGAAAAGGTTTCAGTTTTCTTGTTTTTAAAAATAATGATGAAAAAAACCCAACTGATTGTTGGTGCCTTACACTGGTGCTCGCCCTGGTTTTCAGGGCTGCAAAGCATCAAAGGCATCCAGAGACTTCGCCAAAGGGCCTCGTGCAGATGCCCAAAGCCAAGCGCACGGTCCGAGTGCTGCTGGAGCAGTGCTCCGGGTGTCCATCCCGCAGCCGCTCTCCGGCACAGCGCTGCTCACGCGAGCAGGCTCCACGGGCAGGCTGTGATTAACACACAGTTACAGAGATGGTCAAACTATGCCAAGCACAGGGCAGATCCCCAGTTGAAGTAAATCAGCGAGCGTCCACAGAGCCCATTCATACACCAGCCCAAGATGTCTCTGAACCACTTCGCACCAAAAATGCAACAAGCCAAGCACATACTCTAAACTGTTAGCAATTAATGCTGTTTTTCTTAATACACTCAAAATGAAACAGTCTCTGTCAGAAGCATTGTCCTGAAATGGAAGAGCACCTGCCACTCCTATGGTCAGTCTCCCTTTTTCTTTATCTTGGGCTTCCGACTCCTTAATCTGTTGTGGAATGTCATTTAATTAAGCATTTTCAGGGTTCACTCTAGGCCGTGGGATTACGCTGTAAGCAGGCAATGCTGGCCTGAAGTTGCGATAATTAAGGCCACAAAGGACAGCTTGGCACATTGTCTAATCAGGGAGCCAACATAAATATGCCAGAGCTGGTACTAAGTATTTCCATGGTAGAAGCATTCAGACTTACTAGATGGACTTTCCACATATTATGTAAGGAATAGAGATTTTTTTTAAAAAATAGTACACTTTTCAGTTAAAATAAATTTTTAGAAGAATTAAAAAACGTTAGAAACATTCTTGACAGCACAGCAGCTGCCCAGGTTTACAGCCTTCCAACAAGGGACTAGGGAGCTCCAGGAGCAGCTGGCCAGCGCAGGGCCCCGCTGTCTGCTGCGCCCAGCCCCAGAGCAGACCCCAGCCCCAGAGCAGACCCCAGCCCCCGAGCAGACCCCAGCCCCAGAGCAGACCCCAGTCCCCGGAGCTGTGCGCAGCTCTGCCAGCTCAAACGCTCTGCCCGCAGGACTCGGTGCAGCCGGGCTGAGCAGAGCAGCTGCGCGGTTCCCCCGGCGGAGCTGCCAGCAGTGCCGTGTCCAGCTGTGCCCGTCCGTCCCCACGGGCTGCGCAGCACCTCACCTCGGGTCCGCTCGGCTGGAGCGCGGCCAGGGCCAGGGCTCCTCCCCACCAGCTCCACAACATCGTTTCCTCCCAGCACCGCGCGAAACAGGGAGCTGGGTCCGTATGGAACACGTCGGGCAACCTGGGGGAAGCAAAAGAAGAAACGGCCTCCCCAGGGTGCTTAGCACACACATGCTCCAACACAGCAGATGGGTGCCACCAGCTCAGCTATCTGCTTGAAAGTCTGTACTATCGTTATACTGTGAATGCTTACAGAAATTTCTTTGAAAATTAACAAGTGTGACACTGCAGTTTTGGTTTCAAGGGCTTCTATTGTGTTTCCAGTATTGCCAGACATGAAAAGTTCATATAGTACAACAACAGAGTTCAAAGCATTACAAAGGAAAAGGGGGAACAATGCATTCAATTAAATCAATGTGAATATGAAAGGAAGACAAAAAGGCTGGGTAAAAAAAAAAAAAAAAAAAAAAAAAAAAAAAAAAAAAAAAAAAAAAAAAAAGAGACAAGCAGGAAAGACCTGTATATATTAGGCATAATTGCAGGTAATAGCCTGCCCTGGTTACTAAACTGTGGATTCTAGGGGACAGAAAGTAACTTCTGTATCTCCAGCTGTACAGCACCCAGCGCAAATAGGGCTTTGGTCTCTGTGATAAGATGCATCAGCACATCTCACAGCTGCAATTCGAATAAAGACTTACAGGAGCCAGGCCATTCTCCTCCTTTCATGTGCACCTGAGCAAAACACAAAACAGACTTGAAATAAGCAATATTCTTCCTTTTTGTTTTCTGCCGAGCAGGCCACGGAGCCAATAGCTTCAGGCTGCAAAAGCAGCGTTACTTCCCCCAGCGCCTCCTCATTAGAAACGTCTCCTGAAACACGCTCCGTGTCATATCCATTTAGTGTCAGGTGACAGGCGTTTTCTTCTGTAACGTTCTCTTTAACAGTGGTATTATTACTTTTACTTGAGTGCTTTGATTTAAGCCACAGGAGATGTCACAAATTAGTGTTTACAAAACTTAACACGAGGGGGCTGTCAGTACTTGCTTGAAGAGGAGGATTTCAGTGGCTGAGACCCCACTGCGGAGGGAGCAGACTGTCAGAGGAGCAGGGACAGAAGGATTCCAGACCTCGCTGCCACCTCGAGCACAAGTGCGATTTCTGATGCTTGGGGTGAAGCTCGCGCCACAGTGTACTGAACTTTCCCTTCGTTTGCTTTTTGCTGTTGTTTTTTGCTTTGTTGTTTTGTTTGTTTGAGTTGTTTGTTTTTCATGCAGTGCAAAAAGGAATCAAAAGAACAGAGTTAAAGAGTCCAGCTCAGCTCAGCAACTGCTCCAACAGCAACGTGCGTCCTGACCCTGCCCATTAGATCCACAAACACACTTAAACCATGAGCATCTCTCAGCTAACCTTACTCATAAAACGGCACTAGAGTGGCATGTTGCAAGGGAACAGATTCCAAGAGGGCTTGAATAAATAAACTGCCTGCTGATTCAAGGAGAAGATACAAATTATTCTGTGATCCAAGAATTCACTGATATTACCTGTTAGTTGGGAGACTGTTTTCTAGCAGTTAGCTGTCCAAGTGGAAGAAATCTATTTTGCATTTGGGAAAGTCTGAAAAATATATTTAATTGCTATGATTAAAACACAGTCAGGAGAAATGCAAATTTTATAGAAGGGCAGCAGAGATGAGTATGCAGAAGAATGCAGGTTGTCCCTTAGAAACACGATCCCCTAAGAGGCCCTTCAGCACGGCGAGGTAATCCCATGTTCACCGCTAACGAACAAAAACATGCCACTAAACCCACACTAGCATTAATTCCCCAGCAATGAGAAGTTTTACACAAGTGCAGAGGTCTTTGTGCAATGAACACACCAGCTCAGAGCCAGCAGCGTAGCGGAAGGTCCCATCAGAAATCTCCTCTCCAGCCTTTCATGGTGATTCATTGCGCCGTTCAGTGCAAATCACAGGCTACAAAATTGCATTATCAGTACAGGTCTTTTTAATCAATGCAAGGTACTGATGTTTAAATATCTCCTGCACTAAAAGGCAATTGCTGTTTAGACCCATTTTTTTTTTTAAAGAAATCATTATAACATTCTCATAATTGCTTATCTCTCAGAGGAAGATAACGTAGACACAGCTGCTGTTTGAAAGGGTATTTTGTACATGTAGCTCAGCCACATCTGAAACACAGCAGAGATTCTCTCTAATTCAGGAACCTATTTATCGCTGACTGCGCTGTGTCACAGCGCTGTGGCCTTAGTTACACTCACAGCAGAGGTATTTATACACTGATTTGCCTAAGGACGTCTTCCTCTGCTGGGGCCCCGTTCAGCAAAACATTGTAATAGACGCTCGAGATCACGCTCAAGTGATTTACTGAGGAGGGCTGAGCATCTCTGCGCTGGCTTTGGGGAGCTGGTTTCCTCTGGGTGTTCCTCCCTGTGTCTCCCAGCCAGCCGCGCAGAACACCCTGTGCTGCCCCACCAGACAGCTCTGCTCTGCACCGGGGCTCAAACCTCGGCATCGCCCCCGCCCCTCGCCCCACAGGGTCACCTCTAATAGGAAACCTCAGGAAAATATCTGTGTGCTAGATAAGTTCACATAATGCTGCTGGGCTCCACAGCAATTTCCATCTATCTGGATTTTAAAGAGGAAATATGACCTTGCCTTGAAATTGAATGTCTCTCTTGTCTGTAGGTCGGTCAGCACTTCTATAGAAGGGGGTGTTGCTTCCCCACCCAGCACAGCCACGGAGCAAGGCTGCTTCTCTGGGGGGGGTCAGACATGCATGGCCAGGGCAGCGCCCACAGGTAAATCCACCGAGTCTCATTATCGCTGGTCCCCTGGGAGCATCTCTCCCATATTTGCATCCGTTTTTGCCCAGGTGCCTGGCCCTGTCCTGCCCCTCAGCTCAACAGGGAGCGGATGCTCTGCTGGGGGCTGCACGCCCGCGGGCAGCAGCATCCCCAAGGGGGTCCTCAGAGCATCTTCCTCCTCCCCCTCTTCCAGAGCAGGCTCAGTCCAGACCAGCACCCCTTCCTGCAGCATCTGCTCTAGCAAGCACATTCGGAGGCTCTGCGAGATTCCAATTCACATTTCAATCAGTGATTAGAGACCCCAGGAGCCACGACTACCCACCACTTTGCAAGCAATTTGTTGCCCTTAGTCTGATGTGACCTGAGATACAGATCTTCAGCTCCACAGTACACACTCCTCAAGGTGTGACCAAACTCTTCCATCCTTGCCTGCATTCAGGAGCAGAGCTAAACACAGTGCCCAAGCACTATGTTTGGGAACTCCCAAGACATGATGGACCACCAAGATCATCCATCTTCCATGTAATACTGGCCAGAGAGCTTCCAAAAACGATTGCTAGTGGAAATCCAGAGACAACTCTTTGGAAAATTTACCTCCAGACATTCCTATTGCTAGTACTGGAGAATCCACCAGTGCTTGTGTTGTTCTGATTGTTAATTATCTTGACTTTTAGGAATGTGCACCCTTTTTCCCCTGACGGAAAGCTCTGCCAACAAATGGGTCAAGCTAATCAGTGCCCTGACTCGCTGACTAACATCTAAGAACAGGAGAAAGAAGTGAAATAGAATACACAGGTAATAGAGGTTCTAGAAAGCTACAGATAAAAATATCCCGAAAACTAGGTTAAATTACCAGGAAGATAAAGCATATTAGAAAACAGGAAGGTATGAATCAATAATTTACATTTCAGATCAGTTACTCAGACATCTACAAGAGCTTTCAAATGCCCATCTCCCTCATCCCTCTCCAAAGCGTGATGCTGACAACGATCACCAGCAATTGCCTTAGAACCAAAGTGATTCCTACAAATGCTTGAAATTTTGCTATATAGGAACATGGCAAGTGAGAAAGAGAAACAAAAAAGATAAAATACAGGGGGAGAAGGGAGATCCAGGATCTCACCTGACTACAACTGTTGCCACCAACACAGCATACTGATTTCCCACCACTTGTAATTTAAATAAACTCCTAACACAGTTCTACTGCTAAACACGGTACTTAATAACACAAAGGCTCCCTGATGCCGTTAACACAGCTGGACTGCCGGCTCTGAAATGTCAGCTTTCTTCCCTACATTGCAAAAGCTCTACTGTTAATTTTGACATCTGGTTTTTAGTGAGATGTATTTCTTGCAGAGCAAATGCACACTGACAAATCTGGGGCCCTCTGTGTATTTTGGTAAATTGCAATCCATTATGAATATATATCTTCCTATAATGAAATGTTAGCTTAGCAGTTGTAATGCAAGCTGTCCAAGTATCTGGTGGGAACATTTAATAACAATAATATTTTGCTGAGGATAACACAGCTACCTCATTTAGGTATTCCTAATACACTCTCCTGGATGAGTTTTTCCCCCCCTGATATATTAGCAGTTTAATAGTACACAGGTGAAAGCAAGTAGGCAACACTGAGATTAAAAACTGCCCTGGCAGCTTAGAGCCTTTCTGCAGAGGCAGCAGAACACTGACATGTCTGCAGCGGTTCCCACCGGGATCTCCCTGACAGCAAACGTCATGGATCAAGACAGGCCTAAGAGGACACACAGCTCGATTACTGCACACCGAGCACCTCCGAGCGCCGTTTGGGGGCCTGGCCACATCTCCGAGGACCTGGGGCTGAGATGGGTGCACTGAGCGTGTCCTTCCCACGGGAAGGGAGCGATGCTGATGGAAAGTGTTCCCTGCACCTGCTGCCCAGCACTGCAAAGGAACGGTCCTTGCTCTTTTAAATTATAAACTACACTTTCTTTTTTTTCTCCCTATTTAGTCCAAAAGGGTTCTGAGCACAAAATTAGCAGATCCTGATGCAAAGGAGCTGGTGAGCAGGGCTGGTGTGGGCAGAGTGGAGTTTCCCCAGAGCTCTGTGTGCAGTTGATACACAGCAGCCACGCAGCTTTACATGACAGGCTGAATGCAAATAAAAATCACAGGTTCTCATTTCTTCTAAATTGCTCACCATGTTTTGCTCTAGCACATAGAATTTGGAGCGCTATCCAACACGTATCAAGACTCCAGATACGTAAATCTAGAAGGAACTAGGACCTGGGCTTTTTTATCTCAAATCAGTACCTCATCCAGCTAATGGAACAGTCCTGGTCACAGTTAAAAAGCAGTTTGCACTATTATTACTGTCAAATTTATTATGATAGTATTTGATTGTATTGTATTTCAAAGGGCTGCTTCATAGGAGACATGCAAAGTTCAGAGGAAAGTCTTAACTGACGTTAGGGATCTAGATCAGGCCCCTAGTGAGTGGAAGAGAATTAATATTAATTCTTAACTTTCCTCTTTGAGCATGATGTGCCCCCAGGCTTGCTGCTTGTCTTTGCAGCAGCACTATCTCTTGTTTAGGCATGACAATATTTGTCAAGTGTAATGCTCATTAGTCTGCTGTGTGGTCAGGCTGGCAGTGTATAAACACTCTGAAAGATCAGGTAGGGACTAAAGGTCTGCTCTTTGTGGTCAATTATAGCCATCAACATTAATGATGCCACCATGGAGAGCTGTGCAGGGAGGAGAGAAGTGTTTTTGCAAGGTTAGTCCTGACAACGTACCTTGGCTGCAAGGAGCTGGCAATGAAAAATGGAGTGTGCACCTCCAGCCTCCATCTAACCCTCTCAGTGATTTATTTCAGAATAGTCTAGTGGCTTTTTTTTTAATACCTGAATAAAATACAAGCTTTCTAACCTGAAGTGCATTCTCTTGTATTCTCCAGAACTCCCGTTGTTGATGATACTTGAACCTGATGTTTAATCAAAGAGACAAAAGGCAGCACAGAGGTTGATGAAAGTTTCCCATTTCTGCCTTCATTTTTGATTCTACATTTTCCCCCAAATCCCAGAATTTCCCAAGGCTGAGATTTTGACTCTAGTTGCTTCCAGAGAGTTCTTGTCACAGTTCCTAAATTAATTGAAGAACAAGGTTTATTTTCCCCCTTGAAAAATTATAGGTATTTTTTTTTTCTTTTTAATTATTATTAAAATGGGGCTATAGCTTTGCAGATCTCAAAAAGAGAAGGGGAAAAAGTTCACTTTAATTCTTACAGAAGTAGAAGGACTTGGGAATATTTAAAAACATTCCCTAAAGTGGGGGGGAAAAAAAAAATCACTATTGCAAAGCTAATGATAAGGGTAATCATCCTGAACTGGCAACATCCCATTTACTACCACAGGAAAAGGACCATTGCAGGGTGGAGCTTCAGCAAAGCATCATCAATGAAAGCAGAAATAGCAGGAGCTTTTGAAATCCTTATATAGATTCCCAAGCCTGCTGGAGCACTATAAATAACAATGAGCATGAGACAGCAATGGCGTGTCCTGATGCCCCAGTGAAGTTTGGCATGTACATAACTCTATCAATGAAGCCTATCCAAAGAGAAGTAGGTAAGCATGGATATTCCAAATTTAAAAAAAATAAACCTAAATATGCACGGTGCAGCCCTTCCCTAAGCAGGAAATTACTTAAGCACATGCTCATTTTTAAGCAGGACTTAAAAACACGTATTTAAGTTCAGGACAGGTTTAAAGTTTTGCTGAAGGAGGAGTGCTTTGATCAGAAACAGCATTTGTTTAACCTGTGACCATTGATTTCAATTTAATTGGCATCCATCATCTTCACCAATGCAGTGTAATAGAGCACTAATATTGGGGTCTCGGCCATATTCCATTAATTTATTTGCATTTGTCAGCCTAATCAGAACCCTACATGTAAGGTTAGCTATGTACTTGTCCACAGAGCAGACTGCACAGCAAACACTAACCTTCAATATTTGATGCATTCTCTTAAAAAGAAAACTACATTTTCTGCAAGTGAGGTGTAGCTCAGTCAGTAATTCAGACTCTCAGCATCCATGAAATCCTGCAATCCATTTATGCCTGCTTTGTAGAACTGACGTTTGCTTGGTGGTCTAAAGCCTTTTATTTTTCTCTTTTCCTTTCCAGCATGTGCTCTTGTACTTACCAGGGCACTTACAGTATTATTTAGGTTGCTGCCTGCGATATTTTCAAGCTACTAGAAGACAGTTTCTTAGACATTTTCATAATGTTTTGAAATGCTGATGAGGATTTAGCATTAAAATTAATGGCAGCCAGCCGTGGTCTTTCAGATGTGAAAGACTGTGCAGTATTTTCTGGGAAAAAGGGGGGGCAGGGGGGAGAAGAATGGAGATATAAATAGCCAGTCTTGCTTTTCTCCAGGCAGGATCCTTTTAATCATGTAAAATAGATTTTAAAGATTAAAGACTCTAGGCTGTGTTCTGCCTTTACTCACGTCTCGTATCACCAATTTTTTGTATGCAATTTGAATGAAAAAGGACACACATGGTGTTTTCATTTGCATTACCCCAAAACGGAATTTCCCCTTGAAGAACATAGCCCCTACCCTACCCTCCTTCTGCGGTGCGGAGAAAACCACCACACCTGGGTGGAACAACACAAAACAGGAGAAAAAACAATTCTGAATCATTACTCTGCTTCTTGGACCTGGAACCTCATTTTTCTGAGATTCAATTTAGAGCTATGTCTTATAAGCTGGAAAGGAGACAGCAGAATTACTGGTCCAGCAGCCATATCTGTATATGTATGAGCTGCAGTCCCAGATTTCATCCAGACATCATCATACTGCACATGGGAAAACCTGCACTAATTGGAACAGGAGCATCAGCACTGGGAAAACTGGCTGTACCAGGGGGGCAAGAGATCTCTCGGTCCCGGTCAGAAAACGCAGCAGCACCGGGGGGTTCTGCAAAGAGTGCCAAAGGCAGAGAGGAAAGGCCCAGCTGCACAGAGAAAAGATGAATCAAAGTTCTCTCGTAGAACATGAGCGGTCAAAAGCCAGGGGAGATGCTGGGAGGACAGAGTAAACCAAAGAACTGAAAATTCAGGGCAGAATAGACTGCCCAGGCCCATCTGTCTGTTGACAGAGCTGGAACCAAGAGGCCTCCTCCTGCCACTTGCACAATAAATCCCGTTTTGCCACATCACTCCCTCACACCAAGGCACACAACATGAGTTGCACCTCAGCACAGCTTTGTCCTCATTCTTACATTTACTTTTCTAACACAAGCTGCATTCAATCCCTCTTACGCATTGACTCGAGTGTCCTTTCTCCCCCTCACACTCCTCAGACTCACAGCTACAGTCCAGCCCAGTTTCCAGTCCTGAGCCTCTCCTGGAGCTCAAAGCCCCTCATCTCCTCCGTGATTCTGAGGCCAACAAAAATCAATGCTGGAATGTATTGATTACATGTACTTAGTTGTACTTCTCCAGTGAAGTACAGGACATCTGGATAATTCTCTTTGATTACATTTATAAATACCCAGAGCATCCTTAACTTTGTTCCATATGCTAAAATATCAATGGCCTCTCATCAGCAAAGAGCATGGAGCTTTCCTTAGGGACCACCAGAAGTCGTCAGCTGTGAACAAGCATTCTTTCTGCTAGACATTCTTTTGTATTCATAAGCCAAAGTATAGAAAGGAAGCAAAGGACACTGTTCATCAGACACAAAGCAATAAATCTTTGTAATGACATCTAGAATTGACCTTGAAATCCTGGCCAAACCTGAGAGAGCTTTCTGGTGTGCTTCCAATCCGCGGGTTTGCAGAGTAGGGTCCTGTATCCCACACAATTACTCTGCCATGCACATGGCCCATGGAAAGAGAGAGAGAGTTGTGCTGAGAGCAGAAGAGCAGCATTTGAATGTAAGAAGCTGCCTTCATTCTAAGCAGTGCCTTCTTGCTGGGATGGTATGGTGAGAGTGAAAATAAACGTGTGCAACTATTACAGGAAAATAAAACACGTCTGTAACCGCAATGGAAGACTTTGTCTTGACAGCCCTGGGAATGCAAGTTCACAAAACACATAGAGTGCGGGAAGTGTCAGCACAAACCTCCCACACGTGCCTCCACCAGTGTAACCGGGGAATAAGGGCAGCGTGTTCCCAGTCTCTCTGCCTGTTTCTGCCTCTCTGCTGAAAATGGCCAGTGTTTTCAATTAATTCCAGGTGGTTTTGTACCACAGGCACTGATCCGCTTGGAGCTGAACCAAAACCGCTCCCCTCGCAGCACAGATAGCACACATACCCTGCTCACTCCCAGCCTGCAGATCTGTTTCAAGGTCCTGACCCTCGTTTTTAAAGCCCTTAATAGGCAAGGGCCTAATGAACCTTGGAGACTGCTTCTTATTCCACAATCCAAAGTAACAGCTGCAATTGCTCTGGGCGAGCAGGGCTGAGCAAGCTCAGGATGAAACCCTTCTTGCTTTCTGCATCCAAGCCTCCTGCCACCAAAATGTCTCAGCCCTGACTTTTCACAAGAGCAACATCCTCAGGACCTCATCTGCAGTCCTGCTGCAGCCTTCTTCACTATAAAAATCAGCACAAGGTAAAGAAAAGCTGCATTTTAGAAAAAGCAAGACACTTCCTCAGGTCTTTGCAGCAAACAGTTGTTCTGAGACCACGTCCCCAAGAGCAAAGGGAGACAGACGCTTTTCAGGTTACAGAAAAGTGGAGCTGGGAGAGAACTGGAGAGGTCAGCACGTCACCCTGTTGGGTGACAGCAAGGGGAGCGCAGGCACCGCAGCAGCTCTGCAGGTGACGGGCCCATCCCCACTCGCGTGGGGCAGCACAGCCAGAGCTCCACAGCACGAGCCTTCCCGGCCAGTCCTGGGTCAGACAAAGCCGAGCCAGCAGTGTCTGCAGGACAGCTTTGCTTGGTTAGGAACAACACAACACGGAGATGAAGGAAGAAATTTCCCATTACTGCTCCCTGGCTTGCTTATCAGCCTCTTCTCGCTCTTCCACATGCAGCCTGTGCTTTTTCTGCTATACAGCTATGAACAGAAATGCAGAATTAGCCTGCATCTCAACACTGGTTTGAAAGCTTGTCTGTACCTCCCCATCCTTCTTGCCACATGCTATTTCATACTTTAATATCAACTTTAAAAGAGATTAGAGGCTGATGAGCTGAAGTAAATCCAGATCATTACTACCACAGCACTAGCACTGCTCTCCCCAGAGCCTCCCTTCTCTTTTGCATCCATCCTCGCTTTGCCTCCGGCCTCACCACCCGCACTGTCCCTTCAGCATCATTGTAAATCCAGCGCGCTGAGCCAGGAACGGGTGCTCTGGGCCGGCAGCTGCACCTTCCCGTAACCCACCCAGCACAGCCCTGGTCTTGCCAAGCAACTCATCCCACTGCTCCTAACCTTTGAACTTCAGCTGGTCACACCGGGTCCTTTTAGACTGCACGTTCATCTGCTTTCATATCCTGCTCTGTTTTGTAAGTACAGGTTCCTTCAAAAGAATAAGCAGTAATTACTGCAGCCACACCTATACCGGAAATGCCTGTGCAATGATCTGCAGTTCATGCTCACAAAGAAAACAAAAGCTATAAAGGAATAAGCATCCATTCACTTTGAACTTTGGTATCTGGTCCTTCACTGCAGCAGGGACCTGATTCTTTGAAGCACTGAGCTGCCCATAGCCCCTGAGGGACTTCAGTTTCTTCTCACACATGCAAATATAAATCAGAAGTCGCTCTATTGAAGCCAAGTGAATAATGCAGGTGTAGCCTCAATGTGACAGAGAGGGCTCATGGATGTCAACAGAGACTGGAACAGGTGCCCTTTCATTTTTCACATGGTGATTTTTTCATTTTCAGCCACTTGGTTTTGCACAGCTACAATAGCACACATACAGCTGCGATGCAGTAGGACATGATGGCTGATATTTAGGAGAAATCACACACTTAGATCAATGCACACTGCAGGTATTCAGCTGGAACCAAATGTGTTGGAAGCAATGTAAACCCCAGGGGGCTTGTTCGCTAATCAATAAACACAAGGAACGTATGCCACTGAGTTATTGCTGCAGTGTTAATTGTAGCTATATAGGACTTTTTTTTTTTTTTTGCATTGCTAAAGAAGCTGATGTCTTCAAGAACTATGGCTTTTACAAGACAGACACGATGTGAAAGATACATTTCTGTTCATTTCTCTGATGTTTTCAACTTCAGGAAAACATACAGCCTCATTAGAAGCTCTCAGTGCTGTCTCATGAAGGAGAAAGGGAAGTTCTGCGGTGCCTCCCGTCCCCTGGTTTACAAGTGACATTTATGCAGTCACCTGGGGAAAAATCCCAATGGGAGCACAGACAAAGCTCACCGTTTGAAAAAGGTCAGACCTTCTACTCTTGTTCTGAATAGATGGTACTGACCTTATAAACCTCCCAGTCTCAGTCCCCCCCCGATAAGCATCTGATGGAGTTGCCAGCTAGGGCAAATCTATCCAGGAGGAGATGCAGGGCACTATTGCTCTGCAGAATTTGCTTATTCTTTTTCTCTTGATGAACTACAGATAAATCAGCCCATCTGCAAGCAGGGGCTCAGGAGTGCCAGCAGCAGCAGGCCGGGCACAGGCTGCAGTGGGAGCAGAGCTGCCTCTCTCGAGGGGATTGTCTTGAATACGGAGGGTAAAGACACAACAGCACAGAAAATCCTGGTGAACAGGGCGTTCTGTCTAAGTGTGATGGGAAAACGGGGATTCACAAAGACTAACTTTAGCCAAGGCAGTTCAGAGCAGGAATTGCCATTTAGCAGCTCTGTTCCAGCCTCTGGAAGAGCCTGTTAGATACAGACGCTACAAAAACCAGTCTTGTTCAGCCAAAGTGACCTTTGTGAGACGCCTCTCATTTCATTGATTGAAGACCCCTCCTCACTCATCATTTACATAGAGAAACAAAGGGCAGGCAGATGGAGAAATAATATTTCCAGTCTGCAGATGGAAACTACACCTCTGGTATGACCTTGAGCACAAGGTCAGGCAAGGATCTCATGGCAGAAGTCAAACCCAGGTTCACGAGGTTCTAGCTCAGGACCCTAACCGAGTTCATCCTTCTTCCTGACGTGACCCCCTTAGTCTGAACCTGTAAGCACTCTGTGCTACATACGCTAACTCCGCAACTTCACTGAGGATGGCCATGCTAGCACCAGATTGTCACAGCAAAACTCACACCGTGCCAGGTAGCCGGATGTGAATAGAGATCGTTCCCCTCACCAGCACAACTGTCAGAGGCTGATCCTCCACGCAGGCTTCAGAAGAGACTGACTGAATCATCCCGTGGGATGACACAGGACAGCCCACAGCGGTGATCCCAGCCGCTGCAGTGTGCTTGAAAACCAGCCCCTAACTGCTGCAGCCACCAAAACACAATAAACATGCCCTACGATTCCATTTTTAGTCACTTTTCAATGCAGGGCTGCAGTTTGTCAGTCTTTCTTGTCCCAGCTGGAACAGATGAATTGCTGATGCTTTTTAGGACCATTGGCAGATGAGCACAATAGAAACATCGCTCAGATATTGATGACTAATGCACACAGAACGTTTCCAAAAACTGTGTTGCCATCGCAGCTAAACAAAGTGTACTAAATTAACATTCACATGGAAAGAGAGGAGCTCATTTCCACGTATTCAGCATTTCAATGAATCTGTGGCACCACTGCAATACTCAGCTGAAACCAAAAACTGGCCATGGTTCTCCTGAAAGTTTCATAGACTTCCAAACCCCTAACTCGGGTTTCAGGTTGGCAAAGCCTGGGGTATCTCATGGGGTTTGAGATTTCATTATAGCAATTTCTAGTGGCCACTAGAAGAGCGTCTCTTGGGTCACAGACCCACAGGTCTCTAGATATTGTCCTCCCTTTAAATTATTGTTGGCTTGCTATAAAAGTGACATGTTACTTGTAAGGCAGTCCAGCACATTTCAGAGCTCACAGAAGTCTTTTACTAGATCAAATGGATTAGATCAGCTTCTTCATGAGAAACCTCTTAGACAGTTTTGCCTTTAGAACTGGAAGTAAACTTCTTGAGTTCAGCATAAAGCCAGGAGTAACCTGCAGAGGCAGAAAAACCTTGCAATGGCTGAAAATGCCCCTGCCAAAAGATTCGAAAACACAGAATAACCTAATGCAGACTGAAAAAAAGAAAGACAAAAAAACCCCCCACATACACACCACCACCACATCTAACAGCAAGACATTGGAGCTAACAGACTAATAAAGCACAAGGAAGAGGCTCTGTGTGGAGCAGGATTAAGGAGGTGACTCGTGAAGGAGTTCTGCTGTCATCTCTGCCTAAACCTGACACCGAGGTCCAGCTACAGGACGATCTGGTGTGGTGGGGAGCGGGAGCAGCGGGAGGGGGTCAGCGCTCCCCGTCACTTCGCTGATCCACCCCCTGTAAAACTGCGAGAAAACCTGAAACTCCTTCCTGCCTGGCGTGCTCCTGAACTTCCTATTACAACAATAACGAAACTTACAAATGCAAAAGCAGAACACAGACAATTTCAAGTCTGAGATACAGCACTGGTCATTTCACAGCTCAAATGTCTAAAGATCTTCTACTCACATGCCTTGTGAGGATTGTTTTAATGCATTTAAGAATTGTCTTGAATACATTTTTCTAAACCCATACTCAGGTTACAGTTTGTTCTTTGGATAGAACTAGACAAACAGATCTCAGTATCTCTGGCTTTGTATTTAAAGGTTTTAAACATCATCACCCTTAGAGAACTTTTTTGTAAGGATTTCTATCATCTTTACTCAGGTAAAACTTTTATTGACTCTCAGTGTGCTTTTTGCAATGCCATCAAACAATTAAGAACCCTAGATATTGACTCACACTTCACAGATAAATACCTATCCTTCTTCAAACAGGAATATCACCTCCATGCTCCAGGTTATCACAACTGCCGAAATCCAAACAGGGTGGATGTATCTTAACAGCCTCACCTGACACACGCTGTTTGCCAGCTCCCTTCCAGCAGCCTGAACCCATAGCCATGAAATTAGAGGGGGAAAGAGCAGAACAGGAAATGTTCTTGAAAACAGGAGAATAATAGAATGTTTTTCTACATCTCACGGATTTGTTTCATTAGACGGGGGAGTAGTGCCTTTAATGTAACTAACATGTAGCAACCACAAGGTAACCACAGTGAGTAAATCTGTCCTGCAGGAGGAAGCTCAAATGCAGCAGGGTTTGCTTCAACCGCTGGGAAAGAATCAGAAAACCTTTTAAAGCACTGGTTGCAACTGGGGGTGGAAGGGAGGAGAACTGAGAATACACTAATAGTAGCAGCTGAAAACAAATATCTCAGCATTTGTGGGTGGGGGAATCAAGTGGGTCCCAGGACCCTGTTAATGCTCGTGCTCCAGATTTGTTCATGTTGGAAAAAAAGCAAAGCAATGGATCTGATAGTCTTCACTCCTCAGGTAAAGGCTCGAGGTGGTCCCAAACACAATAATATATTGAGTAACAGCAGTCAATCATGAGATGTTCAGAGGTGCACACATTCATGTGCAAAACCCATGCAAGCTGGAGGAGTTGTGGTAAGGCTGCGTGGCTCAAATTACTCCTTTGTTGGGAGATCACAGTTGGTTTCACCACTCTCCTTCAATATTCCCATCAGGGCTGCAGCTCTCTGGCTTTGTTCCCCAGACAGCCCAGCATTTAACACATGTCCAAAGTAAATCATGATCATTTGGTAGGTTTGGGGAATAGAAGCTAGATGGAAAAATCACAGTCTAAATAAAATGATCAAAAAAAGTACCAGCACATTATGGGCCATTTCAAAACAAATTAGAGTATCTTTTAAATCTCTACACAACAATTTGTATTTCAAATCAAAAGACCGTATGTCATTGACTTTCCCCTGACTAATCTAAGTGACGGGGCTCTCTGAGGTGCAGTAATAGGATGTAAGTGAAGAAGTGGGTATTATTTTGCCCATGCTGTGATAATCTGAATGCACCACTGCCCAGCATCATAAACGGTGAAGTGAGAAGTACGAACAGCACTTTCAAACCGCCATGTGTTTGGAGACTGCAGGAGGGCTGCGGGACCAGGTCTCCAGTGGGAGCAAATGGAAACATTTAAAACTACAGCAGGAGCAACATAATATTGTCTAAAATCCAAAGGAAAGGAGAACTATGAAAGCTTGCTTTTCACCTCTCCAAGAAGAAAAAAAAAGTAATGTCAAGAAATAACATTGCAAATAGAGAGTGCAGTTACTAATAATCAGCAGTATTTTAAAGATCTTCTTGAAGTTTTGCACTGAGACACTATAATTAAGGAAAGAAACCAAGGCTTACCAGTTACTGTCTGTCTGGAGCTGGGAGGGAGTCGATACTACAGGATCTCTTCCATGGAAGAGTGCACACCGCACAAGTATCAAGAAAAGAAAAAAATTAAGAGCCATTCCAGACAACAACAGCCCCCCGTAGGGCACACACCACTCTTCTCTCCCCCAGCAGAAGCGTTTCCTTCTCCTCCCCCAGAGAACGGCCACCCCCGGATGGAGCTGGGCTGCTGCCACTGTCCCACCACCCTGCATGGGCACCGCGCTCCCTACAGCGCACAAACTCTATGCCATAAAGGATTCAGATTTAAAGTATATCAGGAAGGGGAAAACAAGCCTTTAAAAACTGCTGCTCACACACAGCCTGGAGTGAACGATGCAACCAGCTGAGAGCAGGATTCTTTGAAAGAAGACTCAGTTCTGCACTGTGCCTAAACTAACAAGGACAAATAAATTATTTTTAAAAGCATGGAGATGGAGAAAATTATCATGATATGTAATTATTTTTAAGGACTGTTTTAACATCCTTTTCACTATGAACTGTGCAAGTTAATGCCACACAAGCTGCGGAACCCACAGAGGTTTCTTTCTGGGAAAGGGCTGGACACGTCTGTGTCCCAGGAGACGCTGTGCTGTACCTGCGGACCCACCTGCGCCGTCCCCAGCCACCCCCAACGGCGCTGCCCGAAGCGGGCACGCAGCTCCCTCCACCGCCTGCCCTTGCTTTGCAAAATACTCCGTGTGTTAGCCCACAGACAACTGCGATAAAGGAGCAGAAGAGTCACTGAACACGCCACAGAGGGAAGATCAGTCTTCTCCTCTGCACCAAATCTGGAAAACAAAAAGGCGGCAACTGATAATCACAGGCAACGGTTTTTTCATTATGAAGTTACACACCATGACAACTAGAAGTGCTTTCACAAAAACTGCACCAACAGCATGTTTCCCTACACAAAACTCCCGCTTGTCTCCAGAATACCCCTTCTCCCCTCTCGCTTTAATTCACAGTACAATGATCCAGTGTTGCAGGCTTGCATTTATTTGCAGGTCATTCCCATTTAACTTCTTTTGTCTGCCATTTTTCTTATACCTTCCACAGAGAAGGCAGATAACACTACATAGAATTTATATGTCAATGGGACCCAAAGAAAAGTCAGGTATGGCTTCAGTGGGATTTATACCTGCATTGAAAAAAACAACAACAAACCACACACCAAACAAACCAAAACCCACAAAACTTATAGAATGATCCATGAGTTGCTCCCAAATTACTAAGGGTGATTTGATCCAAGAAACATAATAGCTTTGTACATCAAGCCAGTCCTCCTTTGACTCCAGATGCAAAATTACCATTTTTCTGCTGAAAGGGTGATTTCATGCCATAACTTGCATGACTAAGGTTTTCAGAGAAGACTTTTGTTTAGATAAGGACAAGAGATGCCCTGAGGCTTGTATTGTAATGTTATATGGATATATAGATAAAGAAATTTTTTGTTGAGCTGAGGGAGTGGTGTGATTTTTATCTGCGTGATTACTTACTGACAGACACTGGGAATGGCAAGATTCTTCTTGACCTTTTTTCCACCCCTGCCTGGTTACAGACTCACCAGCCAGGCTCCTCTGCAGCACCGGGGTACCACGGGCAGCCGCCCTCGGCTGGGTTCGGTGGGCTGGCTTTAGAATAGAGCTGTTGTCCATGTGAAATCCAATCGACAGGTCTAGGAAAACAAAACAAAACAAACCAACAAAACACCACACACAAACCAAAACTGGGACTGACAATAGTCCCAAAGGAAAACAGTCAACAGAAAAGCTTGGTTTGTGGTGGTATTTTTAACAGCTCCTGGTATTTACCCTCCGCTTGCATTATTAAATAAGCTTGCACTTGCGTTGCTTTTGATACACTTTCAACCTCCAGTTGGAGTGCTCTGTGTTAGAAAGCAATGCGCACAGCTCTGGGTACCGCAGCAGGTGGATGGGCACCAGGAAGCATCCCCCGTGCTGACGCTCTCCCATTTACCCCTCCTGTGGTGGGCGTAGTCCCTTCATTAACGCACAGCAAACAGTGGTTTGATAGCAAGCAGCGCTGCGGGGATATGATTAACTCTCCCAAGGCACCTCAAGAACATTGATGGGAACTTCATTGTGTGTCTCATCTGGGGCTATTCACTACTCTTCTTGTCTTCTACTTGAGACAGTAGGTAACTTTAGCTCAGACTACTACATAGCTCTAAAACTCTGCATCTCAGCCTAAAAATTAAATTCTCAGCAATTTCTGAACTCAAGAGCAAGGAGATTGGGTGGTTTTGATTCAGTACTGTCTGAAACAGCTTCACTAAAAGGATCGCTAATCACAATAACGACATTGCCTTTCATCCACAGATTTAAAACCAATCAAGAAAACGAGAAGTTGTTCCCGTTTTACAGACAAAAAAGGACAAATAACTGCCTTCCAAGGCATGACATGTAACCTTCGGCTTCTGGCCAAGGAAAGCTGCAGGGAGGGAACGGGGGACCTGGTGCACACAGCCCGCTCCCGGCAGGCTCCGAGTTCCGTGACACAGAGAAGCAGCAAAGGGCCGGTCTCCAAGTTTACAGCTCCACGTGTTTTTTCCCCCACCTTTGACTGATATCCCAAATCAGAAGCCTTGAGCCTGTCTTCAAACACAAGCATCATCTCAGGCTCAACCAACTGATTCTCCAAGCCAGAATATAAAGACAGACAAGTCAGCAACTTCAGTGAACCTGAGCCAGGAACAAATCATGTAAATAGTACAATACTTCACAATATTAACTGTCATGTTTTGGTGATGTATAATTTCATGGAATACCTTGTTTTGTCCACCCATCTAGGCTTCAGAAGACAAATTTAAGCTTTCTTTTAGCCAGAAAAGAATCAGTGAGTGCACGTAAGTGCAACAACTGTAGTTGAAGCGACATAATTTCATAGTACCACTAAAACATACACCTGGTGGCTAGCAAAAATAGTAATATCCTATTAATTCAAGTAAATGGCATAAGTAAAAATTTGAAAAAAAAAAATAAATATGCACCTAAAATGTTCTCTGACTCTGGAATCTTCAAAACACTTAAGAAATATTTTCCATCAAGTTTCACTGCTGACATAATGTAAAGAATCCTCTTACATCAAAGGTTCAGTTTGAAATGTTTCAAAATGTTTTTTGTTTCTTGTTTTTCGTTTTGTTTGTTGCTTTTGTTGTTGTTTTGTTCCCTCCCACCCCCTCACTTTTGCTTTTAAACTGCCCATGGTACAGCACAGCATGGCAGTGGCACCTCGTCAAGGACATCGAACCCTCTGTTACTTTAAGCTTCAAGGTACTTCACTTTCAGCCTTATCCTTATGCAGCTACAGGAAAGGAAATTGTCTGTCTTGCATTTTACTGCACATTTCAAAATACCAAACCCATCCAAACAAGAACTGGTTGTGTACAGTGCAAAGTCTTTGTTTTGACTGGCACCCAGGAGGAATGATGACACACTATCATCAAAGCAAACTCCACAGATTATGGGCTAAGCAAAACAAGTTCTCTCAGTTTTCCAAGTTTTCTCATCATATAAATATCTTTGTAATTAAACAGGTAAAATATATAGGAGTTATAACCTTGGGACTAATGTAGTAAATCAGTTAAATTAACTACTATCCACACAGATGATATTTCCTGAGCATATGAAAAGCATATGCGATTTTGTCATGTATAGACTTTTAAATAAAATTCCACCTCATTTTGTGGACATGTATACACATAATAGAAGTATTTAACACTTACATCCACATCACAGCCACATATGTACACAAATGCACTGTTCTGTAGTGGAAGAATGCATTTCCTTTGCACTTGGCTGTATAGGAAATGTTAATCTGTCATAAGTCTCATTTTAGTAGTAACTCTCATATTTGTGCTTTGGAAGGAGGAGCAGGTCTGAAGCTTCAAAAACTTTCAAAAGCAAGTTAAAACTATTAAAGGTTCATTTAGCCCAAATATTGTGTGGAAACCTTTGGGCTTTGTTTCTTCAAGGGAAAAAAAAAGATGTCATAGCTATGTATTTATTAACACGAATATTAAAATAATATCAATTTTAAATACTCCTGTAAGCTTTCTTTAAAACTTATAAAAGCTTGGAAGACACAACAAACTAATCTGAACCAGATACCACAAAATATACCCTGGGCACACACACTGAAACCGAGATCTTTCTAAAGCCACCATCTCTTTCCACAGCAGGATATCTTGACAAGGTGACCAGGACAGCCAGGCACTGTCACTCTGTCTCCAGATGAATAACGCAACAGATAAGGACGACGAGTTAAAATTATTAGCCAAAATGCAAATAAGAAATTCCATATTTTTAGAAGTCTGGTTTTCATCAATTTGGACCTCAGCTGGCTTCCTACCTCTCAAATGTTTGCTTTTCATAATCCCATTGTTCTAATAAAGCTCTTTTAAAGTCCTCTAATCGATGTGTATTTGTAAAGCCATACAGGTCCTTTGTCAAAGCTTCTGTTCTAATCTGGGAACTTTAATTTTCGGAGAAGCCGGTTCCTTAGTTGTGTGGAAGCATCAAGATGAAGGTTCAGTGAACTCAAGGTCACTAAGTCAGGCATTTCTTTTGACTAGTATTTGTTCTTGACAAGCAAGCTGCTCACAAATCCCTTTTGCAAGTTTAAGGCTCTGTGTAGCCTGCAGAGACAAAATTAGAATATAAACATCTACTCACTAGAGAAAACAAGGGAGTTATTGTCACTGTAAAGAAGGAGACATCTAAACCATACCCCCTCTGCATTAATTCCATTACTGTGCACAGGCAAGCTGACAGTTATACCACCGAGTAAACTGCAGTTATCTAGTCAAATGATCATTTAATGTTCTTTATTTTACTTTTTCTAAAGAAAATTGATTTCTTGCTATTTATGTTCGGGGTATTTCATTCTGCTGTGATTATAAAATAGACTGAATGTATTTCCACTGACTCCCTGCAAAGTGTATTTTACAATTCTTCCTGTTTGTACAATGCAAGATGTCTTTTTCAAAAACCAAAAACAAAGTCTGGCAATTAAGTAGGATGCATGCTTGCTTGTTTACTCAGAAGCTCTGAAAGAGTGAGGCTGGACTCGAGTCTTTAAACACGCTGCTATGAGATATGGAAGGAAATATGCCCAATAATGATGTTTACTGTGTAAACGACTAAACTGCCTACCGTCCATTAAACTCCATCAAGGCTTTGCAGATATTTGGAGTTTAACTTGTAAGAACAATTCCTACAGCAAGTCCTGGGTCATAATCGCCACTCGTGTCACATCGGGTGTCTGTTCTGTGCGGCTGTGTGACACAGCACCCGGGGGGCCCAGCCCCGGCGGTGAAGAACGGCCCTGCTGGAGCCGGCCGAGGTTCCACAGCAGGAGCACCCACCAAACCCCGCATTTCCAGACCCTTTCTCCCACACACCCAATTACCCTCATTCCTCTGCAACTACTCTTCTAGCGCACAGAAATAACACGAGACGACAAGAGCAGGAGTGCTACAGCACAGGGTGTTTGAGTTGGTGAAAAGGCAAGACAGGGCCCAGCCCCGCGAGCAGCCGGTGCTGACTGTGTGGGTCACAGGCACCGCGGCCCTGCCATGGACACCAGGCCCTGCAGCTCCTGCTCAACAGCACCAGGAGAAACATCCTTACTGCAGGTGTCAGCACGCAGCCTAGCAGGGGATTTTTAGAGGGTTTTTGTGCAAATTACTTCATCTTTAAGGAAAAGAAGTGATCCCTTTCTTGAGAAAGGGCAAACTTTCCAGCTCTCAAGTACCATTAATGTAATTAGTTTAACCACCCCCAGATTGAAAGCCTTTTTAAGGACAGACATTCAGGCACAGGTTTTGAAACATGTTCAACATCCTGTGATTATTTTTTTTTCTTTCCTTCCCGCATCTCAGTATGTAAAACCTGATTGCTGTTGAAATAAATGTGTGAAAAATCAATCAGGGACCTTTGCAAGCTATTAGAAATCTAACATAGCATTACAGGTTTACCTCCAGCAGCTAAAAAGAGGCTCTCTGTGAAGCTGTGTGGGAAATGTTCCACACGACACAAGGATTTTGACAGACATACAGAGTATTTTGAATAATCTAGCAACTATTTACCTAGAAAACCACAGTCACTTTCACAAATACATAGGTCTATAAATATTATTTTACTGCTGATGTTTTACTATCCTTTCTTGGTAAACTCATGTCATTTGTTTGGAGGGAGGGTTTGGACTTCATTGTAAATACCAATTGTTATAAGACAAACAAAGGAAAATGTAGGGGGCTTGTTCCCACCCACTCTTAACTGCCTGTTCGCCTTGTCTGTGATACCATTCATTGCTTCTCGGATATGAAGAAATACCTTTCTCCTACTGCCTGCTTTTATTCCACATGTGCAGTGGGGGAACAGGAGGAGCCCTGGGTGCTGCACGGTACAGACAGCACGTCCCTGTCCCCGCAGCTTCCTCACCCAACACAGCACTGCAAGCTCTGAGTAGCCCCATTGCACCAGTGGATCAGAACCAGGCAACGTGTCTTCAGTGCAAGTTTGGATTTCTGCTTCCTCCTCCTGCACCCCAACACCTCACCCGGCTGTGGGCCCTGCTCCCCACGTTCTGTCCTGGCTGCCATACCCTGCTTCCTCTTCCCCGGGCTTTCCGCAGGCATGCAGGCTGGAAATACAGAGACGAGCCTTCGCACTGCTCTCCTCCCTTCTGTGCAGGGATTTGTCATCTGCTCCCCCAGATACAGCCACAAGAAATTGTTTTCTTGGCTGTCCATACAGAAAATTCATGAAATCTGCAATGGAACAGAGGTCAGAAAAAACACACCAGTCACTTCATCAGCATGAGTGTCAGCCCTTTGCCTACAGTAAAAAAAAAGTTCTTCACAGCTTAACACAGGCAAATGCACATTTGAAAGAACAAAAAGAGAATAAACTCACCTCAATCCAGTCTTGCAAGACACTACTTTAAGGAGAAACCCTCACATTTCTCTCGGCCACAGCTCCGCTCCTTCCGGGTTTGTGCGGAAGCTCGCATCGCTGATGGCACTGAGCTCATGTGTCAGTTATGTTGGAGTCTCTCCAGAGGGAAATATTTTGACAGTCATATTCTGTTCATTATTCTTCCAAGAGAGGAGATACGCATGTCCTTATCTAGAGGAATACCATCAGCCCACCGTGCTCTTGCCTGACTGGCTTACTTATCTTGATAAATGCCGGCTAAGATCAGGACTTGGTGCCATTAGATGTGTCTAAAACATGAAGCTGTCATTACTGTGTCAGCACCAAGGATGGTTTCCAACCGTGATAATGGTGGGGCCACATTTTGAACAAAGACAGATTTCAGTCTGAAACGGCCTACCACACCAGCTGGTTCCCATTACAGCACAGAGACCTTTTACTCACGATTATGAGCTTCGCCATTTTTTTTTTTAATTGGAAACCAGAAATATCCTCCCCATCCATGACTTACATCAGACCCAGCAAACAGTTACCTCATGGCTGGGGGCTGGCAGAGCTGAAGTCTGCAGCCCTTCAAAGACCTGTTGCATCAAATAGAGGCTGAATAACACCCGGTTAGCACAGAGCTCCAGACCACAGCCAGCCCCACGGATCCGCACCCCGCTCCTGCAGAGCGCCATTGGCAGCAGCACGGGCACCGTGGATGTAGCGTTCACGAAACACAACATTGATGCAAGAACACATCTTCTCTACCGCCCTTTTGACACTGGTCTCCAAAGCACAGGCTAGCTCTAAGGCCAGTAATTTCGTATAGCAAGAGGAGAAGAACTTGAATTCACTCTGACCTGACTCAGCTCAACGTTTAAGCAAAATACTTAAGTACTTCCCTGTCCAGCAAAGCACTTAAGTATGCGGTTTAATTTATAAAAGGTAAGCAAGTGTTTATGTGCTTTGGACTGTTGAACTGGCAACTATTATACCAACTGCTATATATGTATGTAATTATATATAGACAACTGTTGTTAAAAATAAAACCATAGCTGGTTTTAATCTCAGGTTTTAAGGATTCTCAGTGGGTTTGTAGAAATTACATAGCCCTGCAAATAAGCGTAATTACATACATCATTCAAGTTGCTTTCCATTTCTCCTAGCAGAGATCTGTCCCTGCAAGGCAGCAGCAACCTGTGCTTTATTCCCCCAAACCAGCACCTGGAGCTGTCGTGTTTCTGTTCCTGCCAGACTGAGAGCAGAGGATTTCACATGAATATAGATTTATGACTTGCTGCTTGAAAATGTGCAATGTCAAGTGTCCCACTGAGTTTTATTGAGTTAGCTGTGGCAGTATCTACTACCCAGTGCTGTATGATCATTTCAGACGTTAATCCTGACTAATCCTGTTCTACAGGGTTTATTCCCCCCAGTCCTCTTTGTCTGACAATTTTGGCATCTAAACCACACACATTATGTTACTTACATTAAAAAAAAATCAAGATCAACGGATCATCTTCTAAAGGTAGGACTTCTGCTGGCCACAGGGCTTGTCCAAGACCCAACAGTGCCTCGTATTCTCACCCAAGTTCTGCCCAATCTTGTCTCAAAGCACTTAGATTTGGTTGCACTGAAAGCTCCCCACGTTTCGCTCAGTTTACACTTCAGCTGCTGGCATCTCTTATTTATGCTACATTGTAATGCAAATTGTTTGCAGCTATTCAGCATAACAATCCAAATATTTCAGAAGAAGCAGAAATCATGTCCTCTTTCATTTGATTCTTTTTTTCCCCTATAGCAAAGCGACAAGAGTTAACTTACTGTCCCTAAAATAAAAAGTTAGAGAAAATAATGTAATTAATTTCCTGGTAAATACACACATCATTAGACGTAACTTGTTGGATTGTCTCACTGGCTCTACAGGGTTAAAATCAGGTGGAAGGTGCCTTTTGCTTGCATAGGAGCTGCCAGTTTTGGAGCAGGGAAGTGCTTTAAGTGCGCAGCCACCACAGAGGCCACAAGCTTGTTGCAGTTCTCTAATTGCCAAGTTGACCATTTTTACGTGTTCTGCTTCCATAAAGAAGGCAATTACGCCTGTATTTCTCCTAAAAATGGGGAGAGAGATGAGCCCACAAGGAGCACAGGAGCTGAAGATGACGCAGTATGACAGTCTTGTGAGCAGTTTCCAGAGGAGACCGCGTATTGCACACTCCCAATAACCCAGTCCCTAGAAAAACGACAGGGTTCCGAAAACAGTTATGGGCACTGCAAGGTGACAACGAACTTCAGGCACTGAAAGGGCACCATTTGAAAAGCTGCATAATGTATCTCAAAGCTGTCTTCAGGGCAAGCATAATTAATCAAACCAAAGAGAAAGACAAATAACTACAAAGAACCAGCTTCTATTTTGGAATATGGCAACTTACATTCCCAAGTGGACAGCAGTAAGAAAGGAAATTGTTAGTTACTATCCCAACAATGCCCGACAGCCTCTCACTTAAGGCAAACGGTGCAAAGCTATCTTAAGGACCAAGCATATCCTAGGCAGGGGTTGAGTGCAGCTAACACACTCCAAAATCATTCCGTTTCGTGTGTTGTCACTATGCAACAACTAAAAAATATAGATACATATTTTTATGCCTTGATTTTTCTTCTTTTGACAAAGCACTTTTCCTGAGAATTTTGGAAGGTTGCTGCACTACTCATACTTTGTTCAAGTGTCCCCTGTGACAACCATATCCTGGAGTGTATTAAAGTTTAGAAATACAGCAGCGAGATAAGCAGTGGCAGGAAGATAGAGGAATTCAGAACTCTGAGACTCAGAAGAAAAGATATTTCTAATCTCTGCTGAAAATATAAGACAAAGTGGATAAGGCAGACAAGCACAAGGAGGCTGTTACATACAGGAATTGAGGCTGGAAAGGGGAAAGGAGGGAGGGGGAGCCCCTCGCACCAGCAGGTGAGCCTGATAGCAAGAGGAGAGAGAGGTCACAGCAAGACAAGTGCAGCAAGCGGGCAGAGCTCCAGAGATACGCTCTAGAAGACAGGTCAGGGCACGTCTGTGCCTATGCCTTGCTTTATTCTTATTTTTGGCTTTCCACATACCTTCAAAAGGAGAGATTATCAGGTAAGAATTGATGGGACACCATTAACACAGAAGGTTATCCCAACTCTATTGTGTGCATGACATTCCTTCCCCTCTGGTCTCCAGAGATCTCGTACATCTGGGGATGTAATTTGCAAAGCACGCACGCAGCAGAACTCCACAGTGAAGCTGCCTTTGGTTAGGAATTCAATCAAGGTGCAATTTAAAGTGGGTGTTTAATAGCCTCGTGGTGTTTCTTTACCATGGGATTGTACAGCCCAGCCTGTAACATACACTTTGTGCTATCGGCAGGTGCTGGGACACATGCCAATGGCCAACGTACCTCATCTCACAAAAAGCCTCTCCCTTTCCTGATGGTGTCCGCGCACTCTGGGGTAAAGGAATTCTAGACCTCCTCTGTTGTAAGGCAGGAGATTCAGCCACCTCAGCTGAAGAACAATTGGTACCAGATGCTGATTTCCTGAGGGCTAATACTACAAGAAGATAAAATATTGGAAGCAAACAAGGCCCTGGGAATTGAGGAGATATGTAAATGGGAAGGCTTGTTTCCCCTAAGAGAGTCAGAATGCCATATTTCTAAAGGGCACAAGAAATGGAAAAATCAACATGGGGAAAAAAAAAGTTGGTGTGTAACAGGAAAAAAAAAAAAAAAATCAGCAACATAATAGCATCACCAGTAGTTCTGCCAAGGTGAAATAGGGCCTGACATTGTTAGATTGCTGAATGCGTATTAAGACACTAGCAGAAGAGATCGAGGTTGAAATAGGAGGGAACTATTGTTCTAGGATTTCAACTGCGCTTTTACAGGGACCTACTGATTTTCCCCATCTCTGTATTTTCTTCCCATTCATTTTCACACTGAATGATCTCCAATATTTCCATTCCCAAAGCATCTTCCAAGTTGTCCACCCTATTCACTAGATGTTGTCCACTTATGTCTTGCATCAAAATCAGACTGCTCAGCTGTAAAGAACCTCAAGCCCTTACATTGCCCTGCGGTCTCAGGCAGGCTACACTGAAACACTGCTCAGCACCCACTTTCTTGCAGAAGGTCTCCAGCTGACGCACACGCACCCGAGGGCCCAGCCCACACTGTGCTCCCAGCGGCCCCACCACGGCCACCTCCTTCCCAGCGCCGGGAGAAAGCAGGAGCTCCAGCACGGCTGGACCTGGGGGCATGGGGAGAAGCCTGGAACACCGCAGGAGTCTGCACGCAGGTGTCAGAGGTACAGGGAAGGACAGCAGGGATGTAGGGAAGATGGGAGAGCTGAAGATACTGCAAAGGAAAAATCACAGGGGGTGGGAAAAGGCTGCTGAGATCGCTGCAGCGGAGGAACACACAAGAGGTTGGTCAAAACCCCGTTGCTCGTGCAACAGCTCCTCTCTTATCATTTAATATTCAGTGCTATCTGATAGCAGCAGGATATCCCCGACTCTTTCTCTGGAATGTAAGCAGCAGCTGCCGGTGTCGGGCTGTGCAGCAGCACGCTGCAGGAACGCTCGGGCTGCGCCAGCAGCACAGAGCCCGGGCTGCTAATCTGCACAGGGCTTAGGAGAGAGATCAGATTTGAACAGTTCAGCATCAACAAGACTTGGATAATTCTAGACATACAGAGAAGAGCTTTAAGTACCTAAGGAACCCTCTTGGTGGTGATACTCAGCTGCTTACAGAGGTAGGCAGGAGCAGTGAGGATTATCCTTTTGGATTTAGGTGCCTAAATTCTTCCTCAAGTTCCCCCTTAGGCACCTATTTCTTTCTGTAAATCCAGCACTCAAAGCAGCACTGCCCCTTTCCCTTATCCACGGAGCAATGGTTAGAGACACCTGACTATCCGAATAAATCCAGACACCTTGAAGTCTCATTCACTCTCCGTAGTCTCGCAGCTGACTTCAGCGCAGTGGGGTGATATCTACAGAAACAAGCAATGGTGCAAGGAGCCAACAGCTACAGCAGAATTCAAAACAAATATATATATATATGAAAAAAAAACAAGCACTGACCTATTTCTGTCCTAGTGAAGTAAATCCATCATTGCTTCTGACCCCGGGATTACCTGTGGATTCCCATCAAATTGACCGCAAGCACACAACTGAGGTTTAGAGGGCTACTCATCACCCCTCCCTTTTTCCTGTAATTTGGCCCCAAGAATCCCTCACAGGAACCTTTTCTAATATCTTCTCTCCTTTACTAATTCTAAAGAAGTAGAAATATTAAAGATCTCCTTGCTAGGAACCTGAGGATTCCTGCAGAGCCTGTTTCAATGTAAATCTCCTTAGTAACAAAGAAAACGGAGCAGGGGAGGAGGAAGAGAGGAGTGTGCACAGAACGTGCAGCCATTCAGTGTTTGCTGCCACGCTGCTCCAGACAACCCAGCCTCCCCGCCTGCACCCTCGCCGCTCCCAACTTCCGGCAAAGATCATCCAAGAGGATTCTTTCCCCCCGCAAAGTTCTCAATGAGGTATCAGCTGTTCTTTAAAGAGATTACGGTGGGAGCATTCCTAGCACGTTGACTCCACTGTGCAGCCAGCCCCGAGATTAAATGGCTCAGCAAAGGTGGTTTCCAAGGATAAACCGTGCCAGGGATGACATTGCCTCACCAAAGAGGGGAGAATCTAATAAAAAATAAGGATAGAGGAAAAGTGCTCTAGCTCTACAGCTATTATTAGTGTCTCCCAGCATTGTCGTTGCTTTGCCTGTGCTGTCAGATGTCACTTTACATCAGTTCTGGGCAATGCTCAGAAGAAAAATGGTGGAACTCATTTAATTCTGCAATGCATGACTGGGCTCGGTGGCAGGGCCGCGCAGAGGGTTAAGCGACCTCTTAACGCCGGTGGGAGCACTGCTCAACAGGTTCAAGTGGGCTCTCCAAGAATTTATGCAAACACCTTTTTGCACAGCCTGGCAATTTCTAGTAATTTATACCTTCTCTCCAGCTGCTCTCACAAAGCATAAAACAAGTACTTGCAAACAAGTTCAGCACCCAGTCCCACTGTCCCCTAAAGCAGCTCCCTACTGAACCAGCAATCCAAATGGGGAAAATAATTCAACTGAGGCAAGTAACTGACATCTAACAGACATTCGCACTTTGGGCACAAGCTGCACAGCACTTGGAACCCGAGTCCGGGCCCATGAGCATCACACACGACACAGCAGCAAACCCAGCCAGCACCAGCACAGCTAAATCCCTGCACGCACCTTCAGCAGTGTGCTTTTCATATCCCTTCTGCTTGTTGTAGGATCACCCTTTTCATCAGCACTTTTTTCCCCATTTGTTTTTCAGAGACAGTTTCTTAGAAGAAAGCTGAGCAACTTTGTCTCAGTGAAGAATCTGGCACCCACCAGATGCTGACTGTATTTTTTTTCTGCTTTGAGGAAGCATTATCAACATCCTTTGCACTTTTCTCACAAAGAATTCCGACGATTACACACTCTCTTCTTAATGCTCAGGGTGACCGCATGGTTAAGTTCGTTTTGCTGACCATGTGGCAGCTCACTTTGAACTATATGCATAAGCACAGCTAATCAGAGCTGATGGAGCCCTACACTCATCCGATAGCATTCTCATCACACACTCGTAAATGTCTGCCTTTGCTCTGAACTGAAAGCCACATCCACCACCACCACCAGAAAATTAACTTGTTTTTCTTCTGATCTTAGTCACCTGTCGACACACTTTGTTTGCTATAGAAGAACACAGTATTGTTTAGCAGGCAGCTAAATGCAAGTTAAAATGGCAGCTTCAGGAAAAAAAAAGAAACAAACCCCCCAGGTGTTAGCGATTTATCAAAGTGGACTGAAATCACACCTTAACATCCAAGCTGTAGACAGGTTCTGTATTTTTGAGGTGAATTTTCAGAAGCCAATTTAACTCCTCCTTTCAAAACATCCATTAGCTATTCAACACACTTGATGTGACTGGGAGTAATGTCGTGCTGACAGCTGCAAGATTTCAGCCAGACTTGCAGATCAGAGCACCTGATGGATTGCACTTCTAAGTACCTGCACAGCTCTGAAGCTCAAATTGACTGTCTAATACTCTTCTTTCTCTCCTACTGCATTGGAAAGCTTGGCTTAAGGAAAACCTTCCATTATTTTGACCACAGTGTCCAAATCTCAGAACATAAAGAGCTCTTCATAGAGGAAATACGGATTTTTTAATATTTTTTTTTTTTAACAGCCAAACCCAGCTGTGTATACACACATGCTGTGACTTAACATTTGGGAAGAGACAGACTAAAGTCATCTTTGTATACAGACACACCTGATTCACTGGGAGAAGTTAATGTACTGGCATGAATCCTCCATGGTCCTCCCAGAGGAAGCAGCAGCTGTGACAGTTGCTGATGAGACAGATCCCACAGCTCCCGTTTCACCAAGGGCCCTGTCCTCTCCATCTGCTGGACTCTGCTCCATTACAAGTTTATTACAGGCCTTGTCCTGCTATTTTGAGAGTCAAAAGCTCCACTAAGCATCTTTTTTTCTGCTAGAACTAGTCAAGAACCACCCCAGAACTACAGGAGCAGGAAAGAAAAGCAATTCTCAGGCACAAGTCTTTGAGCTGATCAGTACCACTGGGGAACTCTTGGGTTAGAAAGCACAAACAAAATTAAGTGATCATCCCAAGATACAAGTGTTGAAGCATCTGAAGGCCAACACTAGGACTAAATTCTTTGAGAGTCAGGCTCCTATTTTTTCCAAGGTCTGAATTTGTCCTGTCTTTTTTTAGCAACAATACTCTTGGTAATGCTTCTCCCCTTCCCCCAAGAAAAAGTAGTAATACCTCCTTTAATCTGTTTTCTCTTAGCTGTTGCCTTTGAGCTTTTCAAAGACACGGAACTCTAAGCAAAGCTTCACTGACTACAAATCCTCTTCCTTTGGTTTAATCACAGCTATGGGAACTTGAGCAATAAGCACCCAAAACCTACCTCAATCCCAGGTGTGGGAAAGAAAGAAAAAAAAACAAGAAAGAGGGTGAAGAAGTACAGAAATCTGCCAGGCAGAACATAAATGGCTGGATTCATAGAGGTGGCTCCTGCTTCCAGAATAGCTGCACAGCCCCAGCTATTTCATTAGCATCGCTCTAAAGGGTCCTGGGGACTTTCTTCTTGAGGTGTAGGCAATTCAGAGAGCTGAGAGATCACTGTAATTTGGCCTATGAAAAATGAGTAGGTGTTCACAGTTCATTTCCCAATAGAGAAAGTCATGCTCATCACAGAAACCATCATCATGCACAGAACTAATAGCCACCCTGCTCGGCAGGCACACCCGTGCCCATTAGGGAAGCCTTGCAGCGCACCAGCTTCCAGCACGTATTTGGTTCGCAAAGCTGTCAGTAAGGCACATTTTTTTTTTCCAGCACTATAATAAGGTGAAAGAATATAATGATGTTATAAGCAAGTAAATACAAACAACCAAAACTAGACCCCTGGAACCACAAAAAAACCTAAAAACTACGAAGTGTTCCCAAAGAACCCCCTACTCCCAGATGAACTAGAATGAAAACACAGTGGAAACGTCAAACACAGAGAAGAAAAATGCAAGGATATGGGGAGAGGATGCAAGCAGATAACATGCTGACTAAATGGAATAAAACAAGCTACTGCTTATCTGAATGAGAACATCAGCTGTGATCAAAGGGCAATGGTTGGATAGGACTTGCCATTTTCCCATTCCAGCTGTAAGCAAAGCTTGGAAACAACTGAGCCCCAGATCCTGGGATTCCAACGGTCAGCTCTCAGCCTATGTGGAGACTCTGCCTTAAAGCCATGCCAAGTCTTTGAGAACCTCAGGGCCCTTCCAGAAGACCATTTAGCAACTGACTTCTGCTTGGATATTGCCAAAATAAACTGAAGTCAAAATAAGACACGGCCGAGTCCAATTTCACCATGATTAGCATTTACATAACACACAAGGAAACGTGAGAAGAGCACATAAATAATGCACTGTTCGTTGCAGACCTCTCAGGAGGAGAGTTCTCAGCTGTAGCATTGATCCTCACACACAGAAACCCCCAGTCTTCCAAAGCTGAGCGCACAGGCCGGGCTGCAGAACGGAGCTTTACAACAGCAGTGGGGCCAGCAGCCCAGGAGCTGCACTCTGGAGAAAGCCTCATATGGGGGGAAAAAAATAAAAATAAAGGGGGGGTTTCCAGACTGGGTTGATTTAACAGATATTATCTGTTTCCTTAACTTCTTTCCTTCCAGTGGACTTGTAATTTCTGACAACACCCCCAGGAAACACAAACTTGGGAGAAGCCACTTGTTGGACTCTTCCTCCTGTTGCTGAACCACCTGTTACCCAGCCAGTCTTAATACAATTTGTGGGGGGCTCCAAAACCAAACTGTTACCCAGGAATGACTCGGTACTGTCACTTTCGGAGGCTGCCGCACAATACAACGTCACTCGAGATCCACAAGGAGTTTGTGCCATCTGTGAGAATGAAATGAGAACAGGTTCTTTTCCTGTTCTCGTTCTTTCCCTGTTGGAGGTAGGATATAACTTCATGCCCAGTCCATACGGGTAAAGGTGGAGAGCATCTGGACATATTTTCTACCTCTTTTGGTGAACGTTATTGGGAAAATAATTCCAAGATTTCCTTTGAAGGGGAATTTCCACTCCTACTTAATCTATTCTGGCCCTACTGGCCTTTTTTAAAAAAAAATCCACAATCCCCTACCACACTGCTCCCAAAAGCACCTCAGTCCAGCAAAGGCTGTATGTGATCCTAGTTTGCAGCTTGCCAGGCCCTGAGAAGCCATCTGCAGACCTTAACACACCCGATGGAAAATGATAGAGCGGCAGAATTGAGTGGTCAGAACCTACAGCATAACCTCTGTCCATTTACAGCCATAAAGCAAAGCAGCTGAGGATATTACAATTGGTAAGAGGCAAATCAAGCTTCAGATCTAAAGGACCCAACACAGCAAATATCCTCTCATCAGGGACTCATTCTGAGCTAGCAAAAGAGGTGGCTCAGAGATTCAGCATCACTATTTTCCTGATGCATCAATGTCTCACAAGTTTGCAGCAAAGGAATGTCATTCTCAAGCATACTGTTAGGAGAGATTGCTTAAAATTAATTAGCTTAGTAACAATGGCCTGTCATTATGCTACTAAGTCACCAGCGTGAGCACATAAGTTACAGTGACAGCTCAGGGTATAAAATAAGTGCCTTTTATATCGAAATTTGCAAAGTGCCTAGCAGTCAAATGCCAATCTATTCACTCCTGGTTATATTGCATAGTTTCTTCTTAATAGACTGTTCTAAACTCCCACACAAATACATGACTTATTTTACTACAGAGAAGTCTTTCTACTTCATGCACTGACCATGCCCAAATTTAGAAAGCTTTTTAAAGTATATTTATTTGTACAGCGTTGATTCATTCAACGTCAAGTTGAATGTGAGATTTAGAACACGGCATTAGAAAAAGCTGTAGGTAATGGAAAGAAAAAAAAAAATCTCTCTTGGGTGACTTATCTAGGGATGCATGATAAACCAGAGGTAAGGCCTGAATTCTGAGAGGTAAGAACATCAGCAGTTCCCACATTCAGCACTTTACAAGGTTCCCCCAGTAGAGAAGGAAATAGTTATTGCTATAATTATTTCATAGTTCCAGTCAGCTGCATTCAGTTGTACTGTTCTATTCCAATGGCAGGAAAATGGAATACAGTAAACCATAAATATCTGTCAGAATTCCTTTGAAAGGACAACAGTTAATTGCATAGCTTGATCTCCTGCCGTGCAGAGCTTGCATTTCAGGTTAGAAAGGTACAGATTGTTATTGATTTAATTCTCTTGAAACATGTGTGGTATAAAACTGTTGAAAAGACTTATAGGGGAGAAATATATGCTTCCAAAGGAAGTCCTATAGCACAAGATTGTGGTGGACTACCTTCTTGTAAAAAGCTTTCTGCAATTCAATACACCCCTTCCAAATGCCCTCTCAGTCCCCTGTAAATTGAGGCTCCTTGCTTTCTTCGCAGAAGTGAAATTAAATCAGTGAACCAGATGAAGAACAACAAAGATTAGCAATAGTATGATGTGCATGCAAAAAATAGTCCTCTGCATTAAGAATAATTCAGTCCTTATTACACACTCACTCTAACAGCAAGTGATGCATTTCAATCTTTCCTCTTTTATTTACCTTCCAGTTCTAGCTCTCTCTCTGCAGAACGATCCCAGGCAGTCAAGCTAACATTTTAACTATTACACTCTCCCAAATATCTTTGAGCCTACTTCTGAATTAGCTCTTGCAAATTGGTCTGACCACCCAGAGACATCAGGACATACAACTGTGTAGTAGCCGGTTGAGCTTCGTTCATTCTGGGAACAAATTCCCCATTACAGCCACCAACAACAGCAAGGGTGAAGCTCTGTTTAACACTTGCCCAGCTCACCTCCTTTCCACGAAGGGTAACTTGACCCAGTATAAATTATGTATTGGTGTGATTTTGCCAGTCTACGTTTGTGTTTAGCCTGCTGCTGGTACACACAGAGCTAAAACCCCCAGTTCAGAGAAGCCTTTACTGGGAAGGTACATAGGCACTAGTGAACTCCTTGCTCCCAGATACTGTGATTAAGATGACACATCTCCCTGATGGCTGCTTTAAAGAGACAAAATATTAACAGAGGAAATACTGCAGAAATGCTTTAGCACCTGTTGATCGTAAGCAGCTGACCATGTGTTGAGTTACATCTGCACACCCTGCCAGCTTTATTAGAAGAGCTCTGGAAGTTGTAGGTTGCCAGATACACCTTCTCTGAGTTAGTTTTCACGAGCTTTCCCCCAGTTTCTAGGCTTAGAACAGAAAAACATTTACAGGCTTAATTTTCGCCAGGTTTACCAAGGTGGGTGGATGTTTTTTTTCCAAGAGTTTTTTCCTTTAACTAGTAGCTGATTGATAATATACACTAAGATTAAAACTAAATGCATTACCTTAACAAACTTAAGAGTAAAATGAGCACAACTTCGAATACTTGAAAACAGAAGCAACTTCCATCCAAGGAAAGTTTCCAATGGTTGTACCTAATAAGGCTGATCAAGAAGATTTTCACTTTTATTCATCCCTAAGTACCACGTACCCCATGACACATCAAGCACTGAAGAAGGTGGCTATGAATTAGCAATGTTCTAAATGCAAGCAAACAAACAATCAAATAGATCAGCGAGCCCAACAAGATTTAGGCATACCTAGTCAGGCAAAACTTAATATTAGCTACTGATCATTACGCTGCAGGGCCTAAGAACAGGCACGGCAGTTTTCAGACTTCACAAGGATGGAGCGAGAGGCAGCACACACCCTGCAAGGCTCACAGCCTCCCGAAACCCGGCCCCTGCGCATGCAAATCCCCATTGGAGAACATCAGACCACGCAGGGCTGCAGGCAGGAGTCACAGCCTGCCCGCGTGGAACGGGTTCCACAGCCAGAACCTGAGGGAGAGCAGACAGGCAACAATACGGGCAACGACTTCGGCAGAAGAAGGGTGGGGAAAATGTTACTGGGATGAAGTAGGCAAGAAAGAATCCCTGGAAGAGAAAAAAAAATAGAGATTTAAGATAACAGACAGTAACAGCAGACAGGATGCAAACAGAGAACTCTTACAACAGATTTCTACCACACAGGATCTCAGGAGGCATTTGTGTTCACCACTGCATAGGTGAGGAACGCAGCCTACTGAAGAAGCTATGGGAGAAGAATACTGGGGCTTTGTCCCTGTATCTCCACTTGCCCAGTTTAAAATAAGGATAAAGACGATAACATCCTGTCCTGAAACAATTTCAGGAGCTAAATAGAGTATACACAGTCAAGTAAAATTAAGCCATTCTTATTAACTTTGTCTTACCCATGATATCAGGCAAAAAAGAAGGTTTCTCTGAAGAACACCATAAGAAATACCACTTACACTGCTATTACCCACAAAACCAAAACCCACCAGTATCTGGCTATTACAGATGGATTTAAACTCCTCCTTTTTCTTACTAAAATTCTCTTTCCTTGCTCAGAACAGAAAGAGGCGATTCCTTTCTTATTCCCTGGCTGCACCAGAGCTGAGGCTGTGAGCTGAGCCCAACTAAAGCCCCACCCGGGCTGTGCTCCCACAGCCCCTCCTCGCAGGATGGCGAGGGTCCCTGCTGGCCCAGCTGGGGGCTGTGCCCCCACGCTCTCCTTTGTGCCTTCTCAGGCCAGAAAATCACCTCGGTGTCAGCATGTGGAAGCGGTTAGTAAACGAGGGGAGGGTCACGTCCAGCCCTCTGTGCATTGATTGTGTGTTTTCTCCCAAAGGCAAAGAAAAAGCGTATTTGAACCCTTAAAGCAGATAGGCTGAAGCTGATTTATTGGGGTGATTTAGATCTGTTAAAACAAATTTAATTTTGAATACAACTTTATATCAATTAACGGAGTCTCACAAGTGTAGCCATTAAGGAATCTCTTTCCAAAACCAAAGCCAAATATTCAAGATTTATGAGACTGACTTACCATATTGGAAGTAACTAATTATTCGTAATGATTCTTTGTACTCTGACAGTGATTATGTATTTTCGGTGCAAATGACCATGATGAAGCAAGTGATAAAGGCAGCCCATGTTTGTGGAAGGGATACCAAGCGGTTAAGGCCTAATCATTTTAGCAGAATATAGGGGCGGCAGGGGGAGAAACAACAGAAGACAGCTAAGCCCAGCAACACAAAAAACCAGTTTATTTAACATCTTGAAGTATGTTCTGGTGCATGTCAGAATGTCAATGAAAGCCTGTGGTCTCTTTTTATTGCCTTAAGCAATTTTGTATTCACTTTACTTATTCTGACCTTTCGGTTGTCCTTCCACCTTGGACGCTCCGGTCTTTAACAGAGCAAGGCCCCACAGATTCAGCTTGCACTCTTTGCAACAGATTGTGGAGTATATTTGGGGTGAGAGAAACAACACAGGTTTGGGGTCTGATTCTCATTTGCACTGAAGGTTCTTCACCTTGCTCCGACAGCACAAGGCAGGGTGAGTATAACAGCAGCCCTGCTTCCAGCTCCACGGGATGAAGGAAAGTCTCTTGATTACGTGGCTGTGATTAAAGTCTCTGTGAATACGAAAATGATAGTTAGACAGGGACAGGGTAGATTTTCACATCGCCTTGGGCTACAGAGAAAACAAAGGCACCACCTTTCTCCTCTTTTCATAGCTTCCAGTACTGCCCCAGACAGAAGAATAATGAGGAACAAAGTCCCCGTTCCAGTGAGGTGTTCCCGTGCCAGCGAGGTTAATGTCCAGGGGCAGGCTCGTGGCGACAGCGATGCCACGTTCACCGCGATGGTGGCTGCTGCTCTGATGTTGCACTCACTCAAGCTACGAACAAGGGTCTAATTTCTGATCCTCAAAAAGCAAAAGCATAGCAAGTTGGTCATTAAAATCTGCAGCAGCATGCATGTGATTAAAATGTTAATGTCAATATTGTAATCAAGGTCTGACTCAAAGGACAGCTGGTAAGTGACTTGATCTGTATTGCTTAGCCCTGTCACCTGATGCAGACCAGGGCTACAAAAAGGTTGTGTCCCATCATGGGGCAGGGATTGTGCTTTCTGGTTTGTGTGCCTGGCTGCTGAAAGGGGAAAACCAGATCAAACATGGGCACAATATTGATAACTTCAGCTATATCTGCGCTCTGGCAAGATGAAAGCTTTTCTATAAATTTCCTTGGTATTATCTAAGCTGTGGCTCTGTTGCAAAGGTACCCGAGTGTCTCCTGTTCCCCTGCAGTGCTGCTGCCAGGCTGCCCTCATCCCTTCTCTTGCCGGCCCATCTCTTGCTCCTTTGGCAATTTTTTTGTGCTAGTTTCTGTCTAGCTGAGTTTTATCCATTTAAGCCTGTGGTAAATTTTGCCTGGTGTTGTCTAAGCACTGAAAGAGCTATAGTCTGCAAAGCTTCTTTTCAGTAAATTCAGGATTAATGAAGAAGGCCTCTCTATTGTTGGAATGTCTAATACAATTATGAACTGAATGAACGGACTAGGCAGCAGTGGAGGGCTCCCAGGTTTGTGGCAGAGAATTGTCTGGTTTAACATCCATCTGTTTTCATTCCCTCTGATCCATTATCATTCACCTGGAGTTATAACATGATGAATATCATTGTGTGGAAAGCCATTTGATGCTGGGGGGGGAAATCACTGTAGGTCTGCCTTCTATTGAAAATGGGAAATTGCCTTGGTGGAAGGAACAGCACGATTGATTGAGAGATGCTGTTTCAAATAGAGGCATCCTTCCACATGCAGACTGTTTGATTTTGTTAATTCATTTGGATGACCCTTCTGCTGTGTCTTTCAATGGAAATATACGTATGTACAAAATTAGGGATAACTATCAATAACCACAGTGCTGCTGAATTTGTGGAGTTAATTGAAAAACCAACTGTATTCGCAAATTTCCCCAGAAGGCACCTTCGGTTTAGTACATGGTGACATTAAACTCCTGTACGTAAATACCTAAGCGGGATGAGAATCTTGATGACCCTGCTGACAGAAATAAAGAAAGGTACTTTACAGGCAATTTGCACTGTCCTTGTTGGTCAGCAAATTTGGAAGTGAATGAAAAAAAGAGAACTAGAAATGCATATTAATGATGAAGGACCTAATGCACAATGGGACTGAAATGAGCATTACAAAGAGAAACTACTATAGATTCCCCAGTTTATCTTTTTTAACTGCTTACCCTTATGATGCGCTTGTAAGAAACATAGAAATTACCTGGTAAATTAAAGGACAGGGTCACAAATGTAAAAATAGCTTATTGAACTCAGTATAAACGCTCTTTCCTAGAAAGTGACTCTTAAAATATTGGTAAAGCAAATACTGTTGCTAAGCTCAATCCATTGTTTAACTGGGTGTATCTAAACTCCAGATCTTTCATTAGCAACCATCCCCTAGATCTTGGTTAAAGCTTTAAAATACCACACATCTAAAAAATTATAGTACTGTCCCTTAAAGAAACAGGACAGAAAACACCCTTTTGGAAATCCACAGTCCAGCAAAATCCACGTCCAACTCCCCACTAGCCTGTAATTGCCTAAGGAAGCAGCTAGACTTTGCTATCTTTCTTGTTTAATTGGCACGCAAAAGATTATAGGATTTTATTAGGACACAAATGACACCGATACAAGTGTGATTGAGGCATGCAATGCATGGCTGACTATTTGCATTAAGAGGCTTTGTACTACACATGGGATTTCTACCTTCGCTTTTAAATTGCTTAAATTTAAATGATGTTTCTATGCTGCATTTTGAAAGGATGGTGTTTGTTTTACTTCTTGTTTAAGTAAGGTAGGGCACACTTATTGTCAGACACCAGAAAACCTTCTAAAGAAGCCTGTTGGGGCCAGGTGGAAGGAGGCTAATTTTCAACCGTTCTGTTATGGCAATTAGATCAGGAACACAAGGAAGCCGAGGAAGTGCTGGCATTGCAGCCTCCCCGTCAGAGGCTTCGTTGGGGTGTTGGACAGCCAGCTACCAGCCTGAGGCTGCTGGGGACACCGGCCCGGGGAGGCCACCGGCCCTGGTGATGATTGAACTGGAACACAAGTGGGAGCAGGTGGCAGGAGACTTTTTTGGCTTCCCTTACTCCCAGGGCCCCCACTAACCCTTCATGGACTTTTTCTCTGCTTATTTATGAAGCTCAGTGGAGTTTTTTAGGTTTTATTTCACAATATCGTTTTAACTCCTCTCATATCCAGAAGCAGAAGCTACCCCCCAGGAAGGCAAAATCAGCTGAAGGTGTAAGGAATGAAGCCAAGTCAGACAATGGAGCAAAGCCAGTCAGGCACAAGGAAGGGAGCACCCAGGGGTGATGGGAACAAGCAGCAATATCTGACTGCACGCAATAAAAGATGATAACAGGAGGATTAGGTCCTACCACTGTGATATGTGGGACAACCGCTGCCCTTCGCTGGGGCCCTGATCCGGTGCACGCCCCCAGCACTGTCGCTGGCATCGCACAGCCGCTCTGTCGGCCACCGCGCTGGTCCCCTTTCCAGGGAAGTTCCCAGGGACCAAGCCTTGGGCGAGCTGATCCTGGAGTGTGGACAGGGCCCGAATCAGCAGGGAAACAAGAAGAGAACTGCAGCCCCATCCTGCATTGCAGAGCCCAAGATGGCAAGACGGCACATGGGGATGATGAGGTAATGAAAGGGAAGGGACTCCCACCTCCATCTCCATGACCCTGGCCTTCACGCGCAGCCCCCTGTGCTGCTGGATGTCGCACCCACAGCTCTGGGTGCCCAGCTCCTGTGCCCCTGCACCCTCATCACCCGCTTGTCCCCGAACTTGTCCCTTGATCCCCACATTGTTCCCTGGCTCATCCCTCAGCTCTTCCCACGTCCCTCAGGTTGTCCTAAACCCCCAGCTCACCCCTGGGCCTGCCCCTTGTCTTTCAGCTCGTTATTCAGCCGCTAACTCATCCCTCAGCTCGTTCCTCGTCTCTGGCTCATCCTGTGACTCCCAACCCATCCCTCGTCCCTCGGTTCACCATTGAACCTCCAACCGCAGCTTGACCTGGTCCTACTGCTTGTCCCCAGGCCGCCCCTTGCCCTCCCACTCGTCCCTGGCTCCCGGCCAGCCCCTCCCGCCGCCCCCCGGCCCTGCCGGCGGTGCCCCCTCCATTTCCCGGGGGCTCCCCCAGCCCCGCGAGGCGGGAGCGGGGCAGGGCCGGTGCAGCAGCCGGCCCAGGGTAAACTTTTCCCGGCGGCGGGGCCCGGCCCCCACCCCGCTGCCCCATCCCGCTCCCCGCTGGGCCGAGGCGGGGGGGCGGCGCGCGGCGGCGGGGCGGGAAGGA